>CM069438.1:26269115-26851191 GCA_035610365.1 Aquatica leii
TCTGATTCAGGCGTTGTTAGATGGATACCGAGAAGGATTGTGAGTATTTTGTTTAAAATTATTCTTTTCGTACGTTTTTGTGTTAGATTATTCTAATCATTCTGATAAACGTTGTCGCTTCCGTCGTTTGTTTTATCTATCATGTAACTTGTGGAAATTTTTATGGACAAATAAGGAAAAGTTGTAATCATTATTTAATGTTGATAGCATAAAGTGAAAGTTTGTTTATTTTGCTGTCATCACATCGAGTTCTCTAAAGTGTTATGTAGATAATTATATTTAAAGTAAATATTTCATAAAATAAAAATTTGTAAACGATATTTTACAAATAATTACAAGTTTAGAAATGTCAGGGAGCCAATAAAGAAATAGTTCACAAACGTTCCGTTTATGGTTATACTTGTTTTAACGCTTGGTACAATTTCTCGTTTTTCTCAATTGACGTGATGATGTAGTCTCACTTACATCATCAATGATGAGAGGACTCTTACTCATAGTGTTTGGTAACAACTATATATTATTAAAAAATTTCATCAACATTAATCTAAATAATCCGAAACAAATTTCCTCGCATAGCTTTTGGCACATCTTGGTTTAAAAAAATCAGGTACATTCTACCAACCTGATCAATAATTTCACTTGAAGATTAACTTTGAAGAATTAAAAAAAATATAGCTAATGCCATAGACTGCTTTGGATTAGAAAAATGAATTAACCGGTTGATCATCTGGTTCAATCACCACACCTTGGTACTTACATGCTCAAAATTGTAGAGAAGATTATGTGACTGTCGTTTTTATTTCCTTGTGATGAAGAACCAAAGGAAGATCGATTTTGAAGCTGAAATTATTAAATCTAATATGTTTACCTATTTGTTTTTCTTTTCTTCTTCACTATATTACTTGACGATTCTCTATCTAAACCTTTCTTCTAATGGTCAGGAGGAGGCTTCTAATTTTTCTAATTATTGTGTGTTCACTTTCTTCAAAATTTGATTACGTCTTTTTTCTTTTGCCGTTTCTTCCATAAAGTATTCTAAGTATTTTTAATTTTACTATTTTAGTAATTTTATAAAATTCTTTTTTTATTCTTTCTCTGTTAGAGTATTGCAATACTTCTGTTTTTCTCGGTTGTTTTTAAATCTTCCTACTCCACACTAATCTTGGAGGTTTTCACATGGTATATTTGTCACTTGCTTGTTTTTTATTTTTCATTCTTCTTATTTTTTGCAATTCTTTTGTGTTTTCTTTCTTCAAAATTTGATTACGTCTTTTTTTCTTTACTTTTCTTCCATAATTATGATTATTATTTGTCACTCGCATATTTTTTTCTTTTTCACTCTTCTTATTTTTTGCAATTCTTTCATGTGTTTTCTTCCTTTAAAATTTTATTACGTCTTTTTTCTTTTGCATTTTTTGTATAAAGTATTCTAAGTATTTTTATCTACTATTTTAGTAAAGTTAAGGAAAAAATACTTTATCAAATTTAAAGAAAGACAACACTAAACAATTGCAAAAAATAGGAAGATTGGAAAAGGAAACACAAGCAAGTGACAATTATTATACCGTGTAAAAGTCTCCTAGATTACTGTAAAAAGTACACAGATTAAGAAACAACTGAGAAGAACAGAAGAAGTATTTAAATAAATTAATAGAGAAAGAATAAAACACGATTTTTGTAACAATACTAAAACAGTAAAATAAAAAAATATATACTTAGAATACTTTCTGGATGAAAAGGTAAAGGAAAAAAGACGTAATCAAATTTAAAGAAGAAAAACACATGAAAGAATTGCAAAAAATAGGAAGATTGAAGTAGAATAAACAAGCCAGTCACAAATAAACCATCTAAAGGCCTCCTAGAGTGTAGAATCAAAAAATTTTAAATCAACTGAGAAAACAGAAGAAGTACTGAAATACTTTAATAGAGAAAGAATACAACAAAAATTTTATAACAATAATAAAATAGTAAAAAAAATACTTAGAATACTTTCTAGAAGAAAAGGTAAACGAAAAAATACGTAATTAAATTTGAAGAAAGAGAACACATAAATGAATTGCAAATTATAAGAAGTTTGAAAAAGTAAAATCAATCGAGTGACAATTATACCATCTAAAAGCCTCCTAGATCAGTGTAGAATAGGAAAATGGAAAAACAACTGAGAAAACAGAAAAAGTTCTGATCTACTTTAATAGAGAAAGAATAAAACAAGAATTTTATAACAATACTAAAATAGTAGAATAAAAAAATATTTAGAATAATTTCTGGAAGAAAAGGCAAAGGAAAAAGACGTATTCAAATTTAAAGAAAGAGAACACACAAAAGAATTGCAAAATATAAAATTAAAAAAGTAAAAAGAAACGAGTTACAAATATACCATGTAAAAGCCTCCTAGATTAGTGTACAGAGTAGACAGATTGAAAAAACAAGTGCAAAGAACAGAGAAAGTGTTGAAATACTTTGATAGAGAAAGAATAAAACAAGAATTTTATAACAACACTAAAATAGTAGAATTAAAAAAATACTTGGAGTAATTTCTGCAAGAAAAGGTGAAGGAAAAAATACGTTAACAAATTTGAAGAAAGAGAACACTAAACAATTGCAAAAAATAGGAAGAAACAAACACAAGCAAGTAACAATTATACCGTGTAAAAGTCTCCTAGATTAGTGTAGAATAGGAAAATGGAAAAACAGCTGAGAAAACAGAAAAAGTACTGATCTACTTTAATAGAGAAAGATTAAAACAAGAATTTTTCAACAATATTAAAATAGTAGAATAAAAAAATACTTAGAATACTTTAGGGAAGAAAAGGTAAAGGAAGAAAGACGTAATCAAATTTGAAGAAAGAGAACACATAAAACAATTGCAAAATATAAGAAAATTTAACAAGTAAAAACAATCGAGTGACAAATATACCATCTAAAAGCCTCCTAGATTAGTGTAGAGTATGAAAATGGAAAAACAACTGAGAAAACCGAAACAGTACTGATCTACTTTAATAGAGAAAGAATAAAACAAGAATTTCATAACAATACTAAAGTACATAGTTGTAAGAAAAGGGAAAGGAAAAAAGACGTTAAAAAATTTGAAGAAAGTGAACACACAAGAATTGCAAAAATTAGAAGCCTCCTCCTGACCATTAGAAGAAATGTTTAGATAGAGAATTGTCAAGTCAATCGGAAGATTTAAAAGAAAACACAAGCAAGTGACAATTGTACCATGTAAAAGTCTCCTATGTGTAAAGACTACACATATTAAAAAACAACTAAGAAGAAGTATTAAAATAATTTAATAAAGAAAGGAGGAAACAAAAATTTTGTAATAATACTAAAAAAGTACAGTAAAATAAAAAAAAACTTAGAATAGATTCTGGAAGAAAAGGTGAAGGAAAAAGGACGAAAAATTGAAAAACAACTGGGAAAACAGAAGAAGTACTGAAATACTTTAATAAAGAAAGAATAAAACAAAAATTTTATATAAAAATAAAATTCCTGTTTTATTCTTTCTCTGTTAAAGTATTTCAATACCTCTTCTGTTTTTCTCAGTTGTTTTTAAATTTTGGTACTCTACACTAATCTAGGAGGCTTCCACATCGTATATTTGCAACTCGCTTGTTTTTCTTTTTCATTCTTCTTATTTTTTGCAATTCTTTTATGTTTTCTCTTTCTTCAAAATTTGATTACGTTTTTCTTTTGCCTTTTCTTCTATAAAGTACTCTAAGTATTTTTTTATTCTACTATTTTAGTATTGTAAAATTTTTGTTTTTTCTTTCTCTATTAAAGTATTTCACTACTTCTTCTATTCTTTGCATCTGTTTTTCAATCTTTTTACACTTTACACTAATCTAGGAGACTTTTACGTGGTATAATTGTCGCTTGTGTTTTTTTTCTATCTTCCTATTTTTTGTAATTGTTCAGTGTTCTCTTTCTTCAAATTTAATAACGTATTTTTTCCTTTACCTTTTCGTCCAGTCAGTACTTTTTCTGTTTTCTCAGTTATTTTTCAATTTTTCTACTCTACACTAATCTAGGAGGCTTTTAGATTGTATATTTGTCACTCCATTGTTTTTACTTTTTGTTTGCAATTCTTTTATGTGTTCTCTTTCTTCAAATTTAATTACGTCTTTTTTCTTTTATATTTCCTTCTAGGAAGTATTCAGAGTTTTTTTTATTCTACTGTTTTATTATTGTTATAAAATTCTTGTTTTATTCTTTATCGATTCAAGTATTGGAATACTCCTTCACAGTTGTTTTTTCATCTTTGTGCTTTTTATACTAATCTAGGAGGCTTTTACAAGGTACATTTGGCACTCGTTTGTTATTACTTTTGCAATCTTCTTATATGTTGCAATTCTTTTATGTGTTCTCTTCAAATTTGATTACGTCTTTTTTCCTTTAGTTTTTCTTCTAAAAAGTATTCTAAGTATGTATTTTTTATTCTACTATTTTATTATTGTTATAAAATTTTTGTTTTATTCCTTCTCGTTTCAAGTATTTCAATACTCCTTCACAGTTGTTTTTCAATCTTTGTGCTTTTTATACTAATCTAGGAGGCTTTTACAGGGTACATTTGGCACTCGTTTGTTATTACTTTTGCAATCTTCTTATATTTTGCAATTCTTTTATGTGTTCTCTTCAAATTTGATTACGTCTTTTTTCTTTTAGCTATTCTTCTAAAAAGTATTCTAAGTATTTTTTATTCTCCTATTTTAGTATTATTTTAAAGTTCTTGCTTTATTTTTTCCCTATAACAGTATTTCAATACTTTTTCTGTTCTTCTCAGTTGTTTTTCAATCTTTTTACTCACTACATTAATCTAGGAGCCTTGTAGATAGTGTATTTGTCATTACATAATTTTTTCTTTTTTAATCTTCTTATTTTGTGCAATTCTTCTATGTGTTCTCTTTCTTCCAATTTGATTACGTTTTTTTTCTTTCACCGTTTCTTCTAGAACGTATTCTAAGAATTTTTTTATTCTACTATTTTAGTATGGTTATAAAGTTCTTGCTTTATTTTTTTCCTATCAAAGTATTTCAATACTTTTTCTGTACTCAGTTGTTTTTTTTTTCTTCTACTATCTACATTAATCTAGAAGGCTTTTAGATAGTACATTTGTCAGTCGCTTGTTTTTTGTTTTTAATCTTCCTATTTATTGCAATTCTTTTATGTGTTTTCTTACTTCAGGTTTTATTACTTTTTTTATCTGTTGTTTCAGAAATTATTCTAAGTATTTTTTTATTCTACTGTTTTAGTGTTGTTATACACACACCATACACACACACTAATCTAGGAGGCTTTTAGATGGTGTATTTCTCACTCGTTTGTTTTTTCTTTTTCGATTATTCTTATTTTTTGCAATTCTTCTATGTATTCTCATAGAATCTGAGTATTCTGATGACAGTATAATAAAGTTACACTCAGATTTTAATTTACACATACGAATAGCCGAACTTCCAAGTTTAAGTTATGAGACATTTATGCAACGTAAAAAAAATAGTAATAAACGAAAATATATTCAAAGCAAATCAGAGTCAAATGTGTTTAAAACCAAAGTTAAGTTAACCAAAACCAATAATAATTCGTTGGTGGGTTTCAAAAAAAGAAAAAATAAGAATATTATTAGGTTGGGTTGATTCTACTTATTCAAATGAGTTTAGTAACGATTTGTTTGGATTAGCCACCATAGCAGCGGTGGCTGCCAATACGCAGAAAAATAATAATTAGTCATTTTGTTTTGAAATAATTGGCGAAAATTATGACGTCATTATCAATTTCCATAATTTTTTTAAAAGTTTTAAAATTTGCGAATTACAGGTTTTTACAGCATTGAACTTGATTCTTTCGTTTTATTTATTTGTGAAAGGAAAAAAAAAATTATATTTTGTTTTTTATTATTATTTCAGTATTTCAATACTTCTATTCTCAGTTGTTTTTCAATCTTGCTACTCTCTACACTAATCTAGGAGGCTTTTAATTGCTATAGTTGTCGCTTGCTTTTCTTTTTTAATCTTCGTATTTTTTGCAATTCTTTTCTATGTTGTCTTTCTTTAAGTTTGCTTACGTCTTTTTCCTTTTACATTTCCTTTCAGTAAGTATTCTAAGTGTTTCTGCATTCTACGATATTAGTATTGTTATAAAATTGGTATGTTATTGTTTTCCTATTTAAGTATTTCAGTACTTTTTCTGTTTTCTCAGTTATTTTCAATTTTCCTACTCTCTACACTAATCTATGACGCTTTTAGATGGTATATTTCTCTCTCGCTAATTTTTTCTTGTTCAATCTTCCTATTTTTGCAATTCTTTTATATGTTCTCCTTCAAATTTGATTATGTCTTTTTTCGTTTACCTTTTCTTCCATAAACTATTAAAGTATTTCAGTAGTTCTTTTGTTCTCAGTTCTTTTTCAATCTTTGTACCCTTTACACTAATCTAGGAGGCTTTTAGATGGTACATTTGTCACTCGCTTGTTTTTTCTTTTTAAATGTTTCTATTGTTTGCAATTCTTTTATGTGTCTTCTTTCTTCAAATTTGATTACGTTTTTTTTCCTTTGCGTTTTCTTCTAGAAACTATTTTAAGTATTTTTTTGTATTATACCGTTTTAGTATTGTGATAAAATTCTTGTTTTACTCTTTCTCTATTAAAGTATTTCAATGCTTCTTCTATTCTTCTAAGTTGTTTTTCAATCTTCCTGCTCTCTATACTAATCTAGGAGGATTTTACATGGTATGTTTGTAACTCGATTGTTTTAACTTTTTCAATCTTCTCATATTTTGCAATTCTTTTATGTGTTCTCTTTCTTCAAATTTGATTACGTCTTTTTTCTTTTACTTATTCTTCTAGAAAGTATTTTTTGTATTCTACTATTCTATTATTGGTCTAAAATTCTTGTTTTACTCTTTCTCTATTAAAGTGTTTCAATGCTTCTTCTGTTCTTCTTAGTTGATTTTCAATATCCCTGCTCTCTACATTAATCTAGGAGGATTTTACATGGTATACTTGATACTCGATTGTTTTTAGTTTTTCAATCTTCTTATATTTTGCAATTCTTTTATGTGTTCTCTTTCTTCAAAATTGATTACGTCTTATTTCCTTTCCCGTTTTTTCTAGAAAGTAATCTAAGTTTTTTTTTATTCTACTATTTTAGTATTGTTATAAAGTTCTTGCTTTATTTTGTCCCTATTAAAGTATTTCAATACTTTTTCTGTTCTCAGTTGTATTTCAATCCTTCTCACTACACGCATCTAAGAGGCTCTTAGATGGTACATTTGTCACTCACTTGTTTTTTCTATTTCAATCTTCCTATAATTTGCAATTCCTTTGTCTGTCTTTTTACTTCAACTTTGATTACGTCTTTTTTCCTTTACCTTTTCTTGTATAAAGGATTTTTTCTTCTACTATTTTGGTATTGTTATACAATACTTGTTTTGTTCTTTCTCTATTCAAGTATTTCAAAACTTCTTTTGTTCTTCTTAGTTGTGTTTCAATCTTCCTACTCTCTACACTCATTTAGGAAGATTTTACATGGTATATTGGTCACTCGATTGTTTTTACATTTTCAATTTTCTCATTTTTTGCAATTCTTTTGTGTTTTCTTTCTGAAAATTTGAGTACATCTTTTTTTCTTTACATTTCTTTCCAGAAAGTGTTCTAAGTATTATTAAAGTTTGTAAATACTTTTTCTGTTCTTCGCAGTTTCAATGCTTATACTATTCACACTAATCTAGGAATCTAGGAGAATTTTACATTAGGCATTCGTCACTCGCTTGTTTTTTTCTTTTTTATTGTTTCTATTGTTTGCAATTATTTTGCAATTTGATTACGTGTTTTTTTCTCCATCTTTTCTTCTAAGAAGTATTCTAAGTATATTTTTTTTAAATTCTACTATTTTACTATTGTTATAAAATTCTCGTTTTATTCTTTTTCTATTAAAGTGTTTTAATTCTGTTCTTCTCAGTTCTTTTTCAATGTTTGTACTCTTTACACTAATCTAGGAGGCTTTTACATGGTATATTTTTCACTCGCTTGTTTTTTCTTTTTCAATCTTCCTGTTTTTAGCAATTCTTTTATGTACTCTTTCTTCAAATTTGATTACGTTTTTTTTTCCGTTACCTATTCTTCCATAAAGTATTCTATGTATTTCTATGCTTCTTTTGTTCTTCACAGTTGTTTTTCAATCTTGCTACTCTCTACACTAATCTAGGAGGCTTTTAATTGCTATAGTTGTCGCTTGCTTTTCTTTTTTAAGCTTCGTATTTTTTGCAATTCTTTTCTATGTTGTCTTTCTTTAAGTTTGATTACGTCTTTTTCATTTTACATTTCCTTTCTAGGAAGTATTCTAAGTGTTTCTGCATTCTACTATATTTGTATTGTCATAAAATTGGTATGTTATTGTTTTCCTATTTAAGTATTTCAAAACTTTCTTCTGTTCTTCTTAGTTATTTTCAATCTTCTTACTCTCTACACTAATCTATGAAGATTTTGGATGGTATATTTCTTTCTCGCTAATTTTTACTTTTTCAATATTCTTATTTTTGCAATTCTTTTGTGTTTTCTTTCTGAAAATTTGATTACGTCTTTTTTATTTATTATTATTTATTATTAATAGTATTTCTATGCTTCTTCTGTTATTTACAGTTGTTTTTCAACTTTTGTACTATTTACTCAATATCTAGGAGGCTTTAGATAGTATATTTGTCACTCGATTGTTTTTTCTTTTTTAATTTTTCAATTTTTTGCAATTCTTTTGTGTTCTCTTTCTTCAAATTCGATTACGTCTTTTTTGATTTACGTTTTCTTCTAGAAACTATTTCAAGTATTTTTTTGTATTCTACCATTTTAGTATTCTTATAAAATTCTTGTTTTACTCTTTCTCTATTAAAGCATTTCAATGCTTCTTCTATTCTTCTTAGTTGTTTTTTAATCTTCCTGCTCTCTACACTCATTTAGGAGGATTTACATGGTATATTGGTCACTCGATTGTTTATCCTTTTCAAATCCTTTTATTGTTTGCAATTCTTTTATGTGTTCTCCTTTGTCCAATTTGATTACTTCTTTTTTCCTTCATCTTTTGTTCCATGAAGTATTCTAAATGTTTTTTATTCTACTATTTTGTATTGTTATAAAATACTTGTTTTATTATTTTCCTAATAAAGTATATTATTACTTCTTTTGTTCTTCAATGTTTATACTATTCACACTAATCTAGGAATCTAGGAGGATTTTACATGAGGCATTCGTCACTCGCTTGTTTTTTTCTTTTTTATTGTTTCTATTGTTTGCAATTATTTTGCAATTTGATTACGTGTTTTTTTCTCCATCTTTTCTTCCAGGAAGTATTCTAAGTATATTTTTTTAAATTCTACTATTTTACTATTGTTATAAAATTCTCGTTTTATTCTTTTTCTATTAAAGTGTTTTAATACTTCTTCTGTTCTTCTCAGTTCTTTTTCAATGTTTGTACTCTTTACACTAATCTAGGAGGCTTTTACATGGTATATTTGTCACTCGCTTGTTTTTTCTTTTTCAATCTTTCTGTTTTTAGCAATTCTTTTATGTACTCTTTCTTCAAATTTGATTACGTTTTTTTTCCTTTGCCCATTCTTCCGTAAAGTATTCTAAGTATTTCTATGCTTCGTTTGTTCTTCACAGTTGTTTCTCAGCTTTTGTACTCTTTACTCAATACCTAGAAGGCTTTTAGATAGTATATCTGTCACTCGCTTGTTTTGTCTTTTTCCAATTTTTTGCAATTCTTTTGTGTTCTTTTTCTTCAAATTTGATTGAGTTTTTTTTTTTCATTCAACCTTTCTTCTAGGAAGTTTTCTAAGTCTTTTTTTAATTCTACTATTTTTGTATTGTTATAAAATACTTGTTTTATTCTTTCTCTATTAAAGTATTTCAAAACTTCTTCTGTTCTTCTTAGTTGTTTTTCAATCCTCCTACTCTCTACACTAATCTAGGAAGATTTTACATGGTATATTGGTCACTCGATTGTTTTTACTTTTTCAATATTCTCATTTTTTGCAATTCTTTTGTGTTTTCTTTCTGAAAATTTGATTACGTCTTTTTTCCTTTGCCTTTTGTTTCCAGAAAGCATTCTAAGTATTTCTATGCTTCTTCTGTTATTGACAGTTGTTTTTCAACTTTTGTACTATTTACTCAATATCTAGGAGGCTTTAGATAGTATATTTGTCACTCGCTTGTTTTTTCTTTTTTAATTTTTCAATTTTTGCAATTCTTTTGTGTTCTCTTTCTTCAAATTTGATTGCTGTTTTTTTTCTTTTGTCTTTTCTTCTAGGAAGTTTTCAAATTTTTTTTTATTCTACTATTTTTGTATTGTTATAAAATACTTGTTTTATTCTTTTGCTTTTAAAGTATTTTAATACTTCTTCTGTTCTTTTCAGTTGATTTCTGTACTCTTGACACTAATTTAGCAGGCTTTTAATTGGTATATTTATCATTTCCTTGTTTATCCTTTTCAAATCCTTTTATTGTTTGCAATTCTTTTATGTGTTCTCCTTTGTCAAATTTGATTACTTCTTTTTTCCTTCATCGTTTCTTCCATGAAGTATTCTAAGTGGTTTTTATTCTACTATTTTGTATTGTTATAAAATACTTGTTTTATTATTTTCCTAATAAAGTATTTTAATACTTCTTTTGTTCTTCACAGTTGTTTTTCAATCTTCGTACTTTTTACACTAATCTAGGAGGCTTTTAATTGGTATATTTGTTATTTGCTTCTTTTTTCTTTTCTAATCTTCTGGAATTCTTTTGTGTTCTCTTTCTACAAATTGTGTTTTTTTTTTCTTCATTCTTTTTAGTAGGTATCCCAAGTATTTCTTTCTATTCTATTGTTTTAATAACGTTATTGAATTATTCTTTTTCTATTAAATATTTTCTTTCGTTCACCTCGGTTGTTTTTTAGTCTTTGTACTCTACCTTTCGCAGTTTTTTTTTTTTCATTTTGCTTGGTTTTTTATTTTTCAGTCTTCTTCTTATTATCTGTTTTCGTTTCTGGTCTATTCTTTTCGTTGCGCCTATAAACTATCTATCGTTATTCTTTTGTGTCTTTATGTCCAATTTTGAGTTATTTCTAATTTCTGTTTCTCTTTCAGTATTTTTTTGGCTTTATACTTTGCCAACGTATTATTTCTTTTTCTTTTGTTTTTGTTAGTCCTTCTCATTTTTGTTGATTGTCTATTACTTGCTTCTTTTATTTTTTTTCTGCTATGGTTTTTTTTTTTTTTTGATATTGTTCAGCTCGAATTTCTATTTTTTTTAAATTTCATGCGCATTTATGTATGGGGTCTATTATTGCCCTTGTCTTCTTTTTTTCTAAATTGTTTCTTTATATTTTATTTACTATCTGTAACGTTCTCTTTCTATATCCACTTTTCGTTTCTTTATGTGAACTTTTCACGAATTCTTTAATTACTTCTTTCGTTACTTTCTCTACGTTTTTCTTTGATTTGATTTATTATGTAGTGTTTTTATTAGAACCCTTAATTGTATGTTTTCTTTTACTATTTACCATAAAGTATTACTATCTTTATTCTTTTTATTATTTTTTATTTCTAGTCTATTTTGTTCTCTCCCGTTCTTTGTGGTGTTTTGTTAATTGTAAAGACCTAACTTAGTAATAATTTAAAGTCGTAAAAGAGAATAATTTTTACAGTTACTTATATCCCGATGGTCGATCCGTCAACCCCGATCTATCATGGGCCGTGCAACCAACTCCGGAGGATCACATAGCGGTAACTCAAGAACAATACGAACTGTACTGTGAAATGGGCAGCACTTTCCAATTATGCAAAATTTGCGCCGAGAACGACAAAGACGTGCGAATAGAACCGTGCGGGCACCTACTTTGCACACCGTGTCTTACAGCCTGGCAAATAGTAAGCGATCTACACTACGGGCACCAGTATACTAATAACAGTAATATTTTTAGGACTCTGAAGGTCAAGGTTGTCCATTTTGTCGAGCCGAAATCAAAGGAACCGAACAAATTGTAGTAGACCCATTCGACCCCAAAAAATCGCACAATAAATCAAAAGTAGCCGTTCTAGCACAAAATATAGACGACGATGACTTGGAATTAGAGGTATCACCTAATCATTGCACGAACGATTATACAGAATAATAGCTCTGGGCTGTGCTTCGTATTGTTTTTTTTTAAATGTGCTTGAGCTTTATTTATTACTAGTTTTAGTTTGAGAAAATCTTTTGTTTATTGTGATACGCATTTATCGCTTATCAAACTTGGGTTTTAATATGTTATTATTCTGTTTTTGTTTCCTCAATGAAACAGAATGTGCATGATGTACTTATGTTTTTTTTTGGTATAATTGCGTTTACGCATTTTTATTTTGAGTATAGGGTATTATTTTTTATATATTTTTTTATTCGTTCATTATAGTATTATGTACACAGATTATTTCACTTAAAATATATTTAGTGATTTAAATTGTGGTTTTATTTGTGTTCGATTTATAGAAGCTGCATGTATTTGTGCTTTGTTTGTGTTGCTTGATTTTGCGACGGTAAGTAGGAAGATGCTAGCATAATGCATAAACATTGTTGATCATGCATGTGTGCATGTTCGTTTTTAACTAATTCAGTGAAATAGTAAATGTTCTTGTAGCGACAGTGTAGAACAAGATCGATCTATGTACAGGTGTTTCATTTTCTCATGGGCCGTGGCACAGGCAGTTTTTTTTGCTTAGTTTGTAAACGACTGTGGGCTTTTTTACGCGATTTTTTAAAGACTGCGTATCAGAACGCTATTTATTGTATTATATTCGAATGTATTCAATTTCGTGTACTGCGCATATCACGTGATAAGTCCTTTACAAATTACGTGAACAATATTCGTCACAATCTACGAAATTCTAAAATACGTATACAAGGTTATATTGGAGTGGGTTCTTTCTTGTGATTGGCTGACGCGAGTGGGAATCGCTTTTGATTGGCTGGTTTGGAACGTTTCCTTTGTTTTCGTCACTGTAAAGACAGAAGTGGGGATGTTTGTATATAGAGTTAGATAAAAGATTACGTTTTGGAGTATAGGGTTTTTCTGATTTTTTTAAACGTTTGACTAAAAAGAAGCCTTTATGACTGCACTCTTCTGCCGAAGATAGTTCGAACACTAAATAATTTGTGTTTATTTTTCCACATCAGCCAGTAGGAATAGAGTTCTTCAAGAATATCTTATTACAGCACTAGACAAAATCTCTTTCTAATACTTAAAGTATACTATGACTGGCGTACTACCCAACCAATCGGCAACACATTTTACATTAGTCGACCAATTTGGGTCGAATATCTCATACTAACTGCCTACAACGGATGCAATTTCATTTGTTTAAGATTGTCTGTAATTACCTGTCCTCTTCACTTCAAGAAAATTAGTGAACGTCATCACATGTTTAATTAGAAAATCATCTTTAAAGTAATTCCATTTAGCGTTAAAAAATTATTATTCTTTGTTTTAATGGTTCAGCAACAGAACGACTAAGGACTTTTTGTGTGTAAAAACATTTTTCTAATAAAGGAAAACTATAAACCTAACCACTAAATACGCCAATTACGAAAGCCTACGTATTTCTGCTGTTTGTTCTAAATTTTTGTTTTCAATTGATAGAGTACATTTATTTTCTCTTGGCGGTTGGTTTTTAATATTCTGTTTTTGTCACTGTAATATCGAGACGGTGGTATGCTCTTAGTGAAACAGAGTTTTTTACTAATTCTGTTTATATTTCTTAACAATGTTTTTTGTTTCCAATTTGTCAGATAAACCGTCTTTTAAATACACTAAATTAGTCAGCATTAACCGCTTTACGCATGTGTGCAATGTTCACAGTACGTTGTGTTGTGTCAACAGCTTTGCGTTTATTTCTAGGACGGAAATGATTTATGGAACTGTACGGGAAGCAGCCTACAAGCGTTAGCCCTATCTCCCCGAACGGAATTATCCGTAAGTTTTGACTTCACACGATCACAAAATCGATTCAAACATATACTTTTAGACTGCCGTAAGTCCGATGATATCTCCTCGTACTAGTCCACGAAGTATACGTCGTAGTATTACACCAACGACTGCGCCACCTCCTTTACCTCCAAGGAAAAACTCGCCCACGATGGAACAAACGATACCAACGACGAGCACAAACGGCAGCGCACATTCTAATATAGACGAATCAAAATTAATTTTACAATTTCCATTGTTACACGTAACAACAAAAAGTAGTTCGTTACAAGACATTAATCAAGATTCGAGTAGTTCGGGTACGGATAATATAGTGGAATTGAGTTCGCCCGAAACGATATACGGTATTGTTATATCCGATTACAATTTAGAAACCAAATTTGGTAAAGATAGTCAATATTGGTCAACGCCACAATCGAACCCTACTAAGTCTAATACCACACCTAATTTTACCGATGTACAAATTGATTTTATAAAAAACGCCATCGGCCGAGAGCCGACCTACGAGAATATTAGATTGAATATGCCTATGCCACCTAAAACTAAAGAAAAATATAATCCACTAGCGGCCGATGAAAACAACTCGGTCTGTTACGAAAACGTAAATATAGATTACATTAAGAAATTAGTCAGCGAAGGGTATTCTAGAGATTCGGTGATCAAAGCGTTAGGAATTACTAGGAATAACGTGGATATGGCTTGTGATATTTTACACGAATTCGGCACTAAACTTGGATAGTCAACTCAATTCTAGTCGGAAAAGTTCGTCGCAGCTTTCTTCGGCTATTTCGCAATATTATTTTTTAATCGGTACTTGTATGTTACTAATAATGAAAGTCTTATGAAATTGTCGACGAACGTTAGAAAGTAGAGAGATGACGCAAAATTTGTTTTCGATTTATATTTTTTATCAAACGTGTAGCATGTAATCATTGACATCGAAGTTTCGTATTGAGGTATTTTGTTACAGTCATCCGATGAGATTTATAGATTTTCTTTTGCACTATTTGTTTGTGGGTTCTGCCATGGTCAGGATCAAAAGATCGATTAGCAATACTAATTCTAAATTTCGTCTACAGATGTCACCGTCATAATATAACAGCAAGTCTTTTACCAGAACATTACATGCACATTACACTGTAATATACCGTAAAAATAAAATTGTGATGTTACCCTTGCGTTTCAGAACTTAATTACATGTTAGCGATAGATTGTGTTCACTGGGACTGGAGAAATGTTAATTACGGTGTTTATTTATGCATTAAAAAAGGATCATTCCAAGTGATTAATAGTCCAAATTTAGAAGACACATGCTTGCGTCAAAATTATTAGAAACTACTCCTTTGGGCCTATGAAAAAATGTGCTTGTTTCTTTCTAAATTCTAACGTTACGCCTAAATTGTTAAATCGTTGGATATGTTTCACGATTTTGGTTAAGTTTCAAATAATTCAGTGAGACATATTCCATTATGTTATTTTCAAGTTTACTTGAAAACTCATCAAACAATTTATGTGATTCGTACCTAATTTGTGTAGACGACTAAAATGAAATTTCAATCAAAAGATTGGTCACGTGTGTAAATTGTATTTTAATAATAGATTAAATGTTAAATCTCAAATTACCAATAAATGCAATACCATTATAAGTAGGACATATCTACAGTAGTGCAACGTACAAAAATACTGCGGTTTTAAATCGATATTACAGCTGAATGTATAAATTATTTTTATTTATTATTTGTGTTACTTTTGTCTAAAGTACTGAATAAGTCGCTGAATTTTTCACGCGTTTTAATACAATAATCACAATTGTATATAATATTTTTTTCCTCAGGAAAACATAATGCCAAAGTCTGTATATAATTCAATGGTCATAAAAATTGTTGGCTATGTTTTTTATTCATGTACATATTTTGTCATGTAACATTTATGTATGACTCGATATATTAAAATTTAACAAGATCTTTGAGAATTTTTTTTTATATGCTAAGAAAGCTATTCTAAACTTTATAAACATCCAATGTGCATAACATATTCTTCTTATATGCTCTTCATATACCAATGTGCAGAAGGAATGTGGGACCCATAAAATATATGTGGTTTATCTTACTTAAACCGTATTTATTGAGACTTCCAAACGCCCGTACGTTTTAGGCTGTTGATCAACGCTTACGGGTCTTTCAAGGGCGCCAACATCATGACCGCGGCCGACAATCATAGGTTCGATAACCGGCATTTGAGGAGAATCCGTCAACCAGTATGCGCGCTGTAGCTAGAGAACAGTGTCCACGAAAATTTACAACATACATTCAAATTACAAAAAGTTTACAATCAGTCGCTGCAGAAGACTCCGCATCGCCAGTGATACTGTCGGTGGTACTTTCTCAAGCACGTGTTGTTTCTTCATGAGGCCACATTTACAAGGGAAGGCATTTTTAATTTAAGAAACAGCCATGTTTGGCCTACAGAAAATCTACACGCGACAAAACGACGCAACAATCAACATACATTCTCTATGAATGTGTGGGAACTTATTTAATTGGGCCTTAAATTCTTCCTCAGCGCTTAAATGGATACATTTATGAAGAATTTCTACGCGAAGTGCTTCTAGAACTCTTTGAAGAAGTGCTCACAGAAAGAAGAAGAATGTTTTACTTCCGGCCTGATTCTCCTCGATTTTTTCTTCTGTGAACAGCTAGGTTAGCAGTTACTGCCGGAATTCGAAGATAAAGTTTATGTAATGAACTAAACAGACGGCTCTTCGAGCACAGGTTTTAAGTTCAATAAAAATCTAGTATAAATTCGTGCTTTAATTTTTCGTATTTTTTATTTATATGCCCTATCAACCCTGAAAATATGCGCCTATATCTCATGGTAGAATTGAAGTGCGGGGCGTAATGTTTGGGCTTCCCCAAGCACAAGGTGCATATCGGTGAGTTCAGCACAAGCAAATCTGTGCATTTTATACGTTAACGAAACAACAAGAACACAACGGCAAGATGAGTTTACAAGTAAATCAAAAATAACAATTATTTGAGATTTATCGACCAATGCTTATTTAATTTCATGAACGCATCTTTCTAAAAGTGACACATGCGCAGCAATTCAAGACGTGCCTACTTCACTTCGCTACCGACTCCGATTCCAATGTCACGTACTAAATCTTAGATTTGTGCAAAATCTTAAGTTATTTCAATGACACCCTTTATATTATTGTGAGTGCAAACTAAAATGTTAACAACATTTGAAGAGCATATTCATTTTATATACTAAGGCACATAATTTGCACATATCAAGCACTTTACGATGGTAGTCACTTTTTACGTAAACTGAATGTTAATGAAACATATGAGAATCGTATACCATACAGATAGAACAAATGAATGAGGCATGCGCAGTAAATATGACGTTAGTATAAAAATATTTATTAGGAAATTAAAAACTACAAAACAAATCTACCACAAACGCTGAGACTGAAAATATCATACCAAGGAAACAAATGTGCTGTGAATATGATACTGAACTGATAAGTGGCACTGAAGAAGAAGCTCTCGGGATGTCATAAGACAAAGTTTAGTCTGAACAATTTATTTTGCTATGAAAATAAGTTGTTTTTTGGATGTCTTTGTACCGACCTATACTTATCTATGCTATTTTTAATTATTGTTCACGTAATTTGTAAAGGACTTGTCATGAAATATGCGTAGTACACGAAATTAACACGGCGAACCTATTCTTACGAATATAATATAATAAGTAGCGTTCTGTGATACCCCGTCTTTAGAAAGCCGCGCTCTACCCACAGATCTTTTATAAATTAAGCGAACACTAAATTGATCACAATGATGCAAGTGATTGATGTATAACAGCGTAGCTAAGGTCATGACCGCCTAGCACAAGGTTTGAATATTGCCTCTTCCAAAACAATAAAATCACGGCCCGTTCCCACGACCTGCTCCTATCTACCACGCAAACTGAATGGAACCGGGGACTATCGATACTTAAGCTAAAAAAATTTCTTTATTGGTTCAAGGTGCAAGATGAGCAAAATCAATGACATATAATAAAAACATTTTTTTTTATTGGCACTGGTACATACCACCACTCTTGCTTTTGTTTCTAGTCCGGTAGACTCTTTCGGGTGATTTGTTCACTAGTCTTTTACCTTCCTTTCATAATTTCCGAAATCCTTCCTTTTTTTCATTTCACTTCCCTTGTGAACATTCCAAAATTATCCGCTCTCAGTCTTTCTTCTTACATTTCTATCTTACTCAAACATCCTCTCACCTTGGACACTCTAAGGCGTGTTTCCAATCATCCACTCTCGCATCTCAATACACGCAGTGGGCCGTCGGAAATTAGACCATACAGTGGTTCAACCTCGTCGCTTTCTATTTTACCCACTCATCAACTCTGCTAATTAGTCTGTGGGTTTACCTGCCAACGCTTGTTCTATCTCATCTTTCCTGTTAGTTCTACATCATCCTGTCTGAAGATGGATGAAATTGAAAATCTTTCATCCTATTTTTTATACTCTCCTTAATAGTCTGTATCACGGCCGCCACCAGGATGGCTTCCGTCAACACTGTTCTATAGGCCGCAGTCATCCTCAAGACATCCCTTTTCTGTGCCTACTTTAAAATATCTAGGTGGTGCTTCGACCTTAGTCTGAGTCTCGATACAGAAGATCGGAGCAAATTTTGATTCCGTTTTCTGGCATACGCCTCTTAGGTGCTCAGTCACTCTACTGTTCTCTGCGACTCACACACCCAAGTACTTCAAGGCCTTCGCAGTTTTGATGCCCAGATTCCCCACTATTATGGAAAAAATCTTTATTCGTCTGTTTCTGACTAGGGTAACCACTTTTTATTCGGAGCCAGACACAGACCGTGATTCTCTAACCAGCTCTTCACTCTTTAGATTCCCTCTTTTGCTTTCTTTCTCACCAGTTCTGCGGTTTTACCCTCAACTACCATCGCTAAGTCGTTTGCGTATACCAGTAGTGCAACACCGTCTGTCATCGCCATCTTCAGTACTCCGTCGTAGTAGAGGTTCCACAAAAGGCGTCTTAAGACCGACTCCTGCGGTACTCCCGCCGTAAGCTCTATTTTTTTACCTGCGCTCACGTACAGCCTCCTCCCCCTGAGGTAATCTTTTACTATGACTAGCAAGTACGCCGGTGCACCTTTGTCTTTCATGGCCCCGACAATGGCACGCTGTTGAACGCGTTCTGAACGTCGAGCGTCACCAAGATGTAGCATCTGTTCTGTTCTCTACTCTTCTTACTTTATCTACAATTTTTAGGCGTTTAGAGTGAACTTGATTTTTCTAAAACCAAATTGGTTATGGTTTAATTTATTCTCCGTCTCCCTCCACTCCTTCATTCTTCTTTCTACTATTACTTCTAAAATTTTTCCTAAAACCGGAAGGAGACATCTGTCTCCCCCCTCCTACTCTTCCGTTAGGATTTGGAACTAACGCGCAATTTCCGGTCTTCCATTCTCTCGGGAAGAAACCACTTTCCAAGACATTTGTTTACGCATTACAGTAGTCCTCAATCACTCGACAGGCGTAGAATTCTGTCGTAATCCTGTCGGGCCTCACTCTTCATGCGCCTTCCGGCATTTTCCAACTCCTCTCGTTGCCACCGGCACCTTCTTCTACTCAAACTTACCGTGCCTTGGAAACAGTTCCTTCACCAGACGCAGCTACTCACTTTTGCTTTCAAACCAAATTTCTCTCTCACGATCTTATATCTATTTTGCCATGCATCTTTCTTAAGCTTTGCTAATAGGCTTTTCCAGTTCTGTTCTTTACTTTTCCAAATTGCTTTTTGCAGCTGTTTTTCTCTTATTTTTTCCCATCCGTATTCTGCCCTATACCCAGTTTCTTCTTTTCTCATTATTTGTTATCTTTCTTCTAGTTTTTGCTAAGTCCGCCGTCCACCAATACTTTCCTTTTTTTTTCTGATTCCCACCTTTCTTTTTTCAAAGTACTCTTGCATCCTTCCATAATCCTGCTTGTCAGTTTTTCGGTCCCAATTCATCCCCTCCTACATTCCATCTGAATTCTTCCAGGTTTTTTAAAACTTCTTCATTTTTTCTTCATCTTGTGCTACTGTCATTCCTACATTTACCGTCACCCTATTTACTCTTATTTAATACCCAGCGTAAGTAATTAACGTTCCTTCTTGCAGCACCTCCCAGTCCCTCACCTCATTGATCCATCTTTCACTTTCCAAAGTAACGTCGATTGCTGATTGCTGGTCCGGTTTGTCACGGCTTTTTCCTTCTCATCCATAAAGGTCGATCTCTAGGTGACGTGCTGAAGTTTACGTCTCCTGCCAATATTACCGGTTTCTTTGCTTCCCACTTTGTGATAATGTTCAAGAAGTGTGTTATGTTAAAAATGCTTTAGTATAATGTTTGTCCCTTGTATAAAACTTATTCTCGATACGCCCACTTTTCGTTGTTGAGTAGGGATACAATGTCAGATTTAAAACACGATTTCCTTTCTTCCGGTAACGTTTGAAGAACGCCTAACAAGGCTTTAATCGTTAAGTGATTAATAATATGAATTAGAATTTTGTTGTGATCTGAGTGAGTCTTTACTTCGGGTAAGCATCACTTGTGTTTGTGGTTTAATTTATTTATTCCGTAATTGTCTGTAGCGGGTTTCCATACCATCACACGTTTTCTTTGTCTGTGGAGATATCAGGATATGTTATGTTTAGAAAAAATTTCCACGAAGTCGGGCGTCGTCACATCAACATAGTTAACACTATCTACACTACCTTTGTTATCGCATTGGAGGAAACTTTTTCCGAAATTTATTTGAGGGAAACGCTGCGTATTGGTTTGCCGTCAGTGATCGTATGATGAAAAGGGGTTTAGTTGTGACAACGCCGCATGTATGTCTTTGTTAGATTCAATTAAGTTTTAGGTAATGCTGCGAAGAGGCCATTAGCTAGTCGCCGGCTGTGAGGAAGACTAATTGTAAGTATTGTATTTTCTATTTTAATTCTTAATTTAATAGTACGAACGACTAAACGTAGATAACTGGTTGTTAACACAATTATTTATAAATACGTTTTGTTGTGTGTCACTTATTGTTATACGGTGCGCTTTGATTCTCTAAATCTTCGAATTTCGTATTTTTTATATACATATATTTATGTACCTTTTTCTAAGACCTACGTGAACTGTTGTCTGTGATAAAATAAATATACTCTGTGTTAGCATTTCTGTCTTGTCATTTGTTCTCTTTCAGCTGCGGGTAGGTTTAAACCGTATGTCCCACCCTAGTCATTCATCGTTTCAGCGCCTTTTTAAATTTATTTTATGATCTAACACCACAAAGTTTACGACTCTTATCTTCGATACAACTGAGTTAGTCATCGCTTTTTAAGTTACGAGAAAAACAACGTAATAAAATTTGGCGCCCAACGTGGGGCATAATACATTTCGGGGGCCGTAGCTGCGGACTTAATGGAGCTTGACGGAGGTGACCAATTCTTCTTAACCGGTGCGTACGATGTTGCGGTTGTACAGGAGACACCGCTTCCGGCTACAGTCGAGCAATTGCGGCTTATAGTCTTTTTTGTTTTTAGCTTATGGACAAAATGTTGGGGTGTGTTTCTTTGCTTTCTTTGCTTTCTTTTTTTATCTATTTTCATTGGGGGGGGGAGGGATCTCCTGGGTCTTGTTCCCTCTGGTCAGAGATTAGATTGCTTTCTGGGTTGAAGGAAGACTATTGTAATTGAGCAAGTACTGGTTGCGGTGACGTGCGCTTGTGTGGACTAACGTTGTAGTGCCCAATGATGCGCTTTTACATCTTGTTGCAAGGGCTTGAGGTGTGCTTAAAACTTTGACGCCTCACAATTGTTCAGCACTTCAACGAGGAAACCATAGGCTGCGATAAGATTTTTGAGGTGTTTTCTTGTTTCACACTCATCAACTCTGTTAATTAGTCTGTGCGTTTACCTGCCAACGTTTGCCCTATCTCATCTTTCCTGTCAGTCCTCTATCATCCTGTCCGAAAATGGATGATGTTGAAAATCTTTCACCATCTTTCTTCTATTCCGTCTAATAGGCTGTATCAAGGTCACCATCAGAATGGCCATCGTCGACACTGTCCTGTAGACCGCAGTCATCCTCAGGACAGCCCTCTTCTTCGTCTTCTCTAACATATTAAGAGGTGGTGCTTCGATCTCTGGGTCCCCAAATATGAGCCTCATACAGAAGAACGTAGCGTACTACCCTTAACTACATTCTTCTGCGTTCGAAACTTAGTCTTCCTACGCTGGGCTTACTTGTTTAGTCACTTTACCATTATTTCCGATCCACACGCCCAAGTACCCCAAGTCTTTTTCACTTTTGATGCCTAGACCACACTCTTATCGAAAAATATTTCATTCGTTTGTGTCTGATCAGAGCAACCACTTTGGTTTTATTTAAAGCAAGACACAGACCGGGATCTCCACCTTATAGATCCCCTCTTTTGCTCTTTTTCTCACCAGTTCTGCGGTTTGACTCTCGACTACCACGGCTAAGTCGTCTGCGTACACCAATAATGCGACACCATCTAGCATCGCCAGCTTCAGTACTCCGTCGTAGTAGAGGTTCCACAAAAGGCGTCTTAAGACCGACCTTTTCGGGACTCACGCCGTGATCTTCCCTGACGTACAGCCACCTTTCCTCTGAGATAACCTTTTACTATGCTTAGCAAGTACGCCGGTGCACTTTTGTTTTCCATGGCTCTGACGATACCCGACCATAGCACGCGTTCTGAACGTCAAGCGTCACCCTGTTCTGACACTCGACTTCTCTTACTTTATCTATAATTTCTAGATACCCTCAATTGCGTTCAGAGTAAAATTGCCTTTTCGAAAACCGAATTGGTTTTGGTTTAATTTATTCCCCGTCTTCATCCACTTCTTCATTATTTCTCCCACAATTACTTCTAACAATTTTCCTAAAACCAGAAAGAGTCATATCGGTCTCCACCCGCTTATTCGTTAGGTTTAGTAGGCGTTAGGACCAGCGCCAAATTCCGAGTCTTTCATTCTTTCGGGAAGAAATCACTTGACAGACTGTGTCCCCATGTTTTACGGCACTTTCCAACTCTTCTTTCGTTACCACCGGTACCTCGCACCTTCTTCCATTCGATCTTACCGTGCCTTGGAAACAGTTCCTTCGACAAACGCACTCTTTCTTCTGCTCCCATACGCACTTTTACTTTTATACCAAATTTCCCAGTCACGATGTTGTATCTACTTCTCCATGTATTTTATTCAAGGTCTTTTAATAGGCCCAGTTTCGTTTTTTGCTTTTTCTTATTTTTTTCTCCTTTCCATTTCTACTCTACTCTATACCCGATTCTTTTTTTATTTCTCATATTCCCTGTCATCCTTCTAGCTTTTACACATTCACTCTTTACTTTTGCTAAGTCCGCCGTCCACTTTGTCTCAGCACAGCTCTTTCGCTCCAAGCTCACTCTTTCCACATTCTATCTTAATACTTTCATTCTTTCTTCCAGTTTTTTTAAAACTTCTTCATTCGTTTCGAAATTTAAGAACCATAGAAAACATATTACAGCAAAAATTTACCATACACCTGCTTGAAGAAAAGAATACCCAATGAATGTCACGGTGAGTATTTAACGAGCTTTAATACATCACCTCCCATTCCCATATTTAAGAAAGAATTGCAATACGTTGGCCACGTCGTATCTAGAGATGGAATAAAAGCTGACTTAGACAAAGTTCGATAAGTTCAATCATGGTTCAGACCGATCGACAAGTATCAAGCTTGCAGTTTTCTTGAGTTATGCATCTATTCTAGATGATTTGTGCCTGGATTTTCCAACATTGCCAAACTTTTGACAAAATTGACCGAAGAAAGAGTAGAATTCAGATGGAATGAAGACTGCGAAAACGATTTCATACAAAAAACAGGCTCTAGTCACCTCGCGGATTTTAAGCTATTTAAGAGAAGATGGAAAATTTGTTGTGTTTTAGTAAAGTTTTGTCCACACCAGAAAGGAATTACTGCGTGACTAGAAGAGAGCTGTTAGTAGTCGTCATGTCCATAGAACACCTACAAACATTTGTATGTACAAAAACTTTTACTAAGGACGGACCACGCCGTTTTGAAATGGATCTGGGCAAACGGCGAGATGGAACGAGAGGCTTCAAGAGTATGACTACGACATAGAATATTGTGCCGGAAGTAGTCATCGGAATCCTGATGCCTTGTCCAGAAGACCATGTCCGGTATATTGTAACCATTGTTCGCGACTCGAAGAAAAGATTGAATTTCTCTAAAGAACCGCTATGGTTGATGACGAGTGGGAACCTGAACAGTTGCACCGCGAACAAGAAAACAATCTCTACATAAGAGTATTCCTAAACTGGAACGCAAACTGCCGACGACCAACCTGGGAAGAAGTGATTGCTTTGGACAGAAACATCAAAGCATACTGGGCACAGTGGGACTCTTTGAGAGTGGAAGACCATCTTCTTCAGCGATCTCTACAAGGTGTGGTTGGAATTACATTCCGACCAAGAACGCAACTTTGAGTCGGAGCTGTTTCAAAAAGCTTGCCGACTGTTGGAAGTTAACAAAACTAGGACGACGCTTTTCTATTCTTAATCTGCTGGCATAGTTGAACGGATGAATCTAACAATGGAAAAGTAGTGGGCGAACACCAAAGAGTACCAGGTCCGAACCAAGGTAATCACAAACAGAACCAGAAATTAATAGACTTCGATAAGTTTATGATCATGTACGTAGGTTCTGGAAAGGCTAGGTTCGAAGTTACAAACGAGGAACAACAAGACCACCAAACCAGAAAAGATTGTGCCATTACACATTGCGTGAGCGAGGGTCTTGAAATCTCCCGAATAGTTGCAGTCCTAATTAAGAAAAAGTTTACACGGTTAAATTAACTACGAAAACAGCAACCTGCGGTCCGAAAGATTTTTAAAAATACATGATTGCCAACGCTTCATTTTATATACGGTCACCAAGAACCAAAATCTGTAGCAAGCATTATGGAATCTCAAAATTAGATGGCGTTCCACAATATTAATAAATTGGCAATACCCATCAAGCTTGGTTGTGGCTTCCCAATCAGCAAGGAAACGTTTTTTTTATGTTTTAAAAACGTTACAACGTTTTAAAATAGTTGAAATAAAAATTTTTTTAAAAATATTTCATCTATTTATTGATACTACAATACTTTAAATACATTTTAAACATATTTTCTAAAACATTTTTTTAATATGAAGATAACGTTTTTTGCACTTGCAACTTAAAATTGGTCATTAAGACGTTTTTGCAATGTTTAAAAAAAATATTTTAAAAACGTTTCCTTGTTGATTGGGTTAGATCAACTGGATTGGAGAACAGTTTGTAATATCTTGGCGGTCGTTTTTCGAGGAACAGACGTTTAAGTGTTGGTCTGCAGTTACCAACCAAGGAGAATATCGGGTCAGGAAAAGTCCATTGACTTTTTCTTTTTATGGTCAAGGAAGTTGCCGAAATGGAGAGAGCTGCCGCTATCGCCACGATTCTTTCTACCGGTGTCGCATCCAGTTTAATATCTGGGACAGAATAGTCTTAAGAATGGGGTAGTGAAACGTTCTCGAATTTATTGTCTTCGACAGTAACCGAAGAATATGGAAAATTCCAGATAACAGAAATTTTATAAAAAGTATTCAGAGGAAGCTGAGGTCAGTTTTGCGAATCGAGTCTGAAGTAAGAATACGTTGTCGGTTTAAATAAATTAAGTGTATAACGCGCGTGCCTATGAAAAGATAAACATGACGTGATCGTGTTGTAAACATAAACAAAGACCAGATTTACATAAATAAAAATGCGGAAAGTAAATATCGAGGTATAGTTAAAAGTAGTTAAATTAAATCGTTGTAAATAATTTAATTTTAAAACTCGTAACAGTAATATCCTCTATCTTCAATATTATCAGGCTTTGTTCTTTTTCCATTTCTTTTACCCTTAGATTGCTACCACGTCTACTTTAATTCCTACATCTTATTCTAGCTCGAGTGAAGCTTTTAAATTTGTTTAAATTTCGCGCTTATATTAGTCCAATGGAAATGCAACTCCAACGATCGATTGTTTTCTAAGACTTGCGCATGCGCTAGCAATATGCAGTTGTGGTAGCGTTGTTAACTCGATAGAATGGCAACAGTAATTTCAACAGTTAATAACACAAATTTAGAGAAAATAGAGAGGTGGGTAACTTTTCTTAAGTAATAACACTCATTGTTCTTTATCGCTTTGAAAAAAAATTAACTTTTTAACAGTTCTTTAAACTTAATCCCATTAATCAATGATCCGTGTCACACCAACGCCTTCTAAATTAACATGAATAAAAATGTTTCAGTTTTATCAACGATACTACGTATAGGGAAATATTAGAAAGTGCATCTAACTACAACACGAGATTATGCATCGAAAGACGTTTGCGGTTACCATTCTTAGACAGTCAAACAGGAGTTGCACAGAATCATTGTTCGCTGTATATGAACAAAAGGCAACGAATGCCGGGTACCACACCGGGTCAAATTTACACATATCCGAGACCTCGATGGAGGAAGAGACGACGACAGTATTTAGCCTTGAATTCAAGAGCGTTTGCCAGGGCAGCCGATTCACTTCTAGACGGTGACATCGACTTACACAGTATATCACAAGTAGAAAATCCCGCATTACAAGATAACGATAGTAAAGACAGTCAATTACTCTTAAAGGACGATGTTTCAAAGGTATACGTTTAAACCTATGCTGGAACTATTAAAGATTATATTTTAAAGGATTGGTACTACGACGAACAAGATATAATGGAAATGGATGCTTACGACGAACCCGATCAGGATTCCGATTTAGATTACGAAGAAACTTACAGCAAACGTAATAAGCGAAGAAAAGGAACCGGAAGGGTAATTTTAAAATACCACCTTTCAAAAAGTAACGATTACTTTCAGAGTCGAGGTACTGACTCACCAAACACGCCAGGGCGTCGGAAAGGTGGCGGACGGGGTCGGAAAAAAGCTTACGCGCACAATTTCGATCCAACACCCGGGGATCCTGATAAGCCTTTTGCGTGCGAACGTAAGTATTTGCTAGGTCAAGTGGAAGTACTTGTTCGAATTTTTACGTTTTGATTAATTTTTTTTATAGTCGACTTCCGATTATTTGCTTAATTGCAAATATAAATTTTGCTTTGTGTTTATTGTTACGAGAATTATGCAACTCTTGATGCAGGTACTCTTCAGGCTTTTGGACTGAAACACGGTTTGAAGTTTTGTCACACTTTACAGTGTATATCTTCAAGCCTGTGAAACAAATGAATGACTCGATTCTGTGAGAAATAAATAAAAACTATTTTTTTAATCCAATTCTGTAATGATTATTTTTCTATCATTTTAATACTATTGAAAAACAAATTAATTTCTCGAACTTCATATCTAAATTTTGTACAAGATTACAAAATGTGTATATAAATATACAGGGTTGCTTACTTATATAAATATACAGGGTTGCTTACTTCTCTTTCTCTTTTCATGTATATTGATCGAACTTCTGTTAATGTTTTCTCACGATTCATAATTTAAAAGGAAAGTTATCAAATGAGGATCATTAAATTTACCACTTCGTTTTTTATGTTAAATTTGGTAGATTTATAAAAAAATTCTAATACAAAAAAATATTTTTTTGGTATTTTACCAAAACTTTTTAGTCTCACTGGAAATTTCGTACTCGTTTCATACAACTTTTACAGTTGCTTATGCTTGCATCGAATTTTTCAAATGATGACAAGATAAGAAAACGTAAACATTTATATTATCTACTGCAGCTGATGTAATTATCATAATTATAATATTTGATACTGGAAATCAGTCGCACGCGCGACTGTTTTGATGTCTGCGGTTTTATTATCTCTGCTACGGTGGCATTTTATACTTGAAGACTCAAATCTTTTTTTTATGTGCTTACCATGACCATGGCGTGATTGCATTTCAAAATAAAAAAAGGGATAAAGTTTACTTTTTGAACAAATGCGATCCAAGTAAGATAACGTCTTCCGGGTTTGCACCGTGTTAATGTTGTGACCGCAGTTGCTCACGTTTTGCTTACCTTTGAATGGACTTTATTAGGGCGTGAAAGAAGTCGAAGATTTCCAACAAGCAACCGATATCTAACTAAGAACCTCTAAAGAGTTAAATCTACTGGTAAACCAAGCTAGATTCTAAACTAAACGGCGTGGGCTTTTACCTCAGCGTGAGGTCACCCAAATAATCGGAAGTTCTAATCTACTTCCTAAAACCAAACTCCAACTTATTCTTTCAGATTCGAAATCACGTCGTCTATGCGAACTGCCACAAACAAGGTATAACTGTGCGACCTATCGTCAGTACTATCCGATGGGATATATGCAGGGGTTATTCACGTGATAACGGCTGGCAATATTGTGGTCAAAGTACATGAAACACCCTGTTTATTTGTTTGAGTTTTAATAACGTTTATGAGGCTTAAACCTTGAGGTTTTTTAAATAATTTGAATTTTATCAAAATAGAACTTTGTTTAATGTTTGAGTTACTTAAGAAGTATCCAAATTATGGAAGCAAAATTACAGGAAAATGTACTTTTTAATTACCTATCGAATTGTATTAGAATGTTCTATGGCTAAGTCTTCTCGTTTTTGCATAATACGCCAAATATTCGTTTTTTTGTACCATTTGGTGTTTTTTAAATAAAAATTACTTGTTGCATTTAGAGATATCAAGTTACCAAATTTAAGAATAATAATGAATATTTTTACAAATGTTGAGACATATTTACACGATTTAAATTTAACTACTTTTAACTAACACTAATAAAATGCAACGGTATTTAGGAAAAACACACATCCATTTATATAATACTCGAAAAATAATGTCTGCGGATAACTTCTGTTTGTTTAAACCGGTATTTGTTTGTGTTAAAAACACGTACACTTACAACGTCGTATTTATTTTTTGCTAGCATGTGCACTTTATTTATTTATCTTAGCACACACGTTAATCACCTATTTATTTAAACCGACAAAATCTTATTAACGTTTCTTCCGACTCCTTAAGACTGTTTATCCCAGAACAGGAAACCGGATACGACACCGGTAGAAACGATCATGGCAATAACGGCAGTTGTCTTCATTTCGGCAACTTCCTTGAGCGTAAAAGTAGCACTTTATCTGACCCGATTTTCTATTTGTTAACTGCAGATCAACATTTGAACGTCTGTTTCTCGGAAGACGACCTCCAACATATTTCTAATTGTTCTCCAATCCAGTTGATCGAAGTCTCGTTTCAAATGAAACGTACGGTACGCTCTACGCTTGAAAATAAATTTACATTGTACGAGATACAAGGTTTCACGTGGGCACGTTTTTCGAACGCGACACGCGCGCGTTAGGTTTTACGTCGAGAGCACACGTTCAGCCATCGCGTGATAGCATAGCATCTATACAATCCTTTCACATGCTAGGTCGCGCGTTTAACTGATACCAAATTTAGGCTTGCCATGTGTACTCTTTTTCTCTTCTGCATTTGCTTTCCACAAGACGATAAAAGGCGCGGCAATGGCAACAACGTTTGCGTTCATTTTTTCAAATCTATTTTATTACTGCTCCATGTGAAAAGATCTAAACGCCCTACGTCGAGCGTAGCGCGTATCGTACGCTTCATGTGAAACGGGACTAAGACACAACCAAACTTAGATACTGCCAATTTTTTAATATTGTGGAATTCTATTTCTCTCTTGAGATTCCATAATGCTCGCCACAGATTTTCATATAACGGCTTTGCATGTGAGTACTTCTTGGTGACCAGATAAAAAATGAAGCGTTGGTTATCACGTAGTTTTAAAACCTTTCCGACCGCCGGTTGGTGTCTTCGTAATTTATCTAACCGTCCAATTTTTTTTTAAATAGGACTGCAACCCATCTGTACATTTTAAGATCTTCGCTCAAGCAATGTGCGATGGCGTAATCTTCTTGTTTGAAACAGGTCTTGTTGTTTTTCGTTTGTAAATCTGAACCTGGTATTTCCAGAGCCCTCGTGCATGCTCATGAACTTATCAGTCTATTCCATCGACTTCTGGTTCTGCTTGTGATTACCCTGGTTCATACCTGGGTTTGCGTAACGTTGTTATCGCCAGCAAATAGGGATAGACGATCGATATGGACTACTTCCTCAGCTTGCAGACGTAGTCTTCTACAGCAACTTCTTCTTCCGATCTTCATCGAAATTGGACGTCTCATGTCAGTCGTATTTCGCGACCGAGCATGATACATGATGGTTGTTGGCCTGTGCTTTCGTGAACAGATGATCGGTATGCTATTAGGAAAAGGTGCAAGTTCTGATCCTAGTCTCTTTGGTGTTCGGACATTATTTTGGCTAAGTACTTTTCTATTGTTGTATTCAACCATGCCATTAGATTGCCGAGAGGCGTCGTCCTAGTTTTCTTAGACCATTTTCTAATAAGCAGACCGTGCACTTACGGCACCATTCTATGTCCAGTTTGCAGTTCAGTCAGTAGAATCTTTCTGGAAATTTCCCCAATGTCTTCTTTATGCCAAAGTGTCTTTCTGATGTACTATTGTGAAAATGCTTCAACAGCTGTGACACTCGACTCTTTGTCACTACCAAACGCAGCCTGTTTTTTGTGCCTTCGATACTGTCTAGGGATCGCTTAAGATGACCGTCTTCTACTCTTAAAAAGTTCCACTGCGTTCAGTACGCTTTGATGTTTCTGCCCAAAGCACTCGATTCCCAGGTTTGTCGTCGGCCGTTTGCTTTTCAGTTCAGGATTACTCATTTCAGAATCGTTTTCTTGAACGCGACGCAACTGCTCAGCTGCCCACTCGTATTTAACCGTTGCAGTTCACCGGGTGCATTCGATCTTCTCTTCCACTCGCGAACAATGGCTGCAGTCTGCCGCGGACATGATCTTCTGGACAAGGCATCGGCGTACCGATGACTGATTCCGTCACGGTGCTCTGTATCATAGTCATACTCTTGCAGTCTCTCGATTCATCTTGCCAATTGTCCGTCCGGATTACGACATTACAACAGCCATTTCAAAACGGCGTGGTCCGTCTTTAGTAAAAATTTTCGTCCATATAAATATTTGTAGAAATGTTCTATGGACTTGACGACTGCTAACAGCTCTCTCCTAGTCACGCAATCATTTCTCTCTCGCTTGGATAAAACTTGACTAAAACACGCGATTACTTTTTCTTGTTCATCTTGCACCTGTAAAAGGACTGCACTTATGGCCAAATTTCTTTCATCGGTATTCAAAGTGACTAGGGCCTGTTTTAGTTGATGGAAAGCGTTTTCGCAGTTTTCATTTTATCTACATTCTACTTTTAAAGGTTTGGCAATATTGGCAAATCCGGTTACAAATCACATTTGGAACTGGTTTGTAGCAGTTCACTGTAATGCCTTTCGGTCTGTGTAACGCTTCTGCGACGTTCGAGAATTTGATAGGGACAATCTTGGTGGGGTTGTTTGGAAGACGTGCTTGGTTTATCTTGACGACGTGATCGTGGTTTGAAGGTCGTTTGAAAACAGTCGAACAACTTAAAAGAAGTCTTCCATCGACTACGTGGAGCCAATCTAAAAGGAGTCCAAAAAAGTCTCACGTATTTAAAAAGGAAGTGCAATACATTGACCACGTCGTATCTAGAGTTGGAGTAAACGCCGACCCAGACGAGGTTCGACCAGTGCAAGCATAACCAAGACCAATCGACAAACATCAGGTCCAAAGTTTTCTTGTGTTGTGCACATAATATCGGTAAAAGCTGTTTCTTACGATCCTTGGGTTCCAATTCTACCTGCCAGTAATCACTCTTTAAATCCAACGTGAAAAACCACTGGGATTCTGTCAGGGTGTCTAACGTATCGTCAAGGTAGCTGTCCGTTTTGGTCACGTCGTTAAACTGTCTGTAGTCTACGTAAAACCTCGTTAATTCATCTTTCTTTTTTACGAGCACCACTGGAGACCCCCATGGGCTATTTCAAGGTTCAATTTCCATATCTATAATTAGTTGTTCGGTTTCTTCTCTTTTCGCCAAAGGAAGTCGGCTTGGATGTTCTCGTATCACACATCTTTACACTGCTCGATCAACACTTTAACTGTATCCAGCTGGTCTTGGCTGAGGTTTTGGCATATATAGGTAAGAATTTCACAGTTTGAGATACTAGCTTACATTGGTTTTTTACGGTCTTCTTTTTCAACGTTACTGGATCTGAGTTCACATTCAGGATTTTTGCTGGCATCGTGTTTTTTACTCTTTCTAAAGTTTTGCCAACGAGTAGTCCTTTTTCAACTAAGTCGCCCTTCATTAGTTCAATAGCGCCAATGTAGCTTTCTCAGAGATTTCCATCCAGGGGTGCCATCATCACACTTTCAGTCCTTGCAAGCAGAGTCACGTCTTCTCTGAATAAGAATCGCACTGCTGCCTTCTCTGACGAGTGAAAACAGATTTCTTTACCGTGCATCATCAGGACATCGTTCTTCATATCCAAATAGAACCCATACTTTTTTATAACGTCCATTCCCAGGATAACTTCTTCCGTGATGTCGGCTGCTAGTACTTGATGATCGAATATTCAATTTCCCAAACCAATGGTTACTTTGATTGGGTTGATATTTTTTAGCTCGTCGCTGTTCGAAGTCGTACTGTTACTGGTGATGTCTTCTCATTTTCTAACTTGTCCGGACGAATGATCATTGCTCCCGTATCAACCAGTAACTGAACACTTCTCCCATCGAGTTAAATACTGTGCAATTGCTCCATATACGATGCCATGGTAATTTTTGGGGCATGGCTGGTTGAGGTCGACCTGTTCTAGTTTTTCGGGCGCACGTCTGGTCTTCTTTTGGGCTTAGTACATCGTCGCCGTACATGGCCCACTTCCCCGCAGTTACAGCACGTCACTTCTCTTCCCGGAGCTACTTGTTCGCGGATACACGTTGCTTTATTTCTTCAATGCTTTTTTTTGTGTGCGAAGGTATTTCTGCAGCACATCGGAGCTTATGGCTGCCACGGTGCGACGTCTGTTTCGCCGCCATGTCAATCTAGCGATGTCAGCTTCAAACTCCTGAAAACTCCGCAACTTTTTGAACCCGACTTTTAATTTGGGCTTGGTACACTTATTAAAGATGACCATCTCTATATATTATTGCGAAATGTGAAATTATTTTCTTGCAGGTGGTCAGGAACAGCCTGAAAAATTTCAAGCGCTGCTAAACTTAAAGCTACTATTAAAGACGTCGCTTTCTGATTGTTGCTCACACCATTAGCTATAACTGGCACTTCAAACTGTTTGTGGTAGTTTGACCATGAAACTTTACTATCAAAATTTGTAGGTACAACTTTAAACTTTTTAGTGGCTTCTTGGCGATGATCCATTAATAACTCTTTGCTCGTGATACTTTCTTCAGCATGGCAATTCATTTGGTTCATTCTCTCTTCAGGCAGTTTCATTCTGTCTTCTAATTTTGTTTTCTAGAACTTCGCATATTTCTTCTCTTAAATTGAGGATATCTGCTTGAGTTTCCTCTTGAACAATTTTATTTTGGTTTTCTATGTTCGTTCGTATTTCTTCTTTTAAACGTCTAGAATTTTCCAAGTTTTTTTTCTATTTTTTGAGTATTTTCAAACAATTTTTCTTCAACTTTCTAAGAATTTTCGCAAAACTTTTTTCCACTTTTTTAGAATTTTCTTTCATTTTTTTACTATTTTCTTCCATATTTTTATTCATCGATTATTGGCCATTTTTTTATTAATTCGAGAAATTCAAATAGTTTCGCATCTATTTAAACTTGATTACGAGTTACGATAACACGAAAAAAAAAAGATATACTCATTTTTAAAATACAATTTTTGTATAACACTAAATTTTTATAACGAACGATTCTTTATTATTGAGTGGGTAAATAATATGCACTGATAAAAAGGGTTAGTGAACTAAGTTTCTTAACACACACGAAGCACGAAATAATGACACACAATCTTTATATTACGGGAGCGATATTAAATTACTTATATTTACACACCCCGCACGTGACACCACTGTAACGATTTTTTTAAAATTAAAAACACTTATGTTAATTTATATATCTATTGTTGTCAGAGTATAAATGCAGTGGTAGTTTTAATATATATTTAGTATATTTAACATTCAGATAACTACATAATGATAAACACTTTTAAATGCCTTTTACACGCTTAACGGCTACACGGCTACACGGCTACACCTATTTGCGATGTTGCCACTTCTTAGAATTGTACATTTACACACCCTCCCAATTCTAAGCTTTTAAGTTTGTCACAATCATGTCCAGTTATTAAATTTAACTTATCTCGCAAATACTTGAATTTACACAAAGGTAATGCCTTAGTCATTATATCTGCTAATTGTTCATTAGTTGGTACATATTTAAGACTAATTGTATTATTAGCAACACATTCTCTTACAAAATGATAACGTACATTAATATGTTTGGATCTTTTCGTTTCTACAGTTTTCGCAATTTTTATACAGGATTGATTATCTTCAAATACATTTATCGGATAAACATTCTGTTGCGGTTGAATTTCCTCTAACAATTGGCTTATGAATAAGCATTCGGTAGTGCAAAGAGAGAGAGCAATATATTCGGCTTCAGTACTTGAAAGAGCTACAACAGTTTGTTTCTTACTTCTCCAATGAATAACATTATCATTTAACTTTAATACTAGTCCACTAATACTTTTTCTATCATTTATATTTGACGCAAAATCTGAATCAACATATGCTTCTAAATTTGCATTACCGATACATTTTGAAAAACATAGTTTGAAATTACATGTTCCTTTTAAATATCGTAACACATTTTTTAGATTCTTCCAGTGAATTTCACTGTAACAATTCTGAAATTGACTGAAATAAGTTACACTGTAGCACAAGTCTGGTCGTGTTCCCAACATGATATACATCAACGATCCAATTAGTTCTTTATAAGGAATTTCAGGTTCATTATTTTTACTTATTTCTAAATTTAACTTAGGTTGCATTGGAATATTTTGAACTTTGCAATCATACATGTTAAATTGTTTCAACACCTTTACAATTAAGTTAGTTTGATTGACAGTTATAACATCTGACGTTTGTTTTATTTCCATGCCTAAAAATATTAAAGATTTTTCATTTGACAAATCTGATTTATGAAACGATTCCATTAATTGTTTCTTTACAAGTAAAACATCTTCTACACTATTCGATAATAAAAGGATATCATCTACCCAAATTAACATATAATTATTTGTTTTCAAATATAAACAAGGATCAATTTTACTTCTATAAAAACCAATTTCTAATAATTTTTTATTTAAGCAATCGTTCCAACATTTAGGAGAATTTTTCAGACCGTATAATGATTTATTCAGTTTACGTACATGATCTTTCGGAGAGCCATTTAGTCCTTTGGTTGTTTCATATAAACAGGATTTTTCAAAATACCATTTAGAAAAGCAGCCTTTACGTCTAGTTGGTACAATTTGAGGTTTTGTTCTACTGCAACTACCAGTAGCAGTCGGAGAGTCGTCATTCTTGCCACAGGCGCATAAACTTCCTCTTCTTCTAACAAGTTTTGCATAAATCCTTTTGCTACCAATCTTGCCTTTTTAATTACTTGACCCGACAATTCTTTCTGTTTAAAAATCCACTTAGAATCGATGATCTCCTGATTTAATGGTTTTGAAATTATGTCCCATGTCCGATTTTTCTCATGAGCTAAGAGTTCTTCCTGTATTGCTTCTTTCCATTTTTGATCTTGTATAGCTTCTTCAAAAGATGATGGATGCTCAGAATTTAGTAGACCTGTAGTTAATGCTGTAACAAAGTTAAGATCATAATCGTTAAATTGCAATGGCGCAATTTTCATTCGTGTACTCCTTCTCAGTTCTTCTTCATAGTTTGTTCAGCTTCGTTCATATCTTCTAAAGTATTGTCATCTGTCGTTTCTGTTGGGATTTCTTCCAAGATATTAGTATTTATTCTTCTCATTTCATCAAATATTACACTTTTTGAGTTTACACATTTTCTTGTTTCAGGATTCCACAATCTATACCCATTTGCAGTATATCCTATCATTCTCAAAACATGTGAACGAGCATCTAGTTTTCCATTTCTGTCTTCTTTTGGAATATGAGCATACGCTATGCTTCCGAAAACTCTCACATTTTCTAAACTTACTTTTCTTTGATACCATAATTCAGCTGGGATTCTGTTATCAACTGCTTTCGTAGGTAGTCGATTAATAATGTATACTGCACATCGAACTGCTTCACCCCACATTTCCTTATCAAGTTCTGAATCTACAATCATACATCTTGCCATATTCATTATAGTCCTGTTTAATCTTTCTGAAACTCCATTATGTTCAGGATTTCTGGGAATATTGTATTGCAACTGTATACCCTTTTCCTTACAAAATTGTTGGAATACTTTTGAACTGTATTCGCCACCATTATCAACTCTTAATTTAGAAATTTTTGTGTTAAACATTGCTGTTACAATTGCTTCAAACTCTTGAAATTTCCCTAGTACTTCGTCCTTGCTTAATTAGATATACATATGAAAATCTTTTGTAATGATCCGTGAAAGTAACATAATATTTCAGTTCGTCATATGTACATGGTGTAATTGGTCCTGCTACATCACTACTAACTACTTTTAGAAATCTTTTCGGTTTCTTTTCTTCATCAACCAATTTAAATAGATTACGAGTTTGTTTGGCTTTTATGCATATTTTGCAAATACCTTTATTAGGATAATGACTGGAATGTCCCCATTCTTTTATGCATAAGTTCATTATTAACAGTAACATTTGCATATTGCATATTTCTTAATTCTACTGTAACAAAATATAAATTTCCACGTTTTTACCTTTAAGAAAATTTTTCCATCTTTCTTGAATTCTACACAGCCATTTACGAAGTTTACTTCACATCCTTCAGTTTCTACTTTTTGTACTGATAACAAGTTATATTTTAGATCGTCGCACACCAACACATTTTTAATTTTTAAAGGTTTACTGTTATATTCTACATAAAGAGTACCACATTTTGTTGTTACTAGTTTTTGGTCCTTTTTGACAACATTTATTTGTACATCAACAGTTTCAACTTCATTTAGAAATGTCTCTACTCCTTTATGTACTAAATGATTTGTTGCACCACTGTCTACAACAAAAAGTAATTTGCTTACGTTTAACTACCTTCCTCATTATTATAATCTTCAAGAAAATTATTATCGTGTGTTATAAACACAATTTCTTCATCAGGTTCCCACTGGCTGTTCGGTACTGAAACAACTTCTATTTGTACGACTTTCTTTTCGTTCCTTTTCTTTGTAGTTTAGGACATTGGTATTTTTGTGACCTTTGATTCCACACAAATGGCATTTAAACGGAAACTCGGTTCTATTCATCTGTAAATTACTTTTATAGTAATTAGAGTTATTACCTTTGTTTTTATAATTCGAATAAAAAACCACATTTTCATCTATCGTACTCGATCCTGCACTTTTATTCTTCGTTTGGAAAATTTCTTCTTGAAGTAATTTGTTTTTAACAAACTCAACTGTTATTTCCATTGGATTAATTGAAAACATGACGTCTATTGATGATGTTACATGTCTGTACGAATTCGGCATTGAACTTAACAATTGCGATATGACTTCTTCATTTTCCATTTTTCCACCTGCACCATTTATTTCTGAATTTTATTAAAAATTCTTCTAAATAATTTGACAATTTTCCTTTTGAAACTTCATGTTACTCAATTCTCTTTTTAATTCTATTCTTGCTGCCAAACCTCTTTTTTGTATGTAGATTCCAAAGCATTAAACATTTCCTTTGCTGTCGTTTTGTCTTTTATCGTTCCAACAACGCTGTCGGTCATCCATTGAACCATAATATCACGTGCTTTAACGTCTTTCTTGTTAAAAGTTTGATTCGTCATATTTTCGGGTTTTTCACTTAATGCTTCAATACATTCTTCTTTTTCTAATTTTAATTTAATTCTAAATTCCCATTCTGCGAAACCAGTACCATCAAATTGTTTTACATTCGTTAACACAGTGGCCATTTTAGTTTGTTTCCCAAGGAACCTCCTTTTACAAACTTTTCTTTTGACACTTATTTTATTTAACAAACTTTTAAAACTTCCCTTCTGGTCCCATAACCTGTTGTCAGAGTATAAATGCAGTGGTAGTTTTAATATATATTTAGTATATTTAACATTCAGATAACTACATAATGATAAACACTTTTAAATGCCTTTTACACGCTTAACGGCTACACGGCTACACGGCTACACCTATTTGCGATGTTGCCACTTCTTAGAATTGTACATTTACACATCTATTACTATCACTCGAATAATAATGTCCGCGAATAACTTTCCTTATGCACTATTAATTTATCTTATCACACACGTTAATCACTTATTTATTTAAACCGACAAAGTCTTGTTATTCTGAGTATGCGAAAACTGACCTCAGCTTCCTTTGAATACTTTTTATATATTTCTGTTATCTCTGTCGAAAATGTTCTACATCTTTCGGTTATAGTCTCGAAGTTGACAATTACGTTTCAGTCATTTATAATCAAACAGACTGTAGCAGCAATAATGATAATAGCATACCAACGATAACATTAAACAAAAGCAAAATATTTATAGCAGATGTTCGAAATGTCAATCGTTTATTTCAAGACTTTTTTGAGAACCACTGCTAAGTCTGGGCAACATTTGCTAGTGTCTCTTATACGTCTTTTCATTTTGTGCGGTGTTCCTGGTGACGCATTGTAGACGATTCTTTTTATGTATCTCGATAAAAAAAATTGGTGTAAATAATTTTGAGGATTTGGGGTAGAGAGGGCCAATTGTGTAATAAATAATTTTTTGGATGGTGGACACCTGAGGATGTCGGTGCAGTTATTTGTTTCTACAAGGCGTAGTGTCTTGGGTTCCATGTTGGTAAGCTGTAGGTTAGGGTGAGCGGCATCACTGCGTCTTACAGTAGCAGCTTGTTCATGGATAGCACGTTGTTTCATCTCATGATTAAGTACAGCTTGGCCCTGACTACTGCTGCTCTCGTTGCATCGTTTTCTTCGTCTTTTCACGGAATTTTGGCACGTCTGACGGGTGGAGAGTACTGCGGTGTTTTTCGTTGGGCTAACGGTGATCCTTTAATCTTCGTACCAAGCCGACATATCTATGGCGATCCACAATCTGTTGTAAGGATCCCGAACCTGCCAAAGGCGCTCTCTGCGTGTGGAACTTTCCGGATGTCAAGTGAACACATTGAGTATTAGTCGTTTCAGGACGAATCTGGAGGTCTCCAGCTTCAATCCCTTTCGGGTTAGATTTGGATGTGTTTAACTTCACTCGAAACGTAAAGTTGGTGAGGTAGGTGGGTAGCCTTTACGATGGCTAGGAAACCCACTACAGTGTGGATTTTTCTTTCAAATCTCGTGCCGATCTTCTCGACGACTTGCAGTGCATGGTGCATTGTTGTGTCTGAATTCTGAAAGCCGAACTGTTTTTTCGAAATGACTGTTGGCATCGAATTCACTCTGAAACTCCATAGTGAATACTCGCTCCAACAACTAGCTAACATCCACAGCAAGGTCAAGGGGGTAATAATGAGACATCGTAAGATTTTCCTTCGGCTTCGGGAATAGAATTTCGTTGGCGGTTTACCATACCATACCAATACTTGACTTCAAAATTATCTCGGATTACTTCAAGTGGTATTCGTAAAGTATACAAAGCACTAGATGTGACGTAAAACCATGTTTCTGTCTATGTTTTGATGAAAATGCTTCGATCAGTAGTTCTACTACTTTCAGCTTGATATAGAAAGTATAATATTTTGATGATTGGTTCTGAATGTATCATCTCAGAAAATTACTGTTACAAAATCAATTCTTCTTTTGGACCGATAATTAGGACGTGCACGGATGCCGGAATTATAAAAATAAATCTTAATCGTTATTTAGTCAGGTCATATAAAATATTCGTTAGATGGGTAACTAATCCCGAAGACTGGCATTCCTGTAATGTATTAGTTAAAAGGTTCCCTGGAAGCTTCGCGCATTATGTGTATATTAATTATGGGATGAACTATTTGCAACTTATTTATGATACCATTGCATATCTATTAAACAATTTTAGCGGGATGTTTTGGATATGCCATTAGCTAATCGCATGTCATGAAAACCCGGAAGAAACCTCTTTCTATATTTTATAATTTGTTTTGGTGTCGATCATGGACACAAACGACCTAGATCACTATTAATTTTAGCTGATTTCTTTGTAATTACTAGTTTAAATTATTTTCGGATTGCGTAATCACTTTAGGTTTATATTGATTCGATCCTTCTTTGTATTCACCAAATGATATGCGCTAACTTCAAGATGAATAACTCATTACCTACGTGTGTCTAATTTAAGGATCCGCTAATACTAGCTTTAATTTTTTTTAACTTACGAACAATTATTTATTGTGGACTTGGTTTCTTGATTGTTTGTTATTCTTTCTATGTTGCAATTGCAATAAATATACTCATTGTTGTACTTGTGTTGTTCGATTTGTCTACCTTAAGTGTTTGTCAGGTGAAAACGGGCACCTGAAGTTATTTCTTTTCGCTTTGGCGTCTTTTTAAATTGAGTAACAATCGGCTCATTGAAGACAGGCCGAATCTCATTAGTTACTCACCCACTGCGAAATTCTGAGCTGCCGCTGTTGTCTTTGTAATGATTTAATTATCGGTAAGTGATCGCACTTCAACCTAGTGCAAGGTTTACGTTTCACCGTAACTTCTAAAAGTTAATAATTTTATTGTAAAATTGTATGATTATTATTACATTACAGTAATACACAAATACTAGAGGTAGTAGTACCAATTTTCACAGCTTTCCAAATATTATTGAATCGTCTTGTATTTTTATGTATTATATAATTTGTCTTCTGTTATATTTTAAATAAAACGTATGTTTGTGTAACCAATGACGATACTTCTTTCGATTTCGTTGTACCAGTCTAAAATGTCCGAGGGTAAGTACGAAACTACGAAGACGACGAAATAATCCGCATGCGGATAATCGGGAGTTGACTGTAAGTATACAGGGCGTTGCGCATTAAAAGTAGTTGTGTGTCTTTTTAGAAGTTTAGTTAGCGCCCTGTATTCTTATTAGTAACACTAGTAAACAATGCTTGTGCATGTTATTAAATTAATTGTTAATAAATTTTATTTCAGTAGAGTAATATAGAAATATGGTAAAGTGTTAACGCTTGATGCTTAGTGAGCTTTTTTTCTTCTATTATTTAGGCAGGGACTCGAACCGAAACTTTTTTTTTATTTAACATTAATCGGCCGCTTTGCTAATAATTACCTCAAGTGTTGAAAATAAAGTGTGATAGGTGTAGAGTGCAGCGCAACGAATTTCGGTTCGGGTTCGTACTGGCGCTTTGGTACTTACAGTCACTTCTTTGCTGTCTGACTAACTTCGCTAGTGACGTAACTGTCTCTATGCTTTTTTTTACTTGCACACATTAAACGCATATATCGACAAATCGTTATCACCATTAAATTTAAAGTAACGAATCGGTTCCAGTCCCTTTTCATTTGCTAAAGCAGAAAAGAAACACTGATTGAAAGCGAGAGATCACAGATAAGCTCGATTATAACTATTTAGCAAGTTTGAAATTGTGTGAACTATGAAAAAGCTTGTTAAATATGTAGATGTATTACGAGTATATCTTTGTAAAAATGCTAAGCGTTTGAGCGTCTACACTTAAGACCTATTTTTGGCAATATATTTAAAAAAATTTCAGTGTGCGGAGCGCGGTACAAGACACGACCCGGGCTGACATACCACTATGGCCATTCACATAAAGAAGGGGCTAGCGATGAAAATTCTCGTGACAGCAATGCCCCTATGCCAACTTCTTCGGCGGGTCTAGCCAATGTAGCCGGGGTTCCACCTATGCCAGGCATGGGTTTGCCTATGGGCATGAGTGGACCTGCTTCTCTTGGGGGCTTGGTTACGGGTGGCCCGGTCGTGGGGGATGGCACATCCAACAACCTGTCACCCGCGCAAGGCATCCTCCAGGGATCTGTCTATCAAGATAGCTATGTATCGTTTCTGAATCAGCCAACCGCCGGTACTGCCTTATTCTTTTTTACTTTTCTGTGTGTTATGTTTATGCAGGCATGTTAGTTGTTTGGCCAGTGTGTTAGTAGTTTTCTTTTAGATGTTTGTTTTTCATTAACACGGTGAAGATTCTTTGTAGAATAGAACGCAATTTTTTTCCGTTATTGCACGTTTCAGATCCCTAATCATTAAGCAAATTCAAAGATACCAAATCGGCGTTAACTCGCGAGATGGCTACACTAATAACTTTGACTTTGCTTTGTGTGACGGCTAATGGAAACGTGCAAATTTTTTTAGAGTATTTTACGAATCGACGTTAGACGCGGGGATTTGTTATGGTACTTTCCAACCACTGTGGCTGCTACTATCTGCCATAGCGTATGCTTGATGTTGATCAATGCGAAAATTTATTACGAACACGCGATCGTGATCAACCGTCAACCGTGATAGACGGTCAAATTTGCTATGAAAACTACTTTCTAATTTTTATTGTTTATGGATAGTCTTGTTTTAGTTAATTTCATATTTTAGATGTTTTAGTGTCAAAATCATTGTGACTGGTATTTTTACTTAAAATTCAAAATATTCTCAATCAATCCTCAAATCAAAAAGAATCAATATGCATTGATTTATTGTACCATAATCTGTAATCGACGCGACTTACTAGTACACTCGAGAAAAGAAAAAACGGACCACTGCTCACTGCTAAATACAAACTTGTATTCAGTTGGCGTGCAATTGAATATTTATAGAACGATTTTTTAACGGATTTTTGTGCATTTTAATCTAGTTTTTGTTTTAAAAATGATATGAATACCTTTTTAAGCAAAAAATGCGTGGCGACGTGTTCCGTATAAATGTACAACCTGCAGCGGTGGTCTATTAAAGCAGTTAGAACAGTCACAGTGTTGAAATGTATTATCTGCACAGCCTGTCGTTTAATATTCACATAAATAACGCGTTGTATTATTCGTGTGTCTTTAGGCACACCTGGTCCCGGCAGAAGAAGTCGACCGGGCAATTTACAATCGTCGCCTCAATCCCAAGCACCTCCAAATTTACCACCGAATCTTCCTAACCAGCCGCCGCTACTACCGATGGATGATCCTCCGATGCCAATCTTAGTAGCCGAAAAAAACTTTGAACCATTGCCTTCTTCTTCAATAATGGATCATCTTAAAGACAAAGCCTTACCTAGTCCTTACTGTGATTTTTGTCTGGGTGATTCGAGAGAAAATAAGAAAACGGGAGGATCGGAGGAGCTTGTTTCATGTTCTGATTGTGGTAGATCAGGTAAGGGTGATAGAATTGACGGAAGACCAATACCGGCAAAAAAAGGTAGAAAAAAAAAAGTTCAAGTGAATTGAAATAATAGACTGATGGGGGCTTATGTGACACTTTTCTTTAGTTAAAAGGAATTTTAGGAAATCATTTTCAGTTTCTAAAGCGTGTCGTATAAAACACGTTCTGTAAATTTTAACAAACGATAACACCAGATATATCAAAAAAAAAGAAACATTTATGTAGCTTTAAGGTTAGATAAATTGAGCCATTTTAGAAAAAAAAATCTTATACGTATGTAGTGACTGTATTGTGATGGTAGAGTTTTCGATGATTCAAACATGCATATGAATCTAATTTAGGTTACGGACAAGGACCAGTTCTGGATATTAGTACAATTTTCAAGTTCCTTTAATTTTTTGTTGTTTTAATAAAGACTTACTGCCAAATTTGTACAAAAAAAATTGAGAATCAAACTCGTATATCATACATAACGAGAAATTTTTACATGTTTCCCTGTTCGGTATATACATCACATGTAGTAAGGTGGGACAATTCCTGTATTTAGTCATGCGAGCGTAATTATTGGATTGTTTTTGTGATTTTTATTTTAAGGTTATGATTTTTTTTTATTTTCAAATGTGCACTGATTCGTTTTGTTGCCGAAATCTAAATTCTTTAGTAGTCTCGGTTAGAAGTTGGAGTCAAGGTTCTTTAGACTAGTATCGGGTGCGTCGGTGTCACTGAAATCGATTTAGAAAACTGTCAAGTAGTCGTTAAAATAAAGGGCATTATGGCATAAACGTCAACATTAACGGTACTGTCAGTTCTTTCGACGTTAACTCGCCGTGTTTTGGAGTGCTGTGGAAGCGGAACAGAAAATTTTGATGGTTTGGAGTGGAAGAAAAGGGATGTCGGGTTATGTCAAGTATGAAAGCACTCAGATTCATTCATATTTTTACTTAAAATTCGAAATGCTTGGTTTCCGATTTTCATTTTTTTTTTTAGGATAAATCTTAGTCGGCACAAAAATAATTGAAGAAAACTTTATTAGGACGTTAATTTTACACCGGTTTATTGTCATCACGTTTTTTTTTTAATTTTTTTTTTTATTAATGGCACTCGTTGAGATGTACACATCTTGAAAGCCTTCTAAAATTATTCGCAACTTTCTTGGCAGTTCCGACTTAAATCTTTCAATGGACAATGAGTTCCAGTCACAGTAAGAACTGCATGAAAACATTTATTGACCAATGTTTGTAATCTCATCACAACTGGCATAGTTTCTTTATGAAGCATAGTCACGGTTAGCATTGTGTGTTAGTATGTTTCCGGTAGATGTTAGTCTTTTAAAATGCAGAATATTTCTATCACTTGTTTCTGTTCTCATGTCACATTTGATAAAGGTTGAACTTGCACTAAAATTCCACCAAAAGTGCCTCAATATGCTTTGTTTTCTCTCTCTTATATCGCCAGTATTGTGAGATGCGACTACGATTACTTTTGGAAACTGTCTCGTATAAACATATCTTCGTAGTAATAAAATGATGCATCAAAGCTACTGTCATGATCAACCAACATTTGTTTGAATGTAAAGAAGAAAGTGCACATTTGAAAATGACTGAAAAAGGCTTTTAGTAATAACGCTTTAGTCTGTTTAGATCGTTTCGAAATTCTGCCAAATAGACTGGATTAACCAAATATAATCTTTAGGGATTTTTATTTTACTATTAAATAAGAATTGATCCCATTTAATGGTTTCGTCTTCCAAATTTTGTGGGATTTTTAATTTTACTTTTAATCGACGACAATGATCTGACTTATAATTTTTTCTTAATTTAACCAAATTATTTATTCTCGCGTTTAGATTTAAGTTGTAATTGAAACATCGCTTGTTCACATATAAAGGGCAAATAAGGCTGGGTTATGCCGTCAACTGAACCAGTACGCGCCGATTAATTGTCTTGAATCGAAAGTTGACGATATAAATTAGCCGTAATTCAATTATTTATTCTAGTGTAGGAAATTTTGAATGATTTTTACCGTTTTAATTTTGAGCAATATCAGTGAAATTGCCGTAAGAAGCATTCAAAATTTTGTAAGTTGTTGTAAGAACAGTTATTTTCCAAGCATTTTAAAAGTGTATTGTTATAGTGCAATAAATGATGCCAATACAAAGAATAATGGTTTTATTTTAGTGCTGAAGTATAGTGGCACTTCATTTTATGTAAATTTTTCTAAATACTTTCAATTACGTTTTAAGTTTAAGTAAGATTTTTAGCTTTGAAATTGCAAAGAAAAATTTCATAACTTGGAAAGTCACTGTTCTTCGGCACTTATTATCCCGTATCACTTCATATCGTTAGATACAATGGTGCGATTTTTTAAATGGTTCAAACTTTCTAAGATTTCTCGAGGTTAGTAATTGCCATTGTGGGTAATCCTACATCTACATACTTTAATACGGCGATTTACTATATCAATTTACCAATAACTACAAGCAATAAGGTAATTGGTTATAATTAACTCTTTAACAGATTGAGAGAGAGAGATTGTAGTTTAGTGGCCACTTCAGTGTGAGATACGTAGACTTAATTTTTTCTATGTACACTTAAGCAAGAAAAAAACGAGACGCTACCTACTGCAAAGTACATTATAACAATGCAGACGAACGAAGTTTTGTCGGTTATGATTTTAACCAAATTATGAATTTGCAAGTGAATGAAGACACTTGCATAACTCGAATAATAGAATATTTACAAAAATTTCATTAGTAAAATTTAATTTTCATGAGTTACCTCGTTATTACAATTTTCTATTCTGGATTATTGTCTTGTAGATTTTTCTTTGCATTGGATATCTTCAGAGCCAGTTTATTCCAGAATGGAAAATGCTAATAAGAACACTTCTTTTGTTTTCAAACATGGTGCCCAGTGTTATAATTACTACAAAATCAAAATGCCATCGCATAGTTTTTATTAAAAAACAAATTAAATTAATTTTAGAAAATTAATAAAAAATTGGGAACTAATTTTTGAAAATGGAAGTGAAAAAGAATATACAGAATTAGTTCGTTCTAATAAATAGCGAAGGTTTCCATGGCCGGACTTTATAGTAAGAAAAACGTCTTCCAGGTTTGGACGGTGTCGTTATAACCGAAGTTGCCAACGTTTCGCCCACTTTTTAGAGTTTACAATCTGGCTTGGTTCACAAGTTGATTAGTTAATCTTTAGGGGTGCTTAATTTTATTTCGGTTGCTTCGATTTCTCCTACGCCTTAATGAGCCTCTTACTAAAGTGACCGAATCTTCGTTTACATCAATGACACTGTCCAAACCTCGAAGACCTTACCTTAATTAGTTTATTGACTAGAAAATTGAAGTTAAGCGAAGAAATTGATCAAGGGAAAATAGGAGAACCAATACTGTTAAAGTAATCTATTTACGATTTATAGCCTAGTCAAATTAGACTTTTAGTTTCCATTAATTCCGACAAAGCTGGAAATGATTTTATTTTATAATCGGCATCTCAAATAAGAGTAATATGCGACGGTTTCGGAGTGGAGCGTTTAACGCTATAGCCAAAAATCCGCGAAATTTTGGGACTTCTGTTGGTTTTTTGCTTATATCTTTTAAGCGTGTGGTCGTAACAAAACTATTATATAAAAAATTAAAGCTTTGAAATTTCCTAAAACATTTGCATGACACTTTTTTTTGCGATCTCTAACCGTATATGAGATATTTGCTGTCGAAAAAAATATAGGTATTGGAAAAAACCAATTATCAATGAGGTGCGCGATGGCCTCGCGCGACTCTTCGTTATCTTATTCTTCCTCTACACCCATCATTCTGCTATGGCCTTCCATTGCTTCCTTTTGACTTTGCATTTAGTCAGAAACCGTAACCTTTTCAGCTCACCAACCGACTAGCTTCAGTGTGGATGTTAAGCCAAACTTTTCATGTTTAATGTGGTTTCATTTTGTTTAATGGTCTAATTGTTTTTGAAGTATTGTTTTAATTGTTTTCATAGATTAACTGTTGTGCATTAAGTGATTGGTAGACAGTGTTTTCTTGTTACGGCTGACATTACTTGTTTCATATGTGGTGAAAGTGTAAAAGAAGATGATAGAGGAACAGTTAGAGAAATGGCTCTGAAAACTTTTATTGGAGCAAGTAGGAGGAGAAAGGATAGTCGTCATATGTGGTTACAAGGCCCAACATCGGTTATAGTACACAAAAAAATGCCGAACAGGAGTCTACACGAAGGAGTCAAACATTTTACTCGCTGAAAAAGTAGCAAACAACCCTCGAGCCTGTGTGACAAGAACTGCTGTAGACACATTCAGTTTTAAGAAAAATTATCTATTTTGTGGGAAGGATGCCACTGAAGCCTTCCAGACAAAAGAAAGAAAAAAGCAAAAGACAAACGAGATTATCACTATTGAAACAATAAACTCTATAACAACAAGAGCTAATGAAAGAGATGATGCATGGAGTGAGGGTGTTTTACGGAGGATCAGCAATATATCAGATCTAAAAGCAGTTGATGGTAGGTAAAAAATTTCTTCAGATTTACACCCTCAACCAGTAGTCGTTGGCGGCCTGAGACTAGTGCAGTGTCTGGGTGTAGATTTTATCTGCAACTACATGGAGAAGAATGAAGATCTGTACCAATTTACACTGGGAGATATTCTCCAAAGTTATTCAGGTTCTATTCCCAAAACTGTATGAATAATGAAGCAACTAATTGAATGATATGGAGAGGATGTCATTGTGGTGAGTGGAAGTAATCAATACAAACAGAAGATATGCTTTTGGAACACAGGTCACACAATCCTGTGTAATGGTTTTTATGAGTCTAAAAAAACTAACGTTCATGATGAACGTCTGCGAGTGGTAAAGCCAACTGCAGAGATTATACGTGAGGACATTAGGACAAAAGTGTATTTACTGAGCAAGTATCCCTCCTCTGATCAGTTTTTGAATGGCTTGGCCGACGACATTTCAGAGTTTTTGAATTAATTATGAGACACTATAACAAGTAAGACAAACAAAACACAAAAGGAAAAAAGACGTCCATTGCTCATGCACTAATATCAGCTACTAGACCCAGATCATTCATATCATCTATTCTACTCTGAGTTGGAACTTTGTTATACAGAAATTATGGATCTATACATCTAGTGGATGTGCTATCTGCTTTGGGATTCAGCAGCTCCTACAGCAATCTCAGAAACTTTGAATTTGCAACTCTGAATCAACTTATGCAAAATTTAAACCAACAATTCTTTCACACAATTTATTTTCGATAATGCTGACATCATAAACATGGATACAATCGATGGTCAAAACACCTTCCATGCCATGGGAAGTGTTCAGGTTTTCTCTCCTAAGACATCTTTGGTCCCAAAAACTCCAATTGACAAGGACCATATAATTCTTAAAGCGACATTTTTGATAGAATATGGCAGTATACCACTGGATGAGTTTGGCAAACTAAGTGAAGGGGCATTTGCTAGTTCTGGTTGTCGAGCATGTTGCAGATGTTGATAGTAAAGTGATGCTAATCACGATTGATTTGCTTTGAATGTATTGAAAGTGGAAAGATTTGATCAATATACCTTGGTGGAACGGGTTCATGGAGGACAACATCAACTAAGTTTTGAGACCTCACAAATATTGTGTTTTTCCGCCCCTCTCTTCCCGGCTATGATACAGTGTACACTATTTTCAAAACAACTGTCCAAAAATGTGTGGAACAACACCAAAGAGCTGTTTTGAAACTTTTGACCAGCGGCTAAATATAAATAAATAAATAAATGCTAGATAATAAATGAAAAAAAAAAGATAAATGCTAGAAAAATTGTTGCTTGCTACGGGTCAGATAATGATGTGGGCGCAGTGATAATTTGGCTTGGGGGGTTCAATAGACTCATGTCGTACATGGGTGCAATTGGAAACATCATGGATGGAAGTGGTTTACAAGACTCGTGGAATATCTCTTGTGCACTGGCATCAACAAAGACCATGATGGCTGGTCATTACTATTCAAGAGCTGTAGGAGCCCACATTTTGACTCACCTTGCTCTGGGTAAGAAAATTTTGTCTCTAATTCATGTGGCGGATGGGAAAAATACAGCAATATTAACTATTCTCGACAAATTTGGAACTGATACTTTTCAGATAAATGAACCTCTGATGTATGGACTCAAACTGAAATTCGAGAAAAAACGTATAGAGTTCACGCAAAATGGCCCAACAACAAAACTATTTTCGAATGATTTTAATTCTAAAACACTATTGAAGCCGAGAAAAGATGGGATTGGTAATGACACCTTTAAAGTATAAAGAACATGTTACCAAATTTCCACGCTAGCGGCCACTTTAATTATGCTAAAGCAACTCAGTTGTATTTGCAAGATATGCTGGCACTTGATACAAAACTTACTCCTGCGGAATACGAGCAATACGTAACAAAAGGTTGCTTAACTATTAGACGGTCTCAAAAACAATGGTTTGGCATATGGTCGGACATGGCTTGTCGTGAGGTTGAGATATCAGTGACGGAACTCTGGCTAGATAGATCGCAGGTATGTCAATCGCTGTAGACCTTTTCCAGCAAATTGAGGAATTCTGTGGTATGTCTTTTACTTCTACGGATAAACACGTTGATACCACAAACTCTAGAATGAGGAGAGACAACATCGATATGCAGAAATTTTGTGAGTGGTTTGATTCGGATGATCCATTTTCTGTGGGAGATAGTATCATGTGTTCAGGTACTGGACTGTTAGATGGTAAAAATATCGACTGCCGTAAAGCTCATAAATTTAGGAAATACACTATGACAAAAATTACAGGCAAGAACTATAAGGAGCTCAAGTTGCTGAGAAAAGACAGTCCTATCACTGCGAGCTGTAAACAGTTCTGTAAAAATTAATGGCGAACTGGTTCCTATCAATCCTGATACAATTTTTCGACGAATCCCTTTTCAGATGAAATCGCAAGAACGGCTGTAGTCACATTTTGCATTTGAGTTTGCCTTATAGCGATTGTCGCTTTTTGATGATAGTGGCATGCGTAAGACACACAAATCAGCTCTATATAACCTGTTCATTCCAGCATCTCTACTGTAACGAGCAATGCCGACTTCGTAGTTGATGTAGGGTTTCTGTTACACCGAAATTTGTCGCATACTAACGAGCAGTTTTCATCTATTCTCGACAAATATGTGAAATATCTTAAGAATCACTACGGGTCCAAACCCAGTAAACACAGTAGTTTTAGATTTTAACGAACGTACGTATGGTGATAACACAATATATCACACAAACCATGCGAACGTGATCCAAACATAAATAAAAATATACTTCAATTCATAATATGGAAAAATTATCTTGAGATGTTTTATGCCTGCACTATTTATGCGTTTACTGGGAACGTATCATTGTATTGGACGAATAACCTAAAGATGCTTTAGAAAAAAGTATTAAATCAGCGGAACGCATCTGAACAACTCGTAATATGTCGTCAGCGTCAGTATTGTTTAATGAGTCTATAGCAGTAATAATGCCAAAAGAGTGGTTCCTATCATACGAACAGAACAAAAAACGTCTGATATCAATGCTTAGTGATAAACTGACAGCTGAAGGTTTTTGTATCAAAAGTCACTGAGGACGCGGATCCCCTGATTGTTAGCACAGTTATTGATATCTCTGAACAGGGCGGAAATGTATTTATTGTGGGGGAGGACATTAGTCCTATTAGTTCTGTTGACTGCGCATGAACAGGTAGAACTCATCTGCAACATATTTCTGCTGAAACCTGGGAAAATAAACCATAACACTTGCAGTACAAATAATTGTAAGATCTCTGAAAAAACAATTTGTTGTTTCTTCATGCTTTCAGCGGCTGTGACAGCTCGTCTGCATTTTTCGGACAGGGCAAAACCAAACTTGTCATCATCTTCCAGAAGAATACCAGCCTTCAAAGAATCGTTTTTGTTTTCAAGGATTTTGACGTCACGCCTGATCAGGTTGCCGCTGGTCGATTTTCGTACTTGTTTATTTTAATTTACGAATGTAAAGTCAATCCTTTTCCGAATGTAAAAGTTAGGCCGACTAGGTCACTTTGCTGTACGACGCGTTGCCTACTCGAGGGCGTAGTTGATATTTTGACCTACGTGCTAGCGTTTGATAAAATTTATATAAATATACGTATGTACTTTCTTCTTCTTCTAACGTGAATACTGTCTGTGATAAAATAAATATAATCTGTGTTACCTCTTGTGTTTTGTCATTTGTTCTATTTCAGCTGCGGGTAGATTTAAACGGTGTCTCCCACCCTAGTCTTTCATCGTTTTGGCGCTTTTTTAAATTTACTTTATAATCTAACACCACGAAGTTTACAACTATATCGCCGGAACAACTGAGTTGATCGCCGCTCTCTTTTGGTTACGAGAAAAACGACGTAACACTAATTTTACTATTCCTGTAGTAATTACACATGTGCGATGTGTCGATCGTAATATCGATTATTTGCCTTTTTCTGAATTATAAACCAGCAGAAATATTTTTGGCATTTTTCTATACATTTTACTATCGCTTCTGTGTTAACACAAAATATGATGGCTCCACGAATAATTTTTCTTTTGTAACTTACTGTGATACAGCTTTCTTCTTTCAATTTGGTAATCGTGCATTTACCGGTGGAGCCATTTGAAGAGTTTTTCGCGTTCAACACTCTCGGAAAACAATTGCTTCTTGATTAATGATTAGCTTTGGGGTTGTGGGCACAACTGCTGTGGTCCTATGATATTTGGTTCTTTTTCGGGCGTTATTTTTATTATTAGAAAGTCTTACGTGAGGAATTGGTAGTTTGTTCTAAGTCAAATCAATAACACCTTCTAGAAACGCTTGATCTTGGTGTGATCAAGCAATTAGTGTTTATATCTGCTACGAAGTAGGTGGTGTCAAATAGCCTCTGAAAAGAAGACATGCTTGTTTTCTTATAAGGGCTCGTAGATTGTAACCATATTTCCGGGGTGTTCTCGAAACTACACTTTCATTGCTTGCTGATAAAAAGTTGAAATTGTACATACATACATAAGACACATCTAGTGGTTGTAACCGATGCGCACAATGTTAAGGCAAAATCAAAATGTCAACTAAGTCAGCATATTAAGCTGTTAGGTTTGCAAATTTCAGGAAATGTCCAAACCATTATGTGAATATGTCTTTCTGCATCCAATCTGTGTTGAAACACCGTCTTTAACACTGTGTTGAACTCTGGGAAAAATCAAAACTGAAGGATTGTAATCTTCAGCCGCATCGAAACAAATTTTTGCAGTAATCAGCGTCCCCTCTTTCTGCTGAGGATAGAACTTCCATCTGATTCTTTTCCTTCTTTGATATTATTTTGGAAGGTTTGTTTAGAACCGTAGTGATTACAATGTTGTCGCAGTTATAGATGTGATACGGTGGGTTTCATACAAATTGTCAACAAGATTGAAAAACTTATTTACGTTAACCTCATTGAAGGACGAGGCTATAGATGCTTCATTTTTCTCTGAAAGTCGCAGTGATGACTGTTTCTTTTTAAGAAACTATAAGCCCATTCATTTTCGGATATCCTTTTTCGTAATTAAACAGGCGAGAAATATGATATGCGACTTAAGGTTTTCTATGGTTAAACCGAAATGTCGTTCTTCCATCTGTAACTAACATTCTTGATCTTCACTAAGCACAGCACGATATCGTTCAAATTTTTTTTCAACTCTGACGATTCAAGCGAGAACGTCCATGTTGCATTCAGAGCTACCAACTAGGTGAAACCATTGTTTATGGTGAAACTAAGTTACCGTAGCAATAAAACTTGAGCCCGCCTATTTTCAAAACCGAAATTTCACTTTGACTGCGTATTTCACTTTATTTGACCTTCCTCTAAGTGATAATTATTGGTTGCTTTGTTGTTTTTTTTTTCTCTTGGACTGATAAGTCTTTTTATAGACTACTTAGTTTTCTGATAGACTTCCTGTAAATTCAAGCTTCTTGTATTAGTGCACTTTCTTCCTTTTTCTGTCTTAGACGTTTATGCAAGACTATGAAAGAGTTTGTTTGCAATCGAGATTTTGTATTATCTTTTGGTGTTTTTTTTGGCGGATTTTATTTACGAGCTAATATATACATGTTATTATTTACAAATCCAACGTATGTACACAATGCAATGACGGCGGCGTGGAGCTGTTTGTTTGAACGGTTCACGTAGCGGGTACGAGAGTCGTGGGCGATGGGCACGAGGCCCCACTCCGGCCATAGTGCTTGTGGTCGCTTAGACGATGTCGGTGGAAGCGGCGTGACTGAAGGTTTTTGCCGCTGGCGACGTTGAGGGGCCGCATCCGTACGTACCATCAGGTGTCGTAGGTTGGCGTGGCTGTAATGACCTGTCGAGGTGTTTGATCTTTTCTATGCTGTAGAAATTCCAGACATAGAATGCTTTCCTGACTGGTTCGCGTTCCTTATAAACCCGAATATATGGGCATGTTTTAGCGCGTGGGGGTCATCCTCGCATGCTCCTTTTCTAGTGATGAAGTCACATTTCGAATCGTACGGGGTGGCGGATTCTTCTCCAGGAGTGGGTTTTCGTATCTTCACTTGTCTCTTGTAGGGTCGTGTCACGTTGCTCTTCCGTGAATGCTGGTTTAACTCGTTCTGTCGTCACCGTGTAAGGTTTTTCATCCTTGTTTTTTTTTCATTTTTTAATTATTGTGTACGGTCCATCGTATGGTCATTGTAGTGTCCTTTTTGCCGTATCGTTTCTTTTCAAAACTTGCGTTGCTTGGCTGGGCTGTTTAAAAACTCTTGTTCTTATTCTGCGTTGCTGTCTGTACTGGTTTGAGCGCATGCATGTGGCGTAACTGTGCTACATAGTTTTCTGGTTCTATCGCCTGGTATGAGAATGGTTTCTCCGTACACCACTTCTGCTGCCGTGGCGGACAGATTTTCTTTCGATGCCGTTCTTATCTCTAGTAGGACGATGGCTAATGCGTAATACGAATCCTTGGTGTTGTGACACATTAAGACTGTTTCCTGCTGGCGGTGGAATCTCTCTACCAGGCCATTCGTCTACGGGTGATATGCTGTCGTTCTGCGCTTCGTGAATTCGGTTACGTTTTGGTGTTGCTGAAAAAGTTTTCGAATTGCCGTCCCAGATCTGTGGTGTCTTTTAATGGTGTTCTAAATCTTGCGATCCAGTGGACGAAGAATGCTCGTGCTACGGTATTTTCTAACGGTATGGCTTCTGCCCAACGTGAGAAACGGTCTATGCATGTAAAATGTATCTGCATCCGTTTGAAACCGGTAGTGTTCCGACCAAGTCGATGTGTACGTGGTTGAATCTTGCTGATGGTGCTTGGAAGCTTTGGCAATATGTGCGTTGCTGTGTTCATTTTCAGCATTTGCTTTTAATGCCGGGCCATAAGAATTTTTGAGACACGAGTTTTGTTGACGCTCTACTTTCGGGGTGCGATAGTTAGTGTAGGCTCTCGAAAGCCTGCCGCCTGAATGGTTTGGTGACGAAGGGTCTTGCGTTTGTTGTGGACGTGTCGCAATATATTTCGGTCGTGCGCTCTGGCATGCGTATTTTCTTGGTTAGTTGTAACTCGTCTTGTAGCTCTTTGTCGTTTTCTTGATCTTTCCCTATTTCGTCGAAGTTGGTTCCTATCGTGAGTTGATTTACCATGGACAGTGCATCGGCCACTATGTTGTCTTTTCCTGATATGTTTTGTATGTCCGTTGAAAATTGTTCTGTGTAGTATAGGTATCTCAGTTGCCGTGGTGAACATGTTTCTGGTTTTTGTTTGAAAGCGAACGTTATCGGCTTGTGATCGGTGTAGATTGTGAAATGACGTCCTTGGAGTAGATGTTGATAGTGTCGTATCGTCGAGTATATGGCTAGGAGTTCTCTGTCGTAAGCTGCGTATTTTTGTTCCGCGTTTGACAGAAATGCGTAGTCATGTACGGAAATTCAAATAACCAAAACGGTGTTGTTATTGCAATTTTCGGTACGTCTTCTTCTGCTATCGGAATCTGGTGGTAGGCTTTCACCAAGTCGATTGTACTGGAAATCTTCTGTCCGTGCAGTGTTTGCGCGAAGTCCTCGATAATGCGGTATAAGATACTTGTCTGGTATTGTTCGTGCATTCAATGCTCTCTAATCCCCGCACCGTTTCCATTCTGTGTTTTTTGGCACCATGTGTAAGGGTGCTACCCATGGACTCTTGGATGGTCGTGCGATCCCCAGTTGAATAAGTATCTTAAACTCTTTGGCTTCTTTCAGTTTTTCTGGTGCGGCCTGGAAGCTGCTGGTCGGCCGTCTGTTACTATTATGTAATGTTTTGTGAAGTGCGTCGTCCTGCTGGTTTCATGATTGCATGGTTTCAACAACTTATAGGCGTAGGACGTGAGAGTACCTCAGACCTGACTATAGAAAACTCCGACTCGGGGTGGTTAATTCTTTTCAGACTGTAGATACTCCGGACAGAAAATGTCATGAGAATGCTTTTCTGGCTGTTTCGCGTTCATTACAAACCCGAATATGCGGGCGTGTTCTAGCGTGGGGGTAGTTTGGTAGGACGTGTTTTAGCGCATGGGTGTAGCGTCATCCCCACAATCTCTTATGAGTTTTCATTCATTAGAAAGATATTTGGATCTACAACACTCCAGATTTCTATAAAAAGCTTTGGATTTTGGCACGTCCTTAGAATCACCGATGTTAAGTTTTTCATTAAGCTCTTGTATTTTTTAGTTGGTTAATTATTTACTTGCTTATACATGCAACTATGTGCAGTCATCCTATATACAACAGGCTTTACTTTTTGCTCCGAGATTGGGATCAATACCGACTGGTCTTCTATCCAATTACGTGTTTATTGGCTTAGTTCTTCTCTTTTTGGATTTAGGGTTTTGATTAGGTTATCTTGTCTTGGTTCATGCTAGTAAGCCAAGACTTGTTTGTGATAAATATACACAACGGCAGAATGAATTTAATGTCACGTTTACTGGTTTCTACTATCAGAACAGCGACATGCATTGTTCATTCCTGTATTGGCTTTGACTACGACACTGTTATACCGGGTGGTTCCGACTCAGCTAGTTAGGCTGCGTACCGTGATACTGCATTCGCTTTCTTATCCATCACTTGAAGACATGTCCGATAGATGGCTCTACCCACGGCAAATTTAACGCTACTATTTTAAATTTATCTAAAAATAACCTGGGATCTCTTTGCACAATCTTGAAGTTTACAATTGCGCTACTGTGTCTCATGTTAAGCATTCGTGGCTCTGACATTATATATTGATGGTGACTTCTTTTATATTTGCGTTCGACATTTTGTGTATTTGCGAAATTATTTCGTGAATAAAAAAAATTGTCGTAACCTCATTTAAGGTTGTTGCCTGATTAATACCGTTCCATTATTAACTTGTTATCGCTAACGCGAATTGTCATTATCTCGCAATTAAACTTTATACGTAAAATAATTGATGCTTTAATCGACAAAATTTTAAACGAATCCAAAGGATTCTTTTGTTTGTACGTTATTAACGTGATTGAATTAAGAATCACATGATTTTATGAAGTTTTGTTTCTAAACTCACGTTGTTCTTATCTAGTTATTGTTTAGTAATTACAACAGGATATGTAAATCTCATATACTTGGCTATAATTACACTCGGCAACGTCATACATTTTTAGATTACTTTATAATTACATTTTGTCAGTTTTTAAATTGATTTTTTATTTAAGAAAATTGCGACTGCTAGAATTTGTTTCTAACTAAAGGAAGTTTTCCAACAATTATCGTTTTTGTGAATTTTCAATCACTGGTTTTTCCTTTATAACGAGCTCAGTATTTAATTATGTTGTTTGTTCTATAAAATTTACCAGAATTTAGACTGATACTTGTGGAAACTTTTTCACCTGATAATTATAACTTTTCAGGTGTTTTTTTTTGTTTGTTTTTTTAAATATATTACTCAGTTGTAAACTTTTTTATTTTTTTACGATCTTTTTTGTCTCGGAAAAATCATCAGATGTAATCGTAACAAATGTAGTGGATACAACATAGTTTCAAGGCCGCTAGGGAATCTCGCCTTATATAAGTTACAACAAGGCGTATTCTGGCGAATAAAACTTAATAAGAAGCTTGAGTTTTGAAGAAGTGTACATACCAAGGCTACCAACTAAAGATAAAAATATCCTGGAAACTTACAAACAACACTATGAGGCTGGCCATTCTCAGAAGATACTGTGGGACAGACACTTATCAAAAATAACACAAGGTACAATTGGGTTAGTATGGTGGAAACACTGGATATAAAGCAAAATAGCTCTCGAACTTTGCGCACGCTTCGTAACCTTAGCGGCGGCCTTACAAGTGTCTCACTAAACTTTACAATTATAGTTACAACCAACTAAATAACGGCTACAACGCAAAAAAACGGATTATCGGGTGGAGCAGATACTTTAGTGAACTCTTACTAAACGAGCGCATTTTCTGTCTAAAACTAAACGTGACGAACTTCATGTGGAACAGATAAGGGACTTTGGTTCAGCGGCATATAATGTTCAAGTATTCGTTAACCACTTTTTTTGCTTTTATTCGTGGTACGTCTAACGCTTCTGCTCTGCGGTACTCCACGTTTTTTTCTGCACCTTTGATTTTTCCTCCCTCAGCAGTTCTGTTTCATCGTTCCAAGGGACTTTTTCCAACTCATCATCGGTTAGCCTTGGTTTGCCGAGAATCGTTGTGCTTTACATTTACGCAGCACATGCTGCGGAGTCTCATCGTCATTCAAGCATTTGCGGCTCTGTAAGGAAGAGTTTTGTGTGCTTAATCCCTGAAGAGTTTTTCCATTGTTTCTTATATTCCGCTGCTAGTTTGCTGCGTATTATTTTTTTTTGCGGTATCGTAGGCAATTCTGAAGGTGAGTTTAGATTCGATAATGTGTCTGTTGTGCCTTCTTTAACTAGTGCGTCCGCCATTAGGTTTCTTTTTACAATCTGGTCTCTGGTATCCAGACTACCTGCACTTGTTGGCGAGTTGCCAATGTTTTCAGAAAGTTTACGTATACCAGAATCAGTTTAAATCTTACTACTAGCGACTTTAGCACCAATAGTGCTGCTTGACTGTCAGACATGATCGATATCGAACCGTTAGCGTATAATCTTGAGTCGATAATGTTTCTGATACACCAGTCGATAGCAGCAACTTCAGATTAAAAAGCGGACGCTAATTTACCCAATGTCAGCGGAAATTGCTTTTCATGATGTCTGTCTCTGGTACCGTTGCAATTTTTGGCCTTATCCGTGTACCAGATAGTTCCTTTAACCGCGCCCGAGTAAATGTTTCTTGTCCACTCGCCTCGTGACGTTATTATCACTTTAAATTTTCTTAAGATGTGATAATCTTTTGTGAGGTCGAATCTTATAGTTAAGATTGTTTCTTCACGCAACACGTTTTATATACTCAGATTTTCCGGTAATTGACGTGTGTTCGTTAATCTGCAGCCTGTATAATGCTTCCATGGCTGCTGTGGGCGTGGTTCTCATCGCTCTTGTTCTTTGTACTTTGCCTAGCTTGGAAGCTGTGCTTTACAGGTTTGTTTACTCACTTCATAAAAGCGCACCGTATGTGATGGTCTTGTCACCACAGTATATAACCGTTCATTGTAGTATTTACTGGAAGGTAATTAACCTTGCGACGTATTTCGTGCCGAAAAAGTATGGTCGCCGCTAGGAAATTAGCATCGATCTATCTGTTGGTCAGCATATTTACTTACCATTTTGCTAATTGTTGTAGATTACTGCAGAATTTTGACTTCACGTTATAGTGATGTTGCCATGTAGCACTTGAATTACTATGACGTCCAAGGTTTGGTTTATTGAATGTTTATAAGAACGTTATCAATCGTTTATTGTGAATTAATTTTTTGGAAAACAAAAACTGCATCAAAACGAATTAACAAATTTTGCTATGTACCAATGTATTTAATATAAATAGTTACATGCAAGCAATAAAATTATTGTGACAGAAAAGTAATTAAAAAAACGATATTTTCATAAATCGGTAATATTTGAGATTTGTTGACATCTAAAACTTTGGCCAACGACAATTTTGATGTGTGATAGTTTAAGTAGTAATAAGCCACGTTTGCTTCTTCGATAACCTGAGCCGGCAACTGACGGATGTATAATAATGACAATAGAAATTGTCTTACATAATAAATATCACCAAATATAAATTCCCTGTACTTTTAACAAATTAAAAGAAGAAGAAAACAGTGGGAATTGTGCTTATACGTCTCCTTGCGCGATCAAGGTTTGTAGTTAAATTAGGCTTACAATTAATTTATCATCAATTTACATATTTACTTCGTCAGCATATCAAATATAGAGATTGGAAACATTAAAAAATTTAACTATTTCAATAATAATCTTTTTCGAAAATTATTTAAAATGCTGTTTCGTTAGAGGTACGAAAATAATATAACAAAAGCTCATTATCAGCAATTTCGGTTTTAATGATAGAAGTAAATATCTGAAAACGTTTGTACTGCTAAAGAAAAAACATCGGTATCAAGTTTTATTTTATTTAAAAAGGTAATAAAAACAAATAAATATAAAATCAAGTTATATTTGAAATAAGTTTGCAACACGCAAAAAATTAGTGAACAGTAACACGATTAGATTAGAAATTGATTGATAGAATAAAGCATAGCGAAGGTCTCAAAGCACCCGGCCAGACTTGATATTCGGAAAATATTTTAGGCTGTAACGCCACTAGTCAGATTGTAACAGGGCAGAAGACTCTAAATGTATATTCTGTGACATTGAAATTGCAACACCAAGGAGAGGGGGGAATTTTGTAGCCAAACTTGGCAGGAAAGTTTAGCTACTCAAAGATGAGCACAATTTTTATTTAAATAACGTGTTGGTTCTGTTTAACGTGTTTTGAGAGTGTGATTATGCCTAGAGTTCGAAAGCGTGAAAATTATCGCCACGTAAGCGAATTCGATAGAGGTCGAATTGTTGGCTTACGTGAAGGTGATTTTTCGTACAGATAAATTGCAAAACATCTTAAACGTAACCAATCCGCTATTATGCAATCTTCGACTTCTGGCAATAAGAGACCGATTTTCCAGTACCAGATCAATCACTGATCAATGGTTAGGTAATTACGGTCGTCCTGTAACATTTCGAACAGTTTGTCCTCGAATCAGAAGTTTAGGATTGCAATCCTATCGGCTCTTGTGCTACGACTGACGGCTCAACACTGACATCAGCGTTTGGAGTAGTGTAGGTTGCGACTGGTATCTGGTATCTGAAATGGAATAAGAGTAGTTCAATGATAAATCGCGATGCTGATTGGAGATACACGATGGCCGTATGAAAGTCAGACGAAGACGTGTCAATTTTTGTTGAGCGGCATGTGCACCACACTGTGGGGATCATGGTATTAGGTGCTATGGCCTATGGGAGTAAGTCTCGTTTGGTATTCATTCGAGGCAATACAAACGCTCAGCGATATGTTAACAAGGTGGTAGAACCCGATATTATTTCATTTCTTTAGCAGTTGGAAGGCCCATTTTTCCTACAGAATAATGCTCGCCCTCACATAGCAAGACACTCTATGGACTGATTCGAAGAGGCCAATGTGAATCTCTTATCATGGCCACTCAGATCTCTCGACTTTTCGCCTGTTGCACATTCTGGGTAGAAGACTGTGGAACTTAGCGCATCCTCACAGACGCAGAATTCTCTCCGGCATGAATTGCAAGTTGCTTGGGATTCAATCACTCAAGAGGAAATCGACCACCTTCTGGAATTGAAACCACAAAGAGTTTGGGAGTGTGAAACCCATAGAAGACTTCCTCCGCTTAAAGGGATTTTATCCACTACCGCGCTACTTGGTCGATCAGTCTGGTCTTCTCCCAGAATCTGGGATTGGGTACTACGACTGAAGAACATACGGTCTTTTCGAACACTCTGGATGAGTGGACGAAATCGGTGTTCACAGATTACTTAGTTCGCCAAAGGGACAAGTTCCCGCTACCACACTAGGACTTGTTAATAGCTTAGCCGTTGACGCAAGTAGTTATAGAACATAGGTTCAGAATTGGGTAAAGATAAGGTCGTTTGAAGGGTGTCGACTTTATGGCGTAATTCTCCCGTCAGATCTTATATCAGGATTTTAAGATTCTACAAACGTAGACCATGACAAGGGGTGTCTTTGAAGGTTTTCTGTTCCGGTACTACGTCAGGGTGCAGTGCGCCTTGATCATTACCAAAAAGGCATAATTTCGGTATTGGGTAGAGGCGAACTGCCATATACTTCTAGATTTAAATCAGATATAATCTACATAAATTAACTGGAAGTGAAAGGTGCTCGACGAGTACGCAGTTCACGTTTGGTGTCTCCTTGTTCACGCTCATAAATTAGACGTGCTACTCAAAAAAGTTTTGTGTCTTTGACTTACTCTTGTGCATGCCTCCGACTGTTGATTGGCATTGTACTTTTTGTTGACTTTCGTGAAATCAAATCGTCTTAAGCAGAACGAGTTCACTATTATGCGTTGTTATCAAGCATTGACTAGAGAAGGTCAGAATCGTCGTAGACAAAGAACTGGTGGACGGAGGCAAACAAATGAGGTGCAGGACCGTCATCTTCAACTTATGACAATAAGAGAATGATTATTCAGTAACAGATCAATCGCCGATCAATGGTTAGGTAATGAAGGTCGTCCTGCAACCCTTCGAAGAGTTTACTGTCGAATCAGAAATTTTAGATTACAATCATATCGGTCACATCTTGAGCTATCACTGATGACTCAACACTGACATTAACGTTTGGAGTGGTGTAGGTTGCGACTCCATTGGAATCTGGAATGACATAGAGTAGTATTCAGGGATGAATCCCGATTCTGTTTGGGGATGCATGATGGTTGTATGAGAGTCAGACGAAGACGCGGGGAACGGTGCAATGTTCAATTTTTTGTTGAGCGGCAAGTGCCCCACACTGTGGGGATTATGGTGTTGGGTGCTATAGTCTATGAAAATAAATTTTCAGTAAATATACATGCCAAGCGATATGTTAACGAGGTGGTAGCACCCCATATTCTTATATTTCTTCAGTAGTTGGAAGATCGACTTTTCTCTGTGGACCGATTCGTAGAGGCTAATGTTATCTCTTACCAGGGCTACACAGATATGCCGACCTTTCGCTTATTGAACACGTGTGGGACATTATGGGTAGAAGAGTGAGGAACTTAGCGCATCTTCCACAGATTCAGCATTCTCTCCGGTATGAACTGCAAGTTGCTTGGGATACAATAACTCAAGAGGAAATTGACCACCTGCTGGAATCGAGGCTACGAAGAGTAAGGGAGTGTGAAGCCCATATGGGGGACTAACACATTATTAAATAAATTGTGTTTATCTTTGTTCCTTTTCTTTAAAATTTTAATCATTTACTACCTTTGAGTAGCTAAACCTTCTGCCAAGTTTGGTTACAAAGTTCCCACCTCTTCTTGCTGTTGCAATTTTAATGTCACAGAGTATAGATAGTAAAAGTAACAGACACACTAGTAGAAGTAAAGAAAGATCAATTCAACGGAAATTTCTTACCATATACGGCAAAGAAAACCTTGAATCGATGGCGGATAAGAGTTATGAAATGCTAGTCAAATCTGGTTTTCTGGGGAATGTTGCCTGAACGAAAAAACTTATTTTGCTACTGTGGTGGAGTAAGAAATGGGAAGCAGGTTATAACAAGATCTACAAGAAAAAAACTTTCTTTCTTCGATTTCTTTCACGTTCTGATAAAGTACCTTACGAAAATGGCCGAAACGTTGACAACTTCGGTTACAACAATGACACGGTCCAAACCTAAAAGACGTTCTTATCTTAGTAGACTCAGGCCGTTGCATGTAAGAAACACTTCCAATCAAACAGTGTTATGAGAAAAACAAAAGAATTGATGGAAGTAGTAAGACAATTCTCTTTGTATAAGGAATAGAAGATTATTTCTTCCCATTAAATTTATTCTCTTAGTGTTGGAATCTCGTTGAACCTTTTGTAAATACTAAAAGTGACGGCCATTTATATGGATGATGACGTAACAGTTATTGTTTACTTCGCGATTTCCGCTTACAACGGTTGTTTTTCTAGGATTCATTTCTTTGTAAAATGTTGTATCATTAAGCATTCGACGATAATCTCTAATGTTTTGTCAAATTAAAATAAGACAAAGTTGTAAAGTGAATAAGCATCAGATGTAGGTATGCCACGTTTAAGTTATGTTATGATAAGCAAATGAGTGAATAAAAAAACAATTTCTGAAGATTACAAATATAAAATGAGACAATTGTCTTTACAAAGCCTTGTTTTTGTTGTCAACTGTATTTGTTTTTATCGCGAATCATATATTTTTTTTTAATTGGCAACGAATAATGTACGTGACAAAAAAACACATTCGAAAGTATGTTTGGTGTTAATGATAAGATAGTATTGTTGTTTTTGGTGAACATACGATGTTAAAAATATCTTGTGTTATTTGTTTTTTAAATGTTTTTGCTGTTGTTTTGCTTTTACTACTTGACCTTTTATTTTTTTATTTTTGCTATTATTATTGTTACATAATTTTGATTGTTTTTCTTCTAAAAAGACGGTAAACTGTTTTTGTTTATTTAATTAAATACATTTTTACGTCGTTTTTGTTTTCTAATAAAAAAAATGTATATCAAGGTTTCTCCAAAATAACGGCGAATGCAAGACAGGATTTCAACATATTCACACGTTCTCGGTTTGCCTAAATCATGTTCTTGAGTAACGATCGCAAAGCAAAAAGAACAATACAAAATGCGATGCTTTTTTCATCTGTATCGATTGACGAATAAAAATTTAATCGTTATTGAAATAATTTCGAGTAACAAATAAAAATTTAATCATCATACCAAATTTTGTATCTATTATTCAACTAATTTACGTTTAAAGTAATAAATAGTATTTTTTGCTACAATTTTGGTTAAATATATTTACGAATGAGTTAAAATTTTTCTATTTAATATGATTTGAATAACGATTGCATTTTTATAAATCATTTTAAATCAGTTGAATAAGTTTATGTCGCGGCTTAGAAAGTTTTAAGTTAAAGCTGAATTTTGATTTGCTACTTTATACGTTATTAATGAATAATGGCAATTGCAGAGCCGTCTCATAGTGTAATTTACTATGTGAAAATAGTAGTTTGAAAATTGCTATAGAGGTGGAAACGTTGATACGCTGATTTTATACCCGCGTAATTCAAATAATTTCTGAATATGAACAGTGGTTCCCACTGCTGCGATTTTCACATTTGCATTGACATTGTTACCTTACAATTTTATACGTTGTCGTTTTAGCACGGTATATATTTAAAACTTATTTAAATTACGCGGGTATAAAAACATTGCCATCTATGTAGCAATTTTCAAAGTAAAAGCTATGTACTGGGTTGGGTGGACAGATACGAATGCAAAATGCTGTATCTCGGAAACTATTTGTCGGTAAAAAATGATATGACTAAGTTTTATTCGAGTAACTTTTGTTTAACACTTTTTGACGTATCTATTAAAATAAAGTGGTGGGGGTGATTCAATGTTTTTTTTATAAATAAACAGCTGTAGGTCGTAAACGACTGAACGGATTTTAACAAACTTGGTCTCGTTGGAAAAAGTATTTATTGCTCCATCAAACCCGTGTCTGTGATATGTCTGATTTTTAATAATGCCGCTAAAGCGCATTTTTTGATATAACAGAAATGCAAAATTCTCTGAAAAATTAATGACTTTTTTTTCATAAAAATGTAGTGAAATAGGTTAGTGAAACAATGGCCAAAGGATGTTGAACATTCTAGACACAGATAACAGAAATATATAAAAGCTATTCAAAGGAAGCTGAAGCCAGTTTTTTGAAGTCGGAAGTTAAGAAAACTTTGTCGGTTGACAAAATGTTTTAAGTATGCCAGAAAGCGGTGTCGTTCTACCATTCCAGGAAAACCGTTGGTGGCATTAGTCAAGGGTATAGATTTTACATCGAAAAATCTTTGTAATTCAGTAAATAACGTTTCACTTTTCGTATCAGTTTCTAAACATTTAGCTGATAACAATTCTTGGGAAAATTTTTCTTTTACAAATCTCACATAAGCTAAAATTCGTTTTCTGGTAATGTTGACTCGTCCAGCTGTATAGAGAATTCAGATGTTCTTAAGTAGTCACATGAAGAGTTTTCTACACACTAAGCCATTTCGTCGATATTTCTTCCTACAGTATTATTACACAGCGGAATTATTTTTATATCAAATTGGTTTGTGCGAAACGGTGCGTATTACCACATTTACAGCTGGTAGATTAAGTTCTTCACCAATAGTGTTTCTCTAAATTAGTTAAACAAAAAAAATGAATCCCGATCAGAATCGATTCATCAGGGTTACAAAGGAACGATAATTGCTACTTAAAATTATAGTAACATAAAGGCGCCACGAGGCCGTAAAGCGTAAATAAAATAAAACCTGTACTTAAACGTCGTCACCTCGAAGACATGAATCGTATGCGTTTGTCGATAACTCTTGACAACTCCGCTCTGATAAATCGCTATCGAGGGCAACAGAAAACCGAACGTAAAACACCGAGAAATTTCGGTGTTTAAACTAAATTAAAATGTTATTTAAAAAACAATCCTTAGGACTGTATAGTGATTAACAGCCTGACCGAGCGGTGGATAAGTTAAATCCTGGATAAAAATTCCGAATAAATCGTATGTATACTAAATCCAACAAAAATCCCAATAGTTATACTTAAATTACATTTCTGGAGCAAAAATCTCAAAAACCCGAAACTTGCAACCTTAAGCAAAAATTAGCGCCAGAAAATATCCAGGCAACTTACACAAATGACCGTTCACGATCGTCTCCTCGAAGTGCCCACGCTGTTCGACTAACTTATCGCCAAAAGCGGCGCGAAACACGGGAAATATATGGAACGCCGTTTTGCTTTTTATTACTAAATTTAATTCCGTTTCATTCAAACAAACAATTTTAATTAAGTTCATTTTTATGTTTGTCTATTTATTTTAGTACATTTAAATGGTTTGTTGAACAAACTTAACACATTCAAATTGTTAAGTAAAAACGTATTTACTGATGCAATACATTTTGCTCAAAATTTCTAATAATCACATTAAAAACTTTAATTTAAACTGAGAAAAAAAGTATATGAGCAAACATTTTAATTTATGTAACACTTTTTATATAACAAACAAAAAATAAAAATCATTTAAATTGTAGAATTAAAATGCATGTCGAATTAAAATGTTACATGAATTAAAATGTTTGTTGATAATTTTAATTCTTTTAATTTTAAATCAAGAACAAAATTACCAACAAACATATTAATTCTGAATTAAAACGTTTGTTGATAATTTTAATTCTTCAATTTTAAATCAAGAATTAATTTTACCAACAAACATATTAATTCTGAATTAAAATGTTTGTTGATAATTTTAATTCTTCAATTTTAAATCAAGAATGAATTTTAGCAACAAACATATTAATTCTGAATTAAAATGTTTGTTGATAATTTTAATTCTTCAGATTTAATTGGCGCTGTAGGTTGCGGAGGTTGTGAGTACTCTAACCAGTGGTAAACTTGCACTATAGTTTGGTTAAAATACTCACAACTTCCGCAACTTACAGCGCCAATTGAAATTGAAGAATTAAAATTATCAACAAACATTTTAATTCAGAATTATGTTTGTTGGTAGTTTTATTCTTGATTTAAAATTGAAGTATTAAAATTATCAACAAACATTTTAATTCAAAATTAATATGTTTGCTGCTAAAATTAATTCTTGGTTTAAAATAGAAGAATTAAAATTATCAACAAACATTTAAATTCAGAATTAATATGTTTGTTGGTAAAATTAATTCTTGATTTAAAATTGAAGAATTAAAATTATCAACAAACATTTTAATTCATGTAACATTTTAATTCGACATGCATTTTAATTCTACAATTTAAATGATTCTTATTTTTTGTTTGTTATATAAAAAGTGTTACATGAATTAAAATGTTTGTTCATATACTTTTTTTCTCAGTTTAAATTAAAGTTTTTAATGCGATTATTAGAAATTTTGAGCAAAATGTATTGCATCAGTAAATACGTTTTTACTTAACAATTTGAATGTGTTAAGTTTGTTCAACAAACCATTTAAATGTACTAAAATAAATAGACAAACATAAAAATGAACTTAATTAAAATTGTTTGTTTGAATGAAACGGAATTAAATTTAGTAATAAAAAGCAAAACGGCGTTCCATATATTTCCCGTGTTTCGCGCCGCTTTTGGCATTAAAATGTTTGTTCATATACTTTTTTTCTCAATTTAAATTAAAGTGTTTAATATGACTGTTAGAAAATTTTGAGCACAATATATTGCATTAGTAAATACTTTTTTAGCTAACAATTTAAATGTGTTAAGATTGTTTAACAAACAGTTTTAATGTATGAAAATAAATAGACAAACATGAAAATAAACCTAATAAAAATTGAAGTTTGTTTAAAATTGTAGCAAAACAAATTTAGTATGTAATTGTAAAACAATAAAGCAACTGAAAGATTTAATTGAAATGTATAATATTGAGTTTTACCACATTTAAAATGTTAGTTTCAAAAACTTGATGTTTTTAACTGTTGGTTGATTTAGATTGTTACTTGAATAAAAATATACGTTGAAAATAAACGAAGCAACATTAGAAATCAATGAATTTTTATGAATGAATATAAATGCTAAACTAATTTTTAACAACTTACATTATAAATGATAGAATTAAAATGTTAGTTGATAATTTTAATTCGTCGCTGTGATCTATGGAACGCCGTTTTACTTTTTATTGTCTGTTTTTATACGTAAATTATAAAATAATTTCATGTGCATATTAAAAATGTTTGCTACAATTTAAATTTTGCTTTGAAAAACTTTAGGGTAGTATATTGTAAGTTGATTTAAAATGTTACTTGAATAAAAATAAATGTTAAAATTGAAGTAAGTAACATTATAAATCCTCAAATTTTCACGAATAAATTAAAATGTTAGAATAACTTTTAGCAACTAACATTTCAAATAATAGAATTAAAATGTTAGTTGATAATTTTAATTAGTTGCTTCAATCGGTGGCGTCATTTAGAACTACCTTGTACATGTATTTCCGTATACTGAAATAGTTTCAAAAGTTACCACCGATCACAGCGACGAATTAAAATTATCAACTAACATTTTAATTCTATTATTTGAAATGTAAGTTGTTAAAAATTAGTTTAGCATTTATATTCATTCATAAAAATTCATTGATTTCTAATGTTGCTTCGTTTATTTTCAACGTATATTTTTATTCAAGTAACATTTTAAATCAACCAACAGTTAAAAACATCAAGTTTTTTAAACTAACATTTTAAATGTGGTAAAACTCAATATTATACATTTTAATTAAATTTTTCAGTTACTTTATTGTTTTACTATTAAATACTAAATTTGTTTTGCTACAATTTTAAACAAACTTCAATTTTTATTAGGTTTATTTTCATGTTTGTCTATTTATTTTAATACATTAAAACTGTTTGTTAAACAAACTTAACACATTTAAATTGTTAGTTGAAAAAGTATTTACTAATGCAATATATTGTGCTCAAAATTTTCTAACGGTCCTATTAAACACTTTAATTTAAATTGAGAAAAAAGTATATGAACAAACATTTTAATTCATGTAACACTTTTTATATAACAAACAAAAAATAAGAATCATTTAAATTGTAGAATTAAAATGCATGTCGAATTAAAATGTTACATGAATTAAAATGTTTGTTGATAATTTTAATTCTTCAATTTAAAATCAAGACGAAAATTACCAACAAACATATTAATTCTGAATTTAAATGTTTGTTGATAATTTTAATTCTTCAATTTTAAATCAAGAATTAATTTTACCAACAAACATATTAATTCTGAAGTTGCTTTTTTTCTCTTCTTAGAGCCTTCGATTAGGTGTGGAATTTTTGTTTAATTAAACAACCGTAGTTGTAATTACGGCGACGTTTCGTGGTCTTTGATGTGACCACTTCATCAGGCCAAATCTTTATTAAAAAAGTTAAATTTAGTATTTTATACCCGTACATTTACATGCATAAAAACTTAAAATATACAATGTATAACTTACCACTAAATTATCGATTGTCTTTGTCCTAACATTTAAAATAATCGAAGGCTCTAAGAAGAGAAAAAAAGCAACTGAAGATCTAATTTATAGGTGGAAATACGAAATTAATTCTGAATTAAAATGTTTGTTGATAATTTTAATTCTTCAATTTTAAATCAAGAATTAATTTTACTAACAAACATATTAATTCTGAATTAAAATGTTTGTTGATAATTTTAATTCTTCAATTTTAAATCAAGAATTAATTTTAGCAGCAAACATATTAATTCTGAATTAAAATGTTTGTTGATAATTTTAATTCTTCAATTTCAATTGGCGCTGTAGGTTGCGGAAGTTGTGAGCACTCTAACCAAACTGTAGTGCAAGTTTACCACTGGTTAGAGTACTCACAACCTCCGCAACCTACAGCGCCAACTAAATCTGAAGAATTAAAATTATCAACAAACGTTTTAATTCAGAATTAATTTGTTTGTTGGTAATTTTGTTCTTGATTTAAAATTGAAGAATTAAAATTATCAACAAACATTTTAATTCATGTAGCATTTTAATTCGACATGCATTTTAATTCTACAATTTAAATGATTTTTATTTTTTGTTTGTTATATAAAAAGTGTTACATAAATTAAAATGTTTGTTCATATACTTTTTTTCTCAGTTTAAATTAAAGTTTTTAATATGATTGTTAGAAATTTTGAGCAAAATGTATTGCATCGGTAAATACGTTTTTACTTAACAATTTAAATGTGTTAAGTTTGTTCAACAAACCATTTAAATGTACTAAATTAAATAGACAAACATAAAAATGAACTTAATTAAAATTGAAGTTTGTTTGAATGCAACGGAATTAAATTTAGTAATAAAAAGCAAAACGGCGTTCCATAGTGATCAGTGGTAACTTTTGGAACTATTTCAGTATACGGAAATACATGTACATGGTAGTTCTAAATAACGCCACCGATTGAAGTGACCAATTAAAATTATCAACTAACATTTTAATTCTATCATTTAAAATGTTAGTTGCTAAAAGTTATTCTAAAATTTTAATTTATTCGTGAAAATTCGAGGATTTATAATGTTACTTACTTCAATTTTAACATTTATTTTTATTCAAGTAACATTTTAAATCAACTTACAATATACTACCCTAAAGTTTTTCAAAGCAAAATTTAAATTGTAGCAAACATTTTTAATATGCACATGAAATTATTTTATAAGTTACGTATAAAAACAGACAATAAAAAGTAAAACGGCGTTCCATAGAAATACGTCAGGGTCATGAATCGAATAAATAATAATTTTTGAACCAACATAAATAAAATATAACGCAAAATTTGCATGTAACAATAACAACAAAATCTCTTAACACATTTAGTGAAAATCTGTTGTGGTAATAATTTTCTGCAAATTTAATACCAGTTTTGGACAGTTTTATAAGAATTCGGTGCTTTAGAAATATTTTTATAAACAGTTCCGAATTTTTGTTATTTTTTAAACAATTTTTAACAATTACTTCTAGCACATTTAGTGAAAATCTGTAGTGCTAATGATTTTCCGCACATTTAATAGTTTTGAAGTTTTCTAAGTAGTTCTGTGCTTTAGAACTATTTTTACAAAGTGTTTGACTGTTTAATATTTTCTAAACAATTTTTACAAGCAGTTGTGACTTTTTGTAATTTCTTTAACAATTTAGAGCTTTTGACAGTTTTATTCGAGTTCTGTGCTTTAGAAGCATTTTTTTCGTATTTTGGTATTTTTAAACAATTTTTAACAATTACTTCAAGCACCTTTGTGAAAATGTTTCATAAGAATTCTGTGCTTGAAAACTATTTTTGGAAAAGGTTTTGACTCCTTATTATTTTTTAAACAATAGCTTTTAACACATTTTATGAAAATGTGTGATGGTGAAGATTTTTTGCAGTCTTTCAAAAGGTCTTTACTTTAGAAACAGGTTTACAAAAGGTTCGGACTGTTTATTATTTTGTAAACAATTTTGAACAATTACATCTAACACAGTTAGTAAAAATCTGATGTGGTAATGATTTTCTGGAAATGTAATAACAGTTTTTAACAATTTTATAAGAATTCGGTGCTTTAGAAACATTTTTATAAACAGTTCCCAATTTTTGTTATTTCTTAAACACTTTTTAGTAATTACTTCTAGGCCATTTAGTGAAAATGTGTGGTTCTAATGATTTTCCGCAATTTTAATAGTTTTGAAGTTTTCTAAGTAGTTCCGTGCTTTAGAACTATTTTGGAAAAGGTTTGGACTCTTTATTATTTTTTAAACAGTAGCTTTTAACACATTTTATGAAAATGTGTGAAGGTCAAGATTTTTTGCAGTCTTTCAAAAGGTTTTTACTTTAGAAACAGGTTTACAAAAAGTTCGAACTGTGTATTATTTTGTAAACATTTTTGAACAATTACGTCTAACACATTTAGTGAAAATCTGTTGTGGTAATAATTTTCTGCAAATTTAATAACAGTTTTTAACAATTTTATAAGAATTTGGAGCTTTAAACATTTTTATAAACAGTTCCGAATTTTTGTTATTTTTTAAACAATTTTTAACAATTACTAGCACATTTTGTGAAAATGGGTGGTGGTGATGATTTTTCGCAAATTTAATGATAGTTTTTTGCAGAGCTATAAAAGTTCTTAACTTTAGAATCATTTTTATAATAGGTACCGACTATTTATTATTTTTTAAAAAAAATCAACAATAACTTCCCGTAAATTTAATAACAGTTTTTTACAGTTTTATAAAAGTTGTGTACATTTGTACAAAATAATAGTTTCGACTGTTTGTACCTTTTTAAATAATGTTTGACTATGTATGATTTCTAGCACATTTTCTGAAAATGTATCGTGGGGAGGATTTTCCGCAAATTTACTGATAGTTTTACACAATTTTATACTTTGGAAACATTTTTACAAAGGGTTCCGATTATTCATTATTTTTAAAACAATTTTCAACCATTACTTCTTGGACATTTAGTGAAAAGTGTTGTGCTAATGATTTCCTACAATTTTTCTAATAGTATTGCAGTTTTATAGTAGTTCTGTGCTTTAGAAATATTTTAATAAAATGTTTCGACTGTTTAATATTTTTTAAGCAATTTTAGAAACAGTTCCGACTTTTTATAATTTTTTTAGCCATTAACTTCTAGCAGCTTATGTGCAAATGTAGCGTAGCTACTTAATTTATTGATAGTTTTTCACAGTTCCATAGAAGGTCTATAGTTTAGAAACATTTTAACAGAGGGTTCCGACTGTTTTCCGCAAATTTAATAACCGTTTTTGACAGTTTTATAAAGGTTCTGTGATTTAGAAACGTAATTGCAAATAGTTACGTATTTTTGTTATTTTTTAAACAATTTTTAACAGTTACTTCTAGCACATTTTGTTAAAATGTGTGGTGGTGGAGATTTTCCTCAAATTTATTCATAGTTCCAACTATTTATTATTTTTAAAACAATTTTCAAACATTACTTCTAGGACATTTAGTGAAAAAAAGTTGTGCTAATAATTTTCCACAAATTTTCTAATAGTTTTGCAATTTTATAGTAGTCATGTACTTTAGAAATATTTTTATAAAATGTTTTGACTGTTTAATATCTTTGAAGCAATTTTACAAATCCTTCCGATTTTTTGTAATTTTTTTAACAATTACTTCTAGCAGCTTTTGTGCAAATGTATCGTGGTAATGATTTTCTGCTACTTAATTTATTGATAGTTTTTCACAGTTCTATAGAAGGGTTATACTTTAGAAACATTTAAACAAAGGTTTCTGACTGTTTACTATTTTTTAAACAATTTTCAACAAACTTTTAGCATATTTTCTCAAAATGTGTCTTGTCAATGATTTTTCGCAAATTTAATAACCGTTTTTGACAGTTTTATAAACGTTCTGTGATTTAGAAACGTAATTGCAAATAGTTACGTATTTTTGTTATTTTTTAAACAATTTTTAACAGTCACTTCTAGCACATTTTGTTAAAATGTGTGGTGGTGGTGGTGGTGATTTTTTACTTTTCTATAAAGCAAGTGTAGCGATCGCATTTTTTTTGCAGAATTTTATGTTTCAAGCTATCCTGAATCAGAAAAATGTATTTTTGACAAACAAAATTTAGGCGTCTGTTAGTGTGTAACGTTGTACCAACAATAACTCTCGAACTAAAAGCTCCTAGTAACTTGAAATATGGTATGAAGCTGGCTTTTTATATTCTCTTGGTTCTATCAAAAGACGGGTCTGATCAAGAAGCCGGAAGTGGGTATATCCACCATTTGTAACAGTTTTTCTTATATAATTTTGTACGTATGTAAATTTCTCGAATTATTTTTACAGTTTCTTATAGAGATACTTCTTCCTAACAATTTATTTTTTAAATAAACAAGTTTTTAACATTAACAGTTTATTCGAATTATAATAGTTATCCATATATAAAGAATGTCCTGAATGTAAATAACTTTACAGTAACTTTATCACAACTTTCGAGGCATGACCTGTACCTCCTTCATCATCAAGCGCTCCTGTGTATACTAAAAATTTTTAAATAACCCTATTGGGTTAGGTTACCATATATAATTTAATGCCATATTTATGGCGTTTGTTCATAATATATTGTCGAAAAATGAGCTTACCCCTCCAAAGAACCATTGATTCATCAATAGACAGATTTTTCCCCGGGTAATAAATGCTTTTCATTTTAGAATTGAAGTAGTCTATTATTGGTCGAATTTTATATAATCGATCTGTTGGTTTTGCTTCATATCTACTTGGATTTCTTGCAAAATGTAAGCAGCGGAGTATAATTAAAAATCGGTCATGGCTCATGTAATCCGAGAAACAATGCAAAGAAAATAGTCTATCGGTTTTCCAATAGTCTTGTAGTTTAGGTAATTGGATTGTACCATGTGTAAAAATAAACCAAGAAAAATTCTTAACTCTTTTTTGGTAAGCGGCTTCCATTTACTTACCCTTGCATGTTCTTCTTCTTTACAAAAGAATAGCTCTTCATCATATAAATTAGTTTACAGAATAATTAAGTCGTATAGATTATTATCGAACAAAAGATCAAAAAAGTTGATTCGATTATTTGCTATAAACAAAATACGAGAACAACAATATAACAACTTAAATTTTACTAACTTGGAACGTTTACTAGCATTTCGTTTTTCTTATCAAATGGTAAGCAATTCAAATTTCCGTTTTCTTGCCAAACTTGCATGTCATTGTTATTGCTAGGAATTGGAGTTGAAATTTTTGAAGTATCTGTAGAATGCAAATAATTATCGTAAATTTTGTCGTCTTCACTTGAGGAATAGGTTGGATCGTCTTAACAATCAACAAATGTGGGGTCCTCCAATTTGTCGTCGGACTCACAGAGCATTTTTTCTAACTCTTCTTCAGTTAGGTACCGCTGCAACGACAATTTGTTAGTAATCTTTGCCCTCTTTGGTTCGGAAACACTATCTTCGTTAGTATTCATTATGACGCGAACCACACACAGAATAATCTATCAGTACTTTTTTATAGCGCCACAGTGCCGAACAATTCTTTTAGTTCACCCAGAATGACGCGACTAACCTCAAAGTTTACGCGGGAGACAAACGCACACGTTGCGTCAACAGCATAGCGCTAGTGAATGTCCAAACGCAGCATATGCGTCATCAGCATCGAACGTGTTAAGCAAATAAAATTATAAATCTAAGTTTTCTGAATTCTCTATATTCTTTTGCCTTGGATGTTTTTCTTCAATTTGAAAATAAAAAATATGTAGAAATTTCTTATAGGAAAGTCGTGTGGCGACCACACCAGTTTTTTTAATGGAATGCTGCAATGTAACGCTTTCTTGAATGAACTATTTGAAATGTGAAGATAAAATTTTATGTAAATGTTACATATTGTGTAGGAATTTTTAATAAAAAAGAAATCTTTAACGAATGTTAAGGGATTACTGTGCTGATAACTGTGATATATAATTTTTTCAATTAACTGTAACAAGAGTACAACTTTGCTTAATTAAGTTTAAATTAAAAAGGGATATTAATTTAATTTAAATACACTTACGTAACGAAAGTACGCTATCTAACAATACAAAAAATTATACTTCTTCTTGCCAAAGACTATCAAAATTTGTTGTATGCACCTCACATCACGCATAACGCATAAGTAAATTGTTGATTAGATGCACGATTCTTTTGTAATTGATATTAAAGACTAGTTGGTGCAGGTATCGGCTCTATTGAGTTTCTATATAAACCTGTATAGACAGGCTTGGCTCACCGCGATGTCTGTGATTACTTGTATTTGATGCACTTGCCTATATATATATTTTACTTAGGATGTAAAAATCGCTAATAATTTATTTATTGTTTATTTTGACTTCCATATTAATAAAAACGTGTCACAATTTTTTAACTTTATATTTAACCTTGCGTGGGCTCCCTGACGTTGTTCAGGGACCCCCAAATAAATTTTAATTTTTTATTGACCCTTTAAATAATCTAGGGGTGCGTAGGGACTACTGCTCTAAAACATTAATTGAATATGGTCGTCATTCAAAGCAACGTATATCTTTATATTCGGGCTACAATTATTTGAGACCATGGCTGTATATGCAACAGAGCATTCTAACGTGACGTTGCGATCTCCACTACGTGTTTTCATATACAGTTTTAATATGCGAAAGGGCTCGTGCGTTTGTAGCCCGCGATGGTTTCAATTCAGTAATTATGATGCGGTAGGAGTTGTACGACGTATTCCAAGTTAATTCGTATATTTGTCGTACGTAATTTTGGAAAAATGTCAAAACGTTCTGTATATTTTTTTTAAATGAATTTGTAAGGCTGTCGTTGAAGGTTGAAATAAAATCTCTCAGAAGGCTATAAAAATACCGTATTCCAGTTTTATCGAAAGGAAAACAAAATGAAGTTTATCGTAATATACCCGTTGAATCATACCAAAGAATACTAGTATTTTTTAACGTTTACACATATTCGGATAATATTAATTTACGTTTATTGTTAATCAGCAATAAGTGTCGGAAAAAATCGTCTCGGTAGTTTTATTAATATCAAATCTTAATTCACACAAAACTAAAATCCGTGGTTTCCAGTTGAAAATATTAAATTAAAGACAACGCTTTTATTACTGCTTTATTGGCAAAATGTAAATTTTTCAACTATTCGAAAACAATGAAAAATGCATTTTTGCCGGTTTTTAATAGGGCTGCCATTTGTAAAATCACGAAAGAAATAGGCTTCTTTCAAGAAAAAAAATCTGTAAAAATCGACACGACTAAACCGTTTGTATCACAATAATTAACATTAATATTCTCCCAATGAACAACTAAAGACTAAGTGAAAAAAAGGTTGAAATAAAATCTTTCGGAAGGCCAAGTCGAAATTTGGACGTAAATCAAGCGGATAAAACTGAAAAACGTAATTGTTTACAAAACATTTTTTTAGTGCAGTTTATAAAAAGAATAAGTGGGCATGTGGAAGTGATCTGATAAAGGAAATTTATTTCTTAATTCCAAAACATGCTTTATTGATATCTGAAAACGTTCATGTTACTTACAAGTATTTTGAAACATGTAGCTCACCCTAAGCCCGGTCTCACGAGGCGCCACTGATTTTTAGTGACGAAAACTTACCTATGATTCTTTAAAATGTTTAGAATAGTAGTACGTGTTATACTCAATGCGAGAGACATTGCGCTCGTACTAACGTGGGGATTCAATTCCACATATGCGAAGACATTAACAAAAGCTGTCAGTATTACGCAAATTCGCACAAAACGCAGAAAAATTATCGCATCGCGTAAACGCCGATTGGGATGTCGAGCTCTGTATACTCTGAGACAATGCCACACTTTGAAGGCATTCAAAATATACCGCAATCATATCAACCGCCTCATTTGTAAAAGAGATTTTAATAGTTTTAAGGTCTTAACAAACACTAATTACATTGCTTCTATACGTATAGTTTTGATAGTTCTTGACAAGTTCGTTTTAGGCATTTGTTTTTCCTCCATGGTCTACTTTTCCTATTCTGCTTACCTTGCACTTGCATATTATATGGACTGATTATTATGCCTCTACACGTTTTTTTTTTAATACCAATAACCAATACTTAAAAATTACAAAATTATGAAATTTCATCATTGATTCTTCAAAAAAGACAAATAAATAAGAATAAATACTAATGTAATAGCGTCTTTTTAAAGTTGTATATCTAAATTGTCTTTCGTCGTTATTTTAGGTTGGAATAAGATATCGGGATACGGTTTTTATTATTATTATTTTACCTAGGGGTGGTCCCAATATGGTCCCGGCACCGCGACCTGTAGGTCTATTGTGCTCCCCGATGTTTTCTACCCTTCTAGAATACCTGTATCTTTGACAAAGTCTAGGATTTCAGTAGGGCGAATCTTCGTTACTTCCTCTTGTGTAATCTTTTTATTTCCAAGTAGGCGTTCCCTTGCCCTTGTGAATGCTTCACAGTGGCAGATGACGTGGTATGAAGTTTCTTCCTCCTCACCACAACCCCTGCATAATGGGCTATCAGTCAATTCCATTTTATGCAGGTGTTTGTTTAAACGACAGTGGCCTGTCACCATCTCTGTAGCAAGTTTGATCTTTGTCCTACTTAACTTTAAGATGGACGTTGCTAAGCCCCCGTCGGGGGTTTCCAGAAAGACCTTAGAATGATCCTGTCTTGGGACTTTCGACCAGTGTCTGCAGTGCTCTTTCGTGAGTATTGCTTGAATCTCCTGTTTGGCTGTGTTATATGTAATCCCACAAGCCGGTTCAGGGCCTAAGTGGTTTTGCGCTTGCCGCCCTGGCAAGCCTGTCAGCAACCTGGTTACCCGCGATTTCCGCATGCCCAGGTGCCCACACTAGTGTAACTGTATTACACCTACCTAGTGCGTTTAGCATTTGTGTGCATTCAAGTACTAGCCCTGAGTTCACAACATATGATTCTAATGCTGCAATCGCTGCTTTGCTGTCTGTGACTATAAAGATTCTCCTGTTAGAAAGGTTCTCTTTTAATAGTTGAGCAGATGCTGTCAGGATTGCATATACCTCGGCTTGGAACACGGTCGCTTTTTGACCTAGGCTTACAGAGATTCTGCAGCCCTGTCCATTGCTTCCGTACACTCCAGAGCCAGTGGCTTTAGTGGTTTTTGAGCCATCTGTGTAATACACGATTCAATTCAGCTTTGTTTTGTTGGAATTAATCTCCCAGTCGTAACGGGTGGGGATTGTTGTCTTAAACAGTTTAAAAGGACAAACTGTTTTGGGTATTCTCTCAGTTATACTGAGGTTTTTGTCTTTAGAGATCTCGTCAAAGATGGTCGAATGCCCCACCCTTGACAATCCCTCCTTGCCGTTGACTCTCAGGCGGTATGCCCCTCTGAGTGCCTCCGCCTTAATTACTAGGTGTAGTGGCGGCAGATCCAGGAGAGTCTCCATGGCTGCCGTCGGGGTGGTTATCATTGCCCCCGTGATTCCAAAGCAAGCTCTGCGCTGTACCTTGCTGAGTATCTGTATGGCCTTCTGGGTGAAGGTCCTATGCCACCACACCAGTGACGCGTACGTAATGATCGGTCTGATCATTTGAGTGTATATCCAATGGGTCATCTTTGGAGATAAGCCTCACTTGCTTTCGAACGCTCGCTTGCAAGCCCACAAGGACTTTGTGGCTTTGTTCGCTATTCTCTCTTGGTGTGGTTTGAAGGTTAGCCCCTGGTCTAATGTTACGCCCAAGTATTTGCCTTCCCTCACTACCTGTAGCTTGGCTCCGTACATTGTTATGCTCTTTAGTTTTGTCGAGCCTTTCCTTCGTGAGAACAGAATGAGGTTCGTTTTTGCCGGATTGACCGACAAGCCCTCTTCTCTACACCACCGTTCAACTAGATTTAAGGCTCCCTGCATCACAACTGATACGGTCTCTTCAAATCTGCCACGTACCACAATCACTATGTCGTCGGCGTAGCGGTTTTTACTAGTCTATTAAGGTATCGTGTCACTACATTGTTATGGAAAAAAGTCATATAATTATTACGGCATTTAATTTTTCAGATAATTTTGCAATTTTTTGTTATATCAAAAAAACGCGCTCTAGCGGCATCACTAAAAATCAGACATATCACAGGTAAGATAGGTTTGATGGAGTGATAAATGTTTTTTCCAAAATGTCTTAAGCGCAAATTACTTCAATAAAACTTAGCTTCAAGAAGCACATATTTTTTGGGTACATTTAGTAGGTGTATTTTAGTGAAAAATCACTTTAAAAGTTTTAGTTAGCGGTGACGCCTCCTAGCGGCTATTTTGGAAATCTGAAAATAATTCCCATAATTTTCTTCCGACTACTTTAGTCATATCATTTTTTACCGCAAGTCTGTACGACGAATAATTTCCCAGATACAGAATTTTGAATTCTTATCTGGCTACCCAGTACGTCTCAAAACAAAAAAAAAGCAGAAACCAGAGCTGGCATTGCGAAACTTTTTTTTTGTGTGCGTCTACGACAATAATTTATCTTTTTGCAAAGCACTTTTAGTAAGAATCGATGGAAAAGTATAGCGGAGAAACCGATCTTTTAGACACGAGAAGTTTAATACTTTATACTGATGCAAAAGCTATACATTTTATTATTAATTTATTCAATGGTTTTCTTTTTATTTAAAGACTCAGTCGCTACATTTGGTAATGACAGAATTAATATTCTTTTTGTTTATTTGGTAATGTCTATTCATTTTAACATTTCAAATCTTATTGAAATTGTAACATCTTATACTGTACGCCCGTTCAGATAATAGTAAAAAAATTACTTTTTGTATAAATATTAAGACCTTAGTCTAATTTCGTTCAGATAAAAACAATTGCAAACTACTGAGAGGTATGCTGTCTAAGACAGTGGTTTCAAAACTCTTTTGTCCTCTTGAGTGAAAAAACTACATAAATGCCTAATAGAAAAATTGCAAATACTAAAAATTATACTTCTTTTTGTCCAAGACTAGAAAAATTTGTTGTATGCACTTTACATCACGCATAATACAAAACTAAATTGTTGATTAGATTCACGACACATATTCACGACTATTTTATAGTTAATATTATAGACCGCGAAGTCTGTTATTACTCGTATTTTATGCACCTGCCTATATTTATATTTTACTTAGGACGTAAACATCGCTAATAATTTATTCATTGTTATTTATTTTAACTTCCATATTAATAAAAATGTGTCACAATTTTCTTATTTTATATTAAACTTTGCGCGTACCCCCTGACCTTCAAATTAATTTTAATTTTCTACGGACCCCTGGAATGACCTCGGAGACCCCTACGGGTCCGTAGAGACTACTTTGGGGACTACTGGTCTAAAAATAAGTCTCACAATTGTTATATTTAGAAATACTCTATTTTTTTCAGCTCATCCAACATGCCTTCAATTTACAATGAATATGATAGTCTCGGTGAGAAAATACCGTTGGCAGTGCATCGAATGTAAATGTTGCTCAGTATGCGGAAACTCCGACAATGACGTAAGTCCTATGCCATGTTTCTCTAAAAAAAATTAAAAACAAAAAATGTTTCCAGGATCAACTCCTGTTTTGCGACGATTGTGATCGAGGCTACCACATGTATTGCCTGGCGCCACCCTTAAATACACCACCGGAAGGATCTTGGTCGTGTAAATTATGTATTCTCCAATTCCACAAATAATTTTAATTTTTTTTTATAATTTCATCTTGTTTTAGTACGTAGTAACCACTTAATTTTAATGCTTAATTTTACGTTGTTGAATAAGTTGTTTGTAATTGAATCATAATTTCTTAATTACTTTATTTTGTTTACACCAATCTAAGAGTACTTAAAAATGTATACACAATGATACTTAATCTTTATTTAAAAAAAAAACGTGTTGTTATTTTTTGTATCGATTATTTTTAGTAGCTACCTCGTTGGTTTTAAGGATAATGTAATTTTATACAAATTAATTTTTTAAAAAAATTATTGTAGGTTTTAACGTTAAATAATGTAAAATAAATTGTAAAACTATAATTATTTGAATTACATAAATTACAAAAAGTAACTTGATTTTTTCTCTCGATTCATTAAAGGAAACGCGATAAGATAATATGGCGTGTTTGAGAAATTTTTTGCGTAATTAGTTTTTAATCCAATTATCTATAATCGCTTGATTTTGTGAAATGGATAATGTATACACTCAGTCATTCATTTTTAAATGAGCTTATCGGTTATAAACTTCATTGTCGACCAATTACATCATCGCATCGCATAAAGATAGTACCAATATATTTCTGGTGATTTCAAACATATTTTTATTTTTTTTAAAAAGAATATAATCCTACAAAAGTCGACCCAAAAAATACTGTAAGTCACTCTCGTCGAAAGTTTCATAGCATAACACACTCACATACATACAACATTTGTTATGCTATGCTTTACTTTCGACGCTTGTTACGTAAATTACTGTTATGTCAGTAACGTCGAATGTGCAGCTTAGCATAACGAACGCATGTTGTTTTTTACAAAATAAAATCTTTTTTTTTTAATATAAAAAAGACATAAAAAACATAACAAATTTAATGTTGGTACTACATTTATTACTAACAAAATCTGCCAATTTTGACAATCAGTTTAAAATCTTAGTTAGTTTATAATACTATACGCAGTAATCAATATTACCAACTCCAAAATATACTGTAGTATTTAAATTTATAAAATTAGTAAAATTTTTTTTCCAATTTTAACAAAATTTGAGATGTATTTTCGGCCGGACACGTGCTTCTACTTAAATAATAGTTGACTTTATAAGCATAGTTTTAGGTAGATTTCGATTTATCACTTTGCAGCTCTAGAGTTTTTTCGTCATTACGTAAATACACTAACGAACGAACATTATTGCTGCTGTGATGAGGGCATCACAAAAATGTTTTTATAACTGCAGAACATCAGGCTAAATTAAACCATCAAGTTTTAACTCACTAATTGGATCAACATGAAATTGGTTGGAGTGGCCAAGGACGAGATTTTTGAATTTTTGCACTGATGATAGACTTAGGATTTGGAGTATTTGGTGGATATTGGTTGTGATTTCTATTAAATCAATTTTCTCTTCTACTGGCGGTTCTTAAGTGTAATTTGATGAACCTTTCGGTTTGATGAGTCTAAATATCACCTCTTCATGGTGCACTTCGGATAGCGTCTGTGCTAGATTCTAGCACAGATGGATATACGTTCACTAAATGACTGACACGGGCCTACACTACACCATGTGGTGTTCCTGTTCTTAAAACGGATACGTTTCTACGCAATTTCAAGTCTCAAGCGCGAGTTTGGACTTTGTGCGCGGCCGAAACGTACCGTATCCTAACGTGGTAGTAGTCATGTTAATGCCAATATTTTGGTGGTATAACGTCCGCGGGTTTTAGACTTAACTGTGTACGATTTATGCGGGAGGGAGCGGTTGGCTGCTGCTTTAGAATAATAACCACTCTACCTAATTCCGAGAGTTAGAACAGAAACTGGAGGCACGGCTGGGTCATCGTCACTCGATTGGTTCCCACGCCGATAAATACGGACCTAGTTTCTATTGTAAAGTTCGGTTTAATCTTGAGACAGGAACCTGAGACACGGGCTGCGCCCGGGGGTTTTACCCATGTCGATAAATCGAGACCTAGTTTTGAAAAGAGGGGAAAGACCGAGTCTTATTGGATAAAATTATGGTACCGAGGCTTATCATGCCAGCAGTAGAAGCGTCTTGTGATAGACCTAGGGTTTATGTGAGTGGCCTTGCGCCTTAGACACAAAAAACAAACAATAATCCACCCAATTTCAGTATCACAAGTATACTGCTTCATTTATTTGAAAGAGGCGAGAGCTGTACGAATTTATCCAAGTAACAGAGAATTTCATTTTATAGGATAGAAGAGACTGCGACGGTGACACATCAAACGTGGCACGCCAGCAACACAAGTATCCGAGGAAGATAGGGAGCTTAACCTAGAAGTTGCCTATCCGTGTTCTATCTACTGGTGTCGATTTGTCGGGAGCTTGGGAACTAGCTTAGACAGAGGTGGGACGTCGTTTTATTATAACGTGCGACATTAGAGTCTCTTATACAAAGGTGAGGGTGGGTGCTTAGAATTCTATCCGCGTCTCGATACACACTGCTACTTCTCTAGCTGGGCGTGCGAGATCTAGTATTGAGGTGCTGAAGAGTTAGAAAGGAATAGCCATTTCGAGTTAAGCACTGAACTGCCGATTTGTTACTAAGAGACTGGGTCGTAAAGCATGCGGAAGGGGGAATACAGGATACTGCGCTTGCCGTGTAACGGAAACCTAGAGTGCGAGAAGCAAGAGCTAAGATTTGCTGTAGTATTTGCAATAGATTGCACAGCGTGCGAAATAGTGAGGGGAAGAGAGGAAGTTAGCCAGCGTAGAGGAACGTGAGGCTAAATCAAACCATCAAGTTTAAACTCACTTTAATTGGATCACAATGAAGTGTGAATGGAGTGGCTCAAGGAAGAGATTTTCGAATTTTTGGACTAATGATAAGCTTATGATTTGGAGTATTCTATGAACATCGTTATCTACTGGCGGTTTTTAAGTGAAAACATTTGAGAAACGTTTCGGATTGATGAGTCGAAATGTGTCCGAATTGATGGCACTGAATGTTTACGTGTTAAGAATATTTTGGATTAGTGCGCATGGTCCAATTGATAGCATAAAGTCGACATTATTAAACGATGGTTAAAATTCTGAAAAACTGAATCAGTTCAAAGTTGTTTTTTTTGTGTTGCAGTTTTCACGAAAGCAGAGCCGAACAAAGACCAATGTGCTAGATTTGCCTATTACCTATTTTAGTCTTTTCTGCTTAATCGATAGATAGAATCGATGTATACAGGTTTTATCAAAGGAACATCGAGTTCTCATATCATCCATAGGATGTCCGATGCAACATATATCCACTCGTCCATGGGCATAATAAGAAAATTCTGTGATTAGATCCGGTAGACGTCCTATCTACTTTCTTCAATGGACAGATATAGCAGCAGATGTTTGTGAAATGAACGACTATAGGATGTTACAGGTACGGGGAATGAACTAAAGAAGGTAGTAGTTATGTAGTGTTGGTTCTGGCACACTTTTCGGGTTTTCATTATCCTGAGCTTCTTGAAAATTTAAATTTCGTGTAAGATAACTATTTTGGCTCAAAATTTCTAACGTTTGAAAATTATGCATTTAAAATCAATACATAATTTAATTAAAGTAACTTAAATAGGTAGAAATAAAACTATCATCAGCAATAAACTAGTTTGGCTAACCGTTCATCCTAAAATCAAAATTTTTTAGGAGCACTTTAAAATCACACATCAGATAATAAAGGATTATATATCCAAGTATGTATTTAGTATTTGAAAATAACAAATCCATTATTTTTTTTTAATGTAAATTTGAAATGGCCAATGAAATAATGGTGTCTACACTGTCAGCATCTTAAAATAACAACATATAAAGAATGATGGTGAGGTGTGGGATAATCTAAATTTAATAAGATGATATTTTAGTATGTAGTCATAATAGCATAGATTGTTTTTACTTATATCAAACCTATAACCGCATTTTGAAACAATTAATTCGCAATAATGTTACCTTTATAAGAGTGGTTTGCTTTCAAACAGCTAGTCGATTTGCCATTTTTGGTTATTGAACGGTTAATCGGTTTGTTGAGGCAGTTCCCTTCTTCTGTTGTAGTCCAATCAGAATTTTCCACGTTTATTAACACCACTTCTAACAACATCTATCTACCAATTTGTTTGTTTGTTACATTGGTTTAATGGTTTGCTGAGGTCCACAAGTTGTAATTTGAAACCAGAAATTGAAAGTAGAGACCGGAGGTTGTAATTTGACACCAGAAATCGGTTTGTTGAACCGGCAAACGGAATCTGAAAAGATGCGCACGCACCTGAACTTACACGAACACAGCCGAAGAAAATACGATCTTTCCCAAACTTACACGAACGCAACCGAACTTCAACTTTAAAAGCGCGGGAAAAAGTGCGTTAGCACCAATACTACGTAACTACTCACGGTTAACGTAGATAATATGGTCATTCCTGGAATGCTTTTGTGCTGTGTGGGTTACTGCAATCAGCTGCACCGAACTCTATCATAAGTCTATTGTGTTATTCATTACCCAGTTGCATTATCTTCAAAAACTATTGTTGACGGGTTGTGTTTTCAACGTAATCTTACTATGTAAAATCATTGTATGAAACTGTATTAATGAAATTTTTAATTATGTGTCGAAGCAGAATAAAACTAAATATACCATTCTGTTCTATGACTGCTTTTGTAATTTTTTTTGTGTGAACAGCCACTTGAAACGACAATTGTACAGGTTGTATAATTTTATACAAACTAATTTGTAGCCTTAAGCTCTTACAGCTTTCTAGTGGTATTGGAGAATGTTTTGACACTGGTCTCTGCTCGGGTGCCAAATATAACACGTCTTTCAGTAACGGTGAGTAAAATATAACGTTAATATACGTTAGTCAATGTAAACTTCTATTTTTAGTCTTACATCGTTTTAAACCTTTTCATACAGACACGTGGTCCTCTACGTTCACAGAAACTCAAAACTCTCTTAAAATCTTTGAACGTTTTTTTATTTGTATTACAGATGTCGCCATTCTCTGAACATTAATTGTTTTAAAAAATATTTTTATCGATAAATATCACAAGAAACACTAAGATATATTTTTTGTTGTGATCTGTTCAAGCTTAAAAACTACAATCCGCCAACCAAAATATACAGCGACATTTTGTTGTGGCTGTGATTGTCAAGTTACTTCTCTCCGCTTTCAACGTTGTGTTCATTTTGTTATACATTGCTTACTTTTGATCTGTAGGAAAACTGTAGTAAATAATATAAAACCCACAGCAAAAAATAAACCATGGATTTTGTTCAAGTACGACTTGTTAAATTTTAATCGGAAAGTTTTTTGTTCGATGGAACCTGTGGTAGAAGAGGAAGAACAGGCAAAAAAACTTTTTTGGTTCTTTAATTTTAAACAGAAAAATAGTTAGTTAGCTGATACCAGTAGGTACTGAGGTTCTAGTTACGGAAGCAACCTAGCTAGAGTTGAAGTGTTGATACAAACAACCTTTCTGTTAACAACTACTTGAACACGACCGCATTCTCTTCAATAACGATTTAATTCTAATTACACGAAATTACAATTAACTAGTAAATTCAACTAAATAACTAATTTGGTTGTTTTTACTGAAAACGTAATTATTTTCTAATTTTAATTTAATTAAAACGGCTCATCGATTTTAGTTACTATTTTTTAGTTATTATTTTTCCTAAATAAAACTTAGACACGAGTTTATCATTACTAATCATTTATTTCGTTACCTATTCCGTATATTTTGTTTCAGTGAATTGTATATCTTGTAAGTTGTATTTTTATGTACAGGTATAATTTTCCAAGGATTATACTGTTAGTTATACAAACTAATTTGTAGTCTTAAGCTGCTACAGCTTCTTAGAGATACTGAAAAACGTTATGGGACCGATCTTTGCTCGGGCGCCAAATATAACACGTCTTACATTAACAATGAGTAGATTATAATTTTAATATACGTTAACTGCTGTCAACTTTTATTTTTAGTACCAAGTTATTTTAAACCTTTTTGCACACTTGACTGTTACATTTATAAAAACTCATAACTCACATAAATCTTCAAACGGTTTTTATCTGTATTGAACATAGATCCGGAACCAGTATATAAATAAAAGAAGGAAGAAAGTTTAGTTCTAGGACCGCGGTATCGAGACCAAACGACGTACTTGCTTGCTACGCGAATTAAATTTTTATTTTTTTGTATCGAAAGGACAATGCGGTTTGTTGCTGCAGGCCATCAAGAAGTCGAACTACAAGATAGACGCCAAGAAAATGTTGTCGTACATAATTAAACACCTAAAGTCGGCTCACTTGCTCAAACGAAAGAAAAAGTAGCGAGCGGTTCGTTCAAGATAGCAACGACTGACGAAAAATCTTCTTCAAAAATCTGCTTTGAAAGCGACGGCCAGGAAGAAAACGTTTTCTTCCCTCAAAACACCTACAACAATTATCGCCTAAAAAGCAGCAGCGCTTGCCGATAAGAAGGGCAAGAAAAAGTCAAAAACAGAAAAAAAACAAGATGCCGACGGAGAAACCAGCGGCCGTCAGAAAAGCGTCGTAGAAGCTCCGGTTCAACAATAGATGGTAGTATGAAAAGAGAAACGTTTACGAGAAGAAGTTCTTGTCCGACGCGCTGCACGAGAAACAACCATAAAAATGGTACAATGCTACAAAATATAATGTTTTAATTCATGCGTGTTGCAAGATTATTTTTTGTAGTTTTTATAATTATATACATTACAATATCAAATTGTACCGTATTTAAAATGTACAATTCATTTTTTCTGAACTTTAGCTACCCGATAGCGCTGAACACGATGCTTCACACACTGTTACAACTCATTGTCGGCAAAAATGATTTTTTATTTAGACTTGTAGTTGATACACTGTTTTACATAAAAGCTTACGTTGGTGACTATAAAAAGAAATATATTGCCACTCCGCAAAATGTAAACACCAATGTTGCCAACTGCTTTTGTTACATTATAAGACTCTAGTTTCTGAAACTTGAAGCACACTAGTAGATTTCAAAGGTGTGTTTTGTTTCACCCCAACATTCCGTCCCATCTCATCGCCAAGTTAAAATCTTAAAGGTTTTCTTATCGAGTGTATTAATGTCAATAATTGAATATTTTTAAAAAAATATTTTTATCAAACAATAAAAGAAGAAACACTGAGATAAACTTTTTGTACTGTATTAAAACAGTTGGCTGCTGCTGATATATCTTTTAGGATAGTACTTTTTTGTGCTACCAACATCGCAGACGTCAATATTCGTTTTTTAGTGCAGCTACGTAATGGGCAAAAAAAGCTCTAAAACGGCAAAGTAAAAAGTAGAAATCTACATAAAACAATGTGTTCAAAGTCAACAGTGGCGGCTGGTGGCCAATACTGCAGGTGGGTCATTTCAAAATTAAAACTTTAAAAATGCATTCTTACTCAATAAAAGACTTATATTTCAAGTCAATTTAGTATTTTTTTGGAGGGTCATTGACCAAATGACCTAATGGAGAAGCCGCCACTGAAAGTCAATTATTATATTAAAACGAGTATTAGACAAGTTATGTAAAAAAACTTGAAATTCATTTAATATTCTAAAAAACTGATGTTAAACTCAATGTCAAATTTGACAGATTTAGTAATAAATGTAGTACCAACATTATCTTTCTGGTGATTTCAAAATTCATTTTTTCAAAAAAAAATGTAATTATACAAAAGACAACACAAGACATAATAATCTCGAGAATTACTAATACTAAATTAGAACACTCATTTTTGGCGCGCACTTTTAAGCGCAAATCTTTCGGCGTGATTCGTTTTGGTGCTATATTCATTGAGTGCGGAAAAGAAAAGAAGATTGGTCGCTGCAATAATATGTAGTTTTCTTAAAATTGGATTATTTATAATTTTGGCACTCACAGTAAACTGATATTTATATATTTTTGTTTTAAATTAAATAGTTAATAGTTTCATACTTTAAACGTTAAGAAAAACACGGCGCCTAAATATTTGCGCCAAAAAAGACGGCGCTGAAAAAGGCGCGCTCAAAAGCACGCGCCAAAAAATGCTCGCTTAACTGTACCAGTTTGTAGTGATGTTATATTGTCATAAACATGCAGACGTGTTACTGATGTGAATTGACGCAACCTTCTCGGCTAAATTAACCAAAATAACACTTTATTTAGCCTACATGCTGCTATATGAAAAACATTGCAACTTAGAAACATCACGATTTAAATTCATAGCGTCAATGATAAATAAAAACTTTAAGTTGTTTTTTGTTTTATTTTGGCTTCTAATAAAATTTAATAATTGATTTAAATATTTGAGCAAATAAATTTGTGTTGCTATTTAGGTACATATACCTAAAACTAAACGTTCTGAGTAATTTCATTTATATGACGTATGCGCGTCTATTTTTGGTATTAAAACGTCATTTATTTAATTCTTGACGTCAAAGACAAATGTTAATCTCGACGGTTGATCTAAACATTTTTCCGGTTATTAAACTTTTATGATGGTTATTTACGCTATACAGCAAGGAATATTGTGACCAAAATACGTGACTTTCAAAAAGTTTCCCTTTTGGGATATATATAATTTTGTGAGGCCTAAACCGTATGGTTATTTAAATAATTTGAGTTTTGTCAAAATATAGCCTAATTTTCATGTTTCAGATATTTAAGGAGTATCTAAGTTATGGGAGCAAAATTTACAGTGAAGTGTAACAATAATCTCAATTATTATAAACTTTACATCTTATACATGGTGTTTAAAAATTAAAACCTATCAATTAAAAAACTTAAGTGGCTATAACTTGATTAATTTCAATAGAACGCCATATTTTTTATTTTACCAGAAATTGTACTTTTTAATTACCTATCGAATAGTATTAGAATGTTCTATAGCTAAGTCTTCCCGTTTTTACACAATACGCTAAATAATCGTATTTTGTTCCATTTGATGTTCTTTTAATAAAAGTTGTGATGAATCTAGTTGCCTGTTATATTTAGAAACATCAGATAGTTAGCAAATATAAGAATAGTAATGACAAATATTTAGAAACTTGGAACGTGATTTATAATTCAACAGGCTACAGCAGCAATAATGATAAAATAACATGCCAACGATAACATAAAACACCAACAAAATATTTATAACAAATGTTCGAAATGTCGACCGTCAATTTCACTTACATATCCTTTTTTGAAAACCACTCCTAACTCCGGGCACCATTTGCGAGATTACAGTTTCAAAAGTGTCTCTTATGCGTCTTTTCATATCGTGTGGTGTTGGCGGTGGCTAATGATGCTGTATAAATTCAACTGTATAAATTTTTGCTTTAAATTAGTTAATTCATGAATATGCATGTTTTATGACGACGAAATTAATGTTTTTCGAAGAGTGTTTGGAAACATTTTTAGAAAACCTGAAAAAATTGAAGAAAACTATTATTAATACCAAAAATTGCTTTTTGAGTGATTAAAACCGTTATCAAAATTCTATTTGTTTTTAAAACAACTTTAATTTGCCTGGACTACAAATGCAGAAAACAAATACATAAAAAAGGCAAAAGTAAGGAAAACTAAAAATTTACGAAGATAATATACTACAATTCGTGTTCCTTAAATGCTACCGCAATAAAAAAATGTGAGTACGAATAAAAAAGATAGAAGATAATAAAACAAAATAATATTTGCAAAAATCTTGACGTCCTAAATCTACTTTAGATCTATTTCATTTATCTCTTTTTTTATTATTTTTTTTAAAGATAGAATAAGTAAGTACTTGTTTAATATGGTGTTTATCTTTATTTTAATCTCAAATTAAGTGTTTGTCTTTTTTTGTAGTAGTCGACTTATTTTTTTTTGAGCTATTTTTAACCGTTTCTTTGTTTCTGCTACTTTTATTATACTATTATCGGGGCATTAAAGATAACTAGACATTGATTATTATCATATCTGAATCTATTTATGTAATTAAGTTCAGTGCAATGACTCTAAAACTGCAAATTCATGTTCAATATAAAATTATTAAGCATTTTACGCAGGCTGTAAAAAATGGTGTTCCAAAAGGTCTTCTCAGAGTTTTTCATAATTTCAGGTAAAAAAAACAATACATTATTTATTAGGAATTGAAAACTTAACTTTTAGAGATGTCAAAAAAGCAGAAGATGTTTTAGAAAAAAAAGCTTGCGAATCAGACAAAAGCTAGCTTTAATTAGTGTTATCTGCAAAACTGTTTAGCTTATGGTAACTAAATTCTTAGTAGTAAAATAATATGTTTGGCCACAGTAGACTGAAAAAACACGAGCAGTTTCACCAATGTAGAATAAACTACACGAACAGAGAGTTTTGTATACATATTAAGAAAAAGAGTTTGTAACAGGAAAAAAATTGATTATCGCGCTAAATATAGGTTTCATAGTTTTTTTTTACAAGTGGCAACAATTTTGCGTTTCATAAGCAAGAAAAATAAGTTTCATTTAAGAAAATAAAATTATTAGTTCTAAAAAAAATTTTTGACAGCTAAAAATTTCAATGATTTTTTAACGAAAGGTTTTGTGTAAAAAGTTACAATCATAGTTCGTTTCTTCTCAAATCAAATGGTTCAAACCACATTGCTCTAAGTGCAATATTCACGAGATATTTAAAATGGCGTAAGACGCTACAAAAGCAGTTTTTTTGAATTATCTCAAAAACCAACGGTTAGATTTATTAAACTGAACTTTTACTGAGAAATCCAAAAATGCAATAAAAATTGTATAATTTTATTTGAAAAAATAAAGTTGGGTCTAGCCCAGCAGATATGAGACACCCTGTATAACTGAAAATAATTTTAAGAGATGGAGAATTTAATTTGATAAAACTTATTTTAATATACTTTTTTGCTATTTTTATTAATAAGCTATCGAGGAAGTACGCTTAAGCGAGACACCCTGTATAATCTAGGTTCGAATTCTGCCTGCGTCGATTTTTTTTAGAAAAAATGAATTATAAATTTTGGTTTTTGAATGACATTTGTTGTTTGTATTTCTTAGAATACCGTTGAACATTTTATTAGTTTCTAATTAAAGCGGTGGTGATTGTTACAAATTTTTAGAAGCGGCAGCGAGAGGATTTGAACCACGGACCTTTGGTGTAATGCAGCGTAATAAGAGACCTTGGAAACCAATAGTACTAGTAACTTGAAATTTGATATGAAGCTGGCTTTTTATATTCTCTCGGTTCTATCAAAAGATGGGTCTGATAAAGAAGCCGAAAGTGGGCACCATTCGTCATTTTTAACAGTTTTTCTTATATAATTTTGTACGTATGTAAATTATTCGAATTATTTTTATAGTTTCTAATAGAGATAATTCTTCCTAATCATTTATTCAAGTAAAAAAATTCTAGCATTAACAGCTTATTAGATATTTTATTTATAATTTAAAACTAAATTTACAAATATAATCTAGGTTCGAATCCTGCTTGCAACGATTTTTTTAGAAAAAAATTCTATGTCTTTAAGAAATTGCAAAATACGTTAAACATAATAATTTTATTGATTACTAAAATGTCAATATGACAACATAAACTCAATTTGCCATATTTCGGTTATATCTTAATGAAATCGAAAAGAAAAATTTCAAGGATGTTAGGAAGTCAATACAAACGTGTACATATCACTTCAAAGTAGTTTTATGAAAACATAACCTTAAAAAAATATGTAAACATCCTTACATCAATCGTAATAATAGGAAAGCGGTTTTTTCTGATTCAGGAGACCTTGAAACGTAAAATTATGCAAAAAACATTGCGATCACTATATTTTGCTTATAGAAAAGTAATAATAAAAATCAAATAAGTTTTTATCGGTTAAATAACGCAGACAATATTAAAATTTAAACATCAACTAAACATATTAAAAGAGAAATTAATAAAAAATTCGCAAGGACTTTTCATAGCGCAAATTGCGATGAACTAAAATTAACTTGAAAAAAAAAAATTAAAAACTATATTATAAGATAAATTGGGTTCTGGCAGCCTTTCGGTCACACTTACAATTAACGAGAAACAATAACTTCTTCTTCTTCTTTTTCTTCTTCCCCAGCCTAGGTCGTCTACTGCTGAACATAGGCCTCTCTCAAACCCTTCCATTTGTTTCTGTCGTGTGCAATATGGATCCAGTTTCCTGCTACTCTTTTTACATAATCTTGTTGGTGGTCTACCTCTGCTTCTGAATGCGTCTTGCCTAGGTCTCCATTCAATCATTCGTCTTGTCCATCTCTCATCTTTCAGTCTTACCACGTGTTCTACCCAGTTCCATTCAGCTTAGCTATTCTCAACACAGCATCCTTTACCTTTGTTCGCTCCCTAATTGTGGTGTTTGGTATTTTGTCTCTCAGTGTTATTCCTAGCATTGACCTTTCCATTGCCGTCTGTGTTACTCTTATTTTCTTTATGGTTTTCTTGGTCAATGTTAGTGTTTCAGCCCCATAAGTGAGAACAGGGAGTATGCACTGATCGATTGTTTTCTTCTTCAGGAATATTAGGATATCTGATTTAAAGATGTTGCTGGGCTTACCGTAGGCTGTCTATGTTAAATTGATTCTCCTCTTCAGTTCGCTGGTTTGATTATCTCTCCCAATGGTTAACTCGTGTCCTAGGTATTTGTATAAGTATACTTGTTCGATTTTTATATCATCTGCCGAAATGTTATCGCTCAGAACCAGGTTTGTCATATATTTTGTCTTTGTATAGTTTATGTCAAGCCCGACTTCTTTTGAAGCAGCTTTGAGTTCTTGTAGCATTTTATTTGTTTCGTCGATCTTATCTGTGATTAGGACTAGATCTTCGGCAAATATTAGATGATTTAGTAGCTCACCATTGATGTTAATTCTACACTGTTCCCAATCTAGGTTTTTGTACATATATTCTAAGAGTGTCGTGAATAATTTAGGGGATATGACATCTCCCTGTCTTACCCCTTCTTCTATTTGAAATGTGTTAGTGTCTTCGTGTAATCTTACTGATGCAGTTGCGTGGTTATAGACAAATACTTCCGTTTTTTAAATAGAAACTTAGGTTTTTATCCTTAAATGTGTCTATGAAATTAATAAAAAATAAAATATTACATATATTAGAAAAGTGAAGAAAAAAAATTAACAATAAAAAAATATATAATAAAATTAGTTTTATTCACCATCACATTAAAGGTAAGAAATTGAAAGAAGAAAAGTGAAGAAAACCGAGAAGTCATCGATTTAATTTCTTACATAATAATATGATTAAGGTTATTTTAGAAAACCTTAAAATAGAAAGTAAAGAAAAACAAAACTAAAAAAAATTCTTTGCAGGTTTTGGCAAAAAATAAAGAAAACAAGATAAAAACTATGTATTAATTTAGAGTAATAAAAAATAAAGAGAAAAAAAACTGTGAAATGCAAAAAATTAATCGTTTAAACTAAAGGTAAAAAGCGATTAAATTAAAGAAAGGAAATTAAAGATACCTGACAAATCATAATTTTTTGTAAAAATAGATTTAAATTTGTTAAAGAAAAACTTAAAGTAAAAAGTGTAAAAAATTGTAAAATAAAAACATGTAATTTTTGTTCTCAAATAAAAATTGATAATGAAGTTTACCTATTAAGTAAAATTAAACATTACATATCTAACGTCAAAACTGAATACTTTAAAGAATCAAAAAGGAAGAAATCAGAAGCAGCGTAATTGTAGTAGAAACATTTCTAATAAAAGGTAAAGAGAAAGAAAAAAATGTTCTTTATTCTTTTAAAAATTTTGGTAAGGGATCAAAATTTTTTATTAAAGCAAACATTTGTGTTACCCGAAGTTTTTTAGTTTCGGTTACAACATTTATACACATTTTAGATTCCTCTTTTTACATTTCTTTTGATTATTCACTACGTGAATTTTTATTACAATTTTTTTAAACCAAAATTTTTGAAACTAAACTACTTATATTAATTTTATTCGTTAATTTATTTTTATTTTTTCTTACTAAAAACCTGAAGTAGATTAAATAAAATTAGATTTTTTTGTTTCAACGTTATCTGAAATACATTTTGATCTCTTTGTTTTAACAAAATTATAATCGATAGCTTATTGCTTGTCTTCATTTTTTTAGTCGACAAAACTAATGGTGTATTATCTTTTTTTCAATATTTATTTAAAATTTTTCTGAAATAAATTTCAATCTGTTTATTAAAGAAACTTATGATAGATGTTTGTTCTCTTTTGGGTTCTTTATTTTCTTTTTCCAATTTTTTTTACTTTTTATTTTAAATTTATAAATGCCATTTCCTTAATACGTCAGTTTTTATTTCAGTTTGTGTATTATTCTTCAAATAGATAAAAAATTTCTTTTCATTTCTTAATTTTTTATTTTTAGTTACCAAAAATATTGAAAATCAAGTAAATGAGAAGAACCTGGTAAAATCAATAGCGGCAATTAAAAATTTATGTGAAGCTATTAATAAGTCTAATGCATTGATAATGGACGGAGATCATAGTTCTCATTAACTTTATATTATTTTTTGTTTATAATTGTGTACACAATAGGAAAATTATAATTAAGAAAAAAGAATGTAATTATTTAATTGTTATTTAAATAACATTAGACAAAATGCTTAGAAACAAAGCCAGTTTAATTCTACGACAAAAAAGTTATCAATAGTAATCTAGAGTTAATTGCTAATTGAATAGCATTTTAATAAACAAAAGAAGCGTTTTAAAGAAATTGTTCACAGTTTGAAATAATAGTAAAGAAATAAAGTAAAGTTTATTAGAACCGTTTAAGGTATGATAGCGCTAAATCTTGTTTACACAACTATATGTTTGCACTTAGAAATAGGTAGTGTCCCGTTTTTTCTTTTTCCGAGTGTACACATGAAAAACACGTAGTATTTTTTTTTTAAATTGTATGACACCGAGAACTCTTGTGGAAGATGTGTAGGCGCTCTTCTTGCGATGATATAACTGCTTGTGTCGTATCTGAAAACTCAATGCTTTCAGGTGTGTATTGAAGAAAAAAGTAGGGTCCTAGCATTCGTAGCAATTAGACGATTTCTTTGCAAACCAATGCTTTAAAACGACATTTTATGTTAGCAATTTTTCTTCTAGAAACATTTTCAGCAGCACCACTACTTCTCATTGCGCGTCTAGAGTTGTCTTATTATTTCTAAATTTTGAATCACATTCGAAAATCTTAATCGTAGCAGAAGTGCGCAAATTAAAGAGCATTATTTTGAAACGCATCTTAGGAAAACTAGAGACGAATCAAATAAATTAGAAGTTTTTTAAAACAGCAGAATAATTTCAGTTTTCAAAAACCAGAGAGTACAAGCTTAGCTAGACTCTTAGGATACATGAAAACAGCCGTGAATAAATTTTTAAAGACTATAAGTTTATTGGCTAACGGTTGAATTACTGGTAAGGTTTTTTTTATGTAGGACATAGCCAACAACTTATCTTATTCTTGGCAACCTGGAGACTAAGGTAGAAACACCGTAGAAGTAATCATTTCGATATAGCAAACAACGTACGTCTATTGTACGTAGGTACATAATTTGTACATACATAATATCATTTATATACAATGATAATATGTACTTCTGCAAAGAAATTTAAAAGTTTGAAAATGTGTTACCAACCTTTAGCCAGTGGGTCGTATTGGTAACCCATGTCACTACGGCTAGCTGAGATATCGATTGGTCTTTCTACGTTGTATTAAGTTCGTTATACACTGCTTATTCTTGATATGTAGAAAGGTTGTAGTAGGTTAAATAAAACATGCAATAAAAAAATTAATAGTGATATTTTAAAAAAACTTTATTTAAACTTTAACCGAAAATTTGCCGTTCGGTGAAACCCGCAGTAGGAGGGGAAGAACAGGTAATATCAGTACATAATTTAGATTTATCAAGCGAACAGTTTATAATTATATTTTAAACAGAAGAAAGAGTTAGTTAACTGACTATTAGTAGGTAGCGAGATCCTGGTTACGGAAGCAAGTATAATAAACACACAATAATACATCAAACAAATATTATAAAGATGTAAAGTCTAAAAATGGATACCAGTTGCACTATTACACATAAAATACAAGCAGAGTCTAATCAGAAAGCAATCTGCGACTTTAAGATGTGTGCCCCTTACGGTAAATTAAATACTAGACCACATTTTACAAGGCAATGCATACACTGGTGTTTTTTCTTGTTATCAAACCGATTAGAATCACCATCATTAAGTAAATATTTTGATCGAAAGGAGGTCTTAACTTGGCCAACTGTTATATCATCAAATTATTAACGTACAACAAAAACAAATAAATTATTTTGCATAATTTAGAATTGAAGCTGGAAATTAGCATTAATAACCAGCAGATTGAATAGGTTAACACAAATTGATTCTAGAACCCGTCAAATACATAAATAAATAACAAAAAAATAGCAATCCAGTTTAAATAATTTTTTTACAATCAAAAAAACATCTACACAAAACCACTTTCCATTTTAATAATCTTCAAATTTAAGTATAAAAGTATTGCAGTTACATTTCGAATTCTAAATGTTTTATAGAAAATTACACATAGTAAATAAGGTTATTGTAATTGCAAAAGAAAGAAAACGCTCCAAATGTAAATTGTATCTTAAGCGCAGCTCCTTCATTTTCATAATCTTTAAATATGGGAATAAATGATTAATTATTACAGTCAAATTTACGACGTTTAATGTGCCTAAACTTTTATACATGAATGAAAGACATCTTGATTTAGTAATCTTATTTAATGAATTATTAAATAATAAAAAGATACAAAGAGAAAATAGGGAAAACAGTATGGATTTGGAAGGGATTACAAGAGAGTGTAGAGGAAATAAGAGAGATGATGGAGAAAGCAACAGAGAAAGTCAGATTAAGAAAGTGGAAGGGGAAGAAAACAGGATGGAAGAAATGGTGGGATAGAGAATGCAAGGAAGCAAAAAAAATGCAAGAAGAGCATTAAGACTGAAGAAAAATTGAGAAAAGAAACATAAGAATACAAAGAAGCAGTAAACATATACAAGAAAACATGCGAGAGAAAGAAAGAAAACAAAAAGAAACAAGAGGATCAGATCCCACACAGCACGCGAGATGCAATGGATATACATATTTATCCATATAATATCCATTGATGTACATCCGTAGTTTAATATCCATTGTATATGCACCTTATATACATTCATGGATATCTGTGAAATAGGATTATCTTAAGTGTTATAAGTGTTATGTTCGGAAACATTTTTTTTATGTATCATGGTACATAATGTAACGAATTTATTACTTAAAAACTAATTTATTTAAAACGATTAGATCTACGTTTACTTATTATAGAAATATGTATACTTTTAAATTGACCGAACTACTAAATCTAATAATAAAAACACTTACACTATAATTTATGTATAACTGTTGTATAACACTTAAGATAAGATAAGATAACGTCCTCGGATTTGTTTACACTATAAGTCACGTTCACTCGATTCGGTGTACACTGTTATTTATTTAAAACGTCCGCACGTGCTAATCACTTATTTATCTTCACTTGATAATCTTCTTAACACATTCGCATTCCAGCAATAACTGACCTACGATTTCCATCTTTGGCTTTTATAGACATCAGCGAATTTTTCTCGATCGTTCCTCACTTTTCGTTATATTTTCTAGAAACTAGATAACAGTTCTAGAAGGCTCTTGCATTTGCAAGTAATTTCTCGGACGTTTCACTGCCCCCTTCTTAGGACTGTTCTGTCCCAGAACAGGAGACTGGATGTGACACCGGTAAAAGGGATCGTGGCGATAGCGGCAGCTTCCTCCATTTCGGCAACTTCCTTGACCATAGAAGTAACAGTCAATGGACTTTTCCTGACCCAATACTCTCCTCGGTTGGTAACTACAGACCAACACTTGAACGCTTGTTCCTCGGAAGACGACCTCCAACATGTTTCGAACTGTCCTCCAATTCAATTGGTCTGAGCCACAACCAAGCTTGGGTACTGCCAATTTCTTAACAAGATGGAACTCCATTTGTCTCTTGAGACTCCATAATGTTCGCCACAGATCTTTGTATAACGGCTTGACACGTGAGTATTTCTTGGTGACTAGATAGAAAACGAAGCGTCCGTCACCACGTAGTCCTAAAACCTTTCCGACTGCCGGTTGCTGTCTTCGTAATTCATCTAGCTGCCCAAACTTCTTTTTAAACACGACTGCAACCCCTTTTGACATGTCAAGGTCCTCGCTCACGCAATGTGCGATGGCGTAATCTTTTTGTGTCTGGAACAGATCTTGTTGTTCCTCGGTGGTAACTCCGAACCTAGCTTTTCCAGAACCTCCGTATAAGTTCATAAACTTTTCGAACTCCATTTCTTCGATTGGATTCCTGGTTCTGCTACTTATTACTCTGGTTCGGACCTGAACTTGCGGATTGTGGTTATCGCCAGCAAACGGGGCTAGACGATCGACGTGGACCACTTTTGGCTTGCCTCTGGGCGGTTTTCGGATGCGGTATATAACGTCGTTAATACGCTGCACGACTTCATAGGGGCCCTCCCATTGCCTTTGCAGCTTCGGCGACAAACCACGTCTCCTTTGAGGGTTATACAACCAAACCATATCGCCAGGTTGAAACCCACCATTTTGCGCCTTGACGTCATATCTTGTTTTCATCCTGTCGCTGGCAATTTGTGTGTTTTTACGAACCTCTTCATGTACTTCGTCTAGCCTCTTTGCCAGCTTGCTGACGTAATCTTCTCCAGCGACTTCTTCTTCCGGTCTTCGTCCAAATTGAAGATCGCATGGTAATCTTATCTCACGACCGAGCATGACACAGGATGGTGTTTGACCTGTGCTTTCGTGAACGGATGATCGGTACGCCATTAAGAAGAGGTGCAAGTACTGATCCCAGTCTCTTTGATGTTCGGACACTACCTTGGCTAAGTACTTGCCCATTGTTCGATTCATCCGTTCAACCATGCCATCAGACTGAGGATGGAGAGGCGTTGTCCTAGTCTTTTTAATTCCTAACAGTCGGCAAACTTCTTGAAACAGCCCAGACTCAAAATTGCGGCCTTGATCGGAGTGTAATTCCAACGGAACTCCAAACCGGCAGAAAAACTCCTTTACTAATACGTCTGCGACTGTAGCTGCTTCCTGATTGGGTATGGCATAAGCCTCCGTCCATTTCGTGAAATAATCCATCGCCACCAAGATGTATTTATTTCCCGAATCGGATTCTGGGAACGGCCCTGCGATGTCAATCGCTACTCTTTCCAAAGGGCTTCCTACGTTGTATTGTTTCATGGGTGCTTTGCGCTTTCTCGCTGGACCATTTCCTGAAGCGCAGACTATGCATTTACGGCACCATTTCATGACGTCCTCTTTGCAGTTCATCCAGTAGAATCGTTCTCGCACTTTACCCAACGTCTTCTTAATGCCAAAGTGTCCTCCTGATGTCCCATCGTGGAGAAGCTTCAACACTTCGGTCACCCTGCTCTTCGGCACTACCAGCTGTAGTCTGTTTCCCGTGCCCTCGGCATTTTCTAGGGATCGCTTAAGAAGACCGTCTTCTACTATCAAGGAGTCCCACTGCGCCCAGTACGCTTTGATATTTTTGCCCAAAGCACTCACTTCTTCCCAGGTTGGTCGTCGGCCGTTTTCTTTCCAGTCCAGGAGTAGTCTTATTTCAGGATCGTCTTCTTGTTCGCGACGTAACTGCTCAGGTTCCCACTCATCATCAACCATAGCAGTTCTCCGGAGGCATTCGACTTTTTCTTCCAGTCGCGAACAATGGCTGCAGTCCGCCGGACATGGTCTTCTAGACAAGGCATCAGCGTTCCGATGACTGTTTCCGGCACGGTGTTCTGTGTCGTAGTCATACTCTTGCAGTCTCTCGATCCATCTTGCCACTTGTCCTTCTGGGTTACGGAACTGCAGTAGCCATTTTAAAGCGGCGTGATCTGTTCTCAGTAAAAATTTTCGTCCATACAAATACTTGTAGAAATGTTCGATGGACTTAACGACTGCTAACAACTCCCTCCTAGTCACGCAATAATTCCTTTCTGGCCTGGACAAAACCTTGCTAAAGTACGCGATAACTTTTTCTTGTCCATCTTGAACCTGCGAAAGGACCGCGCCTATGGCCATATTGCTTGCGTCGGTATCCAAAACAAACTTTCCATCTTCTCGTGGATAACTCAAAATCGGCGAAGTGACTAGGGTCTGTTTTAGTTGATTAAAAGAATTTTCACAGTCTTCATTCCATCTAAATTCTGCTTTTTCTTCGGTTAATTTTGTCAATGGTTTGGCAATATTGGCAAATCCGGGTACAAATCTTCTATAATAAGTGCACAACCCAAGGAAACTTCGGACCTGATGTTTGTCGATCGGTCTTGGCCATGCTTGCACTGCTCGGATTTTGTCTGGGTCAGCCCTTACTCCATCTCTAGATACGACGTGGCCAAGGTATTGGACTTCCTTCTTAAATACGTGGCACTTCTTTGGGCTCAGTTTGAGGTTAGCCCCACGTAATCTCTGGAACACTTCCTTCAAGTTGTTCAAGTGCTCTTCAAACGACCTTCCAACCACGATCACGTCGTCCAGGTAAACCAAACACGTCTTCCAAGACAATCCGCGCAAGATGGTCTCCATCAAACGCTCGAACGTTGCAGGAGCGTTACACAGGCCGAAGGGCATTACGGTGAACTGCCACAAACCAGTTCCGATCGTAAAAGCTGTTTTTCACGATCCTTGGGTTCTAATTCTACCTGCCAGTATCCACTCTTTAAATCTAACGTAGAAAACCACTGGGATCCTGACAGGGTGTCTAGCGTATCGTCAATTCTGGGTAAAGGGTAGCTGTCCTTTTTGGTCACGTCGTTTAGCTGCCTGTAGTCTACGCAAAACCTCGTTGATCCATCCTTCTTCTTCACGAGTACCACTGGGGATGCCCATGGACTACTTGAAGGTTCAATCACGCCTTCTCTCTCCATATCCGTAATTATTTGTTCGGCTTCTTCTCTTTTCGCCAAAGGAAGTCTGCGTGGATGTTGTCGTATCGGCCGAGCGTCTCCGGTATTAATTTTATGTTTCACCACGTTAGTTCTTCCTTTGGAGCCACTCTCCAGCGCGAACACATCTTGGTACTCTTGGATCAACACTTTAACTTTAGCCAGCTGGTCTTGGCTGAGGTTTTCGCATTTGGTGGTAAGAATGTCCAATAGATGTTGTGGACACTTCTTCGGCGACGTATCTTCGTTCGACTTCACGCATCTCACAATTTGTGATACTGGCGTGCATTGGCCTACCACGGTCTTCTTTTTCAACGTTACAGGATCTGAGTTGATGTTTAAGATCCTTACTGGCATCGTTTTCTTTACTCGTACTAAAGTCCTGCCAACGAGTAGTCCCTTTTCAACTAAGCCGCCCTCCATTGGTTCAATCGCGCGTATGTAGCCTTCCCGGAGACTTCCATCCAGGCGTGCCATCACCACACTTTCAGTCCTTGCAGGCAGAGTCACGTCTTCACTCAATAAGACTAGCACGGCTGCCTTCTCTGACGAATGAAAAGGAATTTCTTCATTGTCGATCTTCAGGACATCGTTCTTCATATCCAAATGGAACCCATACTTCTTTATCACGTCCATTCCCAGGATAACTTCTTCCGTGATGTCGGCTACCAGTACTTGATGGTCGAGTACTCCATTTCCCAAACCAATGGTTACTTTGACTTGTCCGTGAGTAGGTATTTCGTCGCCCGTCGCTGTTCGAAGTCGTACTGTTACTGGTGATGTCTTCTCGTTTTCCAATAAGATGTCAGGACGAATGATTGTCTTCGTCGCTCCCGTGTCAACCAGTAACTGGACGCTTCTCCCATTGATCTTTCCATCGAGATAAATGCTATGCAATTGCTCTCTAGGCGATGCCATTTGGATTGTAACTTCCGGAGTTTGACTAGATGAGATTACTTTTTGTTTCTTTCGCTCGCCTCGTTCCAAATTTTCGAGGGCTCTTCTAGTCCTCTTCTTAGGTTTGGTACGATGCCGTCGTACATGGCCTATTTTATCGCAGTTCAAAGCTGCCACTCCTCTTTCCCGAAGTATTCGTCGCGCTATCTCCTCGATGCTTTCCAGTGTCTGCGCGGGTACTTCTGTAGCACAGCAGAGTCTATGACCATCTCGTTGCGATGCTTGTTTTGCTGCTTCAAACTCCAAAGCATGCACCAAAGCGTCATCCAATGTCTTCGGTCGAGCTAACCGGAGAGTCTGCTGTGTTTCGCTGTCTCGGAGACCGTCTACAAAAGTTTGAATAGCCAATTGCTCCAAGAAGGTATCTGGCGCTGTAGGATACGCAAGCCGTGTTAGTCTGGCGAAGTCAGCCTCAAACTCTTGAAGACTTTCGGCAGCTTTCTGAACCCGACTTTTAATTTGAGCTTGGTATACTTGTTGAAGATGAGCATCCCCATATCTCATTTCTAATCGTGATATTAAGAGTTCGTAATTTTCTTGCAGATGGTCCGGAACAGTTTGTAAAATTCCCAGCGCTTCTCCACGTAAGGACACGATTAAAGACGTCGCTTTCTGCTTGTTGCTCCAACCATTAGCAGTAGCTGCGGCTTCAAACTGCTTGTAGTAGGTTGACCATGGAACTTTACCATCAAAATTCGGAGGTACAACTTTGAACTTATGAGTGTTTTCTTCTCGATGGTCCATTATTAAATCTTCACTCGTGACGCTTCCTTCCCCGTGACAATTCATTTGGTTCATTCTCTCAAGCAGTTGTATTCTTTCTCTCAATTTTTGTTCTAATTTGTCTTCTACTTCTTCTATTTTGTCATTCACAGATTCGCAAATTTCTTCTTTTAAATTTAACATATCTGCTTGAGTTTCCTCTTGCACAATTTTGATTTGATTTTCTATGCTCGTTTGTATTTCTTCTTTTAATCGTCTAGAATTTTCCATCAACTTTTCTTCTATTTTCTGGGTATTTTCAAATAATTTTTCTTCAATTTTCTGAGAGTTTTCTTCCATTTTCTGCGAATTTTCGTAAAACTTTTCTTCCATTTTTCTAGAATTTTCGGACAGTTTTGCTTCGATTTTCTGCGAATTTTCGCCCATTTTCCTATTATTTTCTTCCATATTCTTATTCATCGATTCAAGAATTTCAAATATTTTTGAATCCATTTTCTCTTTTTGCAAACGCGTCACCGGCATAAATTTAAATATAACACGAATATAAAGTTTTTAAATACACTACTTTATAAACAAACACGCGTATCGTATCTCGAGCGATAATAAATTACTTAATGGTATTTACACTAATAAAAATCGCGAACAGCTTTATCTATTTACACGATTTCCACGGGTTTAAAACCCCACACCTGACACCAATTTGTAACGAATTTATTACTTAAAAACTAATTTATTTAAAACGATTAGATCTACGTTTACTTATTATAGAAATATGTATACTTTTAAATTGACCGAACTACTAAATCTAATAATAAAAACACTTACACTATAATTTATGTATAACTGTTGTATAACACTTAAGATAAGATAAGATAACGTCCTCGGATTTGTTTACACTATAAGTCACGTTCACTCGATTCGGTGTACACTGTTATTTATTTAAAACGTCCGCACGTGCTAATCACTTATTTATCTTTACTTGATAATCTTCTTAACACATTCGCATTCCAGCAATAACTGACCTACGATTTCCATCTTCGGCTTTTATAGACATCAGCGAATTTTTCTCGATCGTTCCTCACTTTTCGTTATATTTTCTAGAAACTAGATAACAGTTCTAGAAGGCTCTTATTGCATTTGCAAGTAATTTCTCGGACGTTTCAATAATCTTGTGAGTTGCTATCTTTTATCAAAATTATTTAGAAATAATTAAATTCTCTAAAATTTAACATTTGTAGTAAATATTTAACATGCAACAACAAATTTAATGAAAAATTGAAAAAGTAAAAAAAAACACTTGGCGCGGTTTAATTTAAACTTTCTTCGTTGTTCGTTTGTTTTCGCCAAGGTTTTCGCGTATTGCACACTGTTGCACACGCAAACTTTTTGGCTTTTTGTTTAGCTTGTATTTAACGTATGCAAACCATTTTGTGCTTTAAAATTTCGAAAAAATGTGTTTGTTTTTCATCATTTAGGATGGATTAACAAAATAAGTAAGTATTAAATTCAAATATAAATTATTTCTTAATAATAAGTATACAACCTAAAAACTAACACGTTTTCGCACGAATATAAAATGACTTTGGAATTTGTAATCTAAGAGCCAGTTTGTAAGTTATCTACAATTTCTGAATTCATTATTCTTATTGCTGAGTTGTATTTAATTGAAATTTTTTTTTAGATCGATTCAATCTACTTTGTTGGATGAAAAGATACAGCAAACGAGACATGTTTTAACCAAGTAATTGGTCTGGATCAAGCAAAACAAATTTGTAAAAATATTTTAAATTTCATTTATGGTAAGAGGCTTCAAAGTATTTTATAGTTTATAGGTTAAAACTTAAAACATTAACTTTATATGTATATTAACGTAATGTGATTTCAAGTGCATTACTGCCAAACTTGACTTTCATGTTGTATTTTATTTCACGACTTTTTACAAAGCAATTCTTTATAATTACTTCAAAAACTTCAAAATTTAGTTTAGAAATTGCTAAAAAAGTGCATAAGTTATTTGAGTAGCATTACAATGTAATTTTTATTTTACAGTATCCATAAGAAAAAATTCAAATTGTGGTGCAGCTTTATAACACGCAATAAACACCAGGAGTAGTGGGTACGAAAGACGCCAATAAACATAAGCACAGAATGAATGTAAATAGGTTTTTTATATTTTTTAAATTTTTTTCAGTACATATATGGACATTGTATGTTAAGTTTCCAAATTGTTTTATTAATTAAATTAAAAATGATAATAATGTATGCATTTAATTTGTGTTAAGTTGCTAACATTGCCAATGCTTTTAAAATTGCGCACTATTTATGTGATGGCAAAGTACATATTATATTGCACAGATTTCACTGGCATTCTGCATTTAACTTGTATTAATATACATAACTTGCCGATATTGGTTCGATGCAATTTCTGCATTGGCAAGATTCATCCGGCAATATATCGGCCGGTGTGTCACCTGGTTACCGGCAGTGTACTTCATTTTAGTACATTGCCAGCATTCTGAGTGCCGGCTAAGGAGTACATTGCCAGTACAGATGTGTTTATTGGGTAAAGACAAGGTATTTTTGCATATTTGAATTTACTTTTGCTGTACATTAATCTAGTAAGTATTTGGATTCCTATAATATAAATAATGGATAAAAGCTCTAGAAAAATGAGAGAATGTGTAAATAAAAAAGTTCGATTGTGTTTGAGTGAAAACGAACAAGTGGTCATATTTTCTGTGGACCAACCGGAGTTGTTGCATCTGGAAAATATCACTATTGGCATTTTGTATTGACTTTATTTGACGTGTGGCCATATTTTTTGTTAATATATAGATATGCATATATATTTTACCTACATATGAAGGTTCTATAAAAAAATGAATGTTTATTATACTTTAATTAAATGTTCATTGAACCTCCATATGTATGTATTTTGTACGTTCATATGACTGTTCAATATATCTCCATATGAATGTAAAATGTTTATCCACCTGGAGGTTCTATGGACATACTATGAAGATCTTTTCGTGACGGAATGATATATCCAATGGACCTCCATCCTTGGTCCATAATATTAAATATGGATGTTCGATGCACCTCCGGTATCCATGGTTGGTGTGTACATTTCATATCCATTGGATATGCTTGTGCTGTGTGGGATCAAAGGAATAAAAACGGAAGAAGATGTATGGAAGTACTCAAAGAAAGAAAGGAAGAAAAAAACGACTACAAAGAGAATACAAATAAAGGAATGGGAGATATACATATTTTAGGAACCTGCTAGGAGGGGAAGAACAAAATCAAGAAAGAGAAAAAAGGCAAAGAAAAAAAGAAGTAGTAAGATGGGAAGAAGAAAATAGAGATAGAATAAACGAAGACGAAGTAACAGAGACAATAAAAAAGATAAAAAAAGAAAAGGCGACAGGAGAAGATGGGATACAAGGATACAAGGCAAAGAGTGGATATACGGGAAAGGAAATGTAGCAAAAAGGATGACAGAAATACTAAATAAAATATGGAAAAGGGAAGGATTCCTGAAGAGATGGAGAAAGGAAATAATATGCCCGATCCATAAAAAAGGAAACAGAAATAAAGTCAAGAATTACAGAGGAATAACATTATTAAGCACGGCATACAAAATATATGCGTCAGTGCTACAAGAAATACTACAGAAGGAAATAGAGGAAAGAAGTTTGGTACCAGACGGACAAGCGGGATTCAGAAAAGGATGATAAAGGAATTGATAGACAACATATATATACTGAAACACTTAACGAATAGAAAGCTAGAGAAATAAGAGAAAAAATTGTGGCACTATTCGTAGATTTAAAAGCCGCTTTGGAACAAGAAAAAACTGTGGGAATAAATGAAGAGAAAAAAATCAATAAAAGATTCATAGAAAAAATGGAGGAAATTTACGAATAAACGAGGAGAAGGGTTAAAGTGAATGGGAAAGAGAGCGAGAAATTCATTACAAAGAGAGGGTTGGAACAGGAATGCCAACTGAGTCCAAGCCAGTTTGCAGTATAGACGGGGGATCTGGAGAAGACAATGAGAGGACAACGGACAGGAGGGACAGTAGTAAGGAAAGTAAAGTGGGCGTATGCAGATGACATAGTGTTGGTGGCTAAGGAGGAAAAGGAAATGAAGGAGATAATGAAAACGCTGGAAAAATACATGAAAAAAAAGAAACAGAAGTAAATACGAAAACAACAAAAATAATGGTAATTAGAAAAGGAGGGGGGAAAAGAAAAAGAGAGGAGTGAAAATGAAGGGATGAGGAAGTGCAGCAAGGAGGGAGAACACATACAGGAAAGAGTGAGGAAAAGAAACAGGTTAATAGGACAAGTGTGGGGTGTGGGGGAAAGGGTGTTTGAGGTGGACATAAAAAAAAGAAGACTGCTGTTTGAAAAGTTAATAAACAGTGTGGAAAATATGGGGGTAGAAAAAGTATAAAGAGGTAGAAAGGATACAAGAAAAATACTGGAAATGGGTATTAGAGCTAGACAGAGAAACACAGAGGTATATTATAAGAGAGAAAGTGCAGGCAGAAAAAATAAGATTTCAACACAACAAGACAACATTTGAATCACGGGTAAGTACTAATAACACCGTAAAATTATAAAGCAAATCGATCAAGTATTAACGTTTACATGCAGACCCGACAATATAGTAATTAACACGAATTAGAAATGCACGTTCAATTGTGTACAATTTATAACACTTACCCTATCTAAGTTCCTTAGCGCAGGTAGCTGAATATCAGCTACATCAATAATGTTACTCTTGAAACTTGCGAAGAATGTAAGCTTACTTTCATCGACGTGTGTTTACCAAACTTTGACTTTGACTACGTTTAAAAATTTAAGGATACTTGATCAGAATACAATCAATGTACACTACAATTATTCAAATATAAAATAAAGCTGAAGGCTTAATGCATAAAAAAATTAATATCGCTAAAGGTTTAATAGATAATATAAAAGTAGTGCAAGTCGAAACGAGTAAAACTTCTAGGGTCATCATTCTCACATGAATTATAGTAGCTGAACCGGTCTATTAGATGTGCGAAACCATTCCAGGAAAATACTACTTCCACTATTAGTAACGGGATTAAGACGAAGACCTCGAGTCCCTGCCAAATTCGGTTTAAGAATTTTAAGTTAACAAAAGCAAAATGACTTTCGACGCATGATGGTCAACTAATTCCTTATTTTTGCCTTAATTCTGAAAATCTTCATTTTAGTAAAATTGCTAAAAGCGCAATAGTAATAATTGGCAATGAAAAATTACATAAAAAAATTGCTTACAATTAAGCGGACAAGGCTTCTATCAAAATCACATCACTCACAGCTACTTTTAGACTGGAAATGACCACCGGCGCAAACTCCTACCCTTTCCTTTTCTGCAGGTATCAAATAAATCCGAAATATCCAACAGTGAGGTCCGCGTAAAGTGACGTGGCAAAAATTTTATTAAATTACGAAAATATGAAACGTTGATATGAATGACACGTAACATGTGACCTCTTGTCAATATAGCAAGCAGACGTATTACCTACAGCGCCACGACAGCTCACTACCTTTACACAACACATACGTAGATTTTATGTTTTAATAAACACTTGTGTTAGTGCTTCAGCAGTTTTGTTTTGTCAATGACGTCCAGAAGCTTATTCTAAGACACTTTCTTCAAACCATCATCAGTTAGTTTTAGTTTGCTTCCGTTTTATTACTCCTCAGCAGTTCTGTTTTGTCAATGAAGTCCAGTTTTTTCAACTCATCATTGGTTCGGTTTGGTTTTCCGAGAATCCTTGTGCATCGCGTTTGATACGCTTTGCATTTACAAAGCAAATGCTGCAGAGTCTCGTCGTTCTCCAAGCATCCGCGGCAAAACTAGCTATTTTATGCATGTGTTTGTTAAGACTACAGTGCCCTGTTATAAGTCCTGTGAGTTAACTTTTGAAGACTCATGCTTGATAGTGAATTTTTAGTGTTTGATTGTGACTCTGTACGGAAGAGTTTTGTGTGCCTTATCTCTGAAGAGTTTTTCCATAGTTTCTTATGCTCCGTTGCTAGTTTGCTGCTAATTATTTCTTTTCCGGTCACGTAAGTGATTCTGAAAATGGGCATATCTCTTTTGCAGCATAATGGGATAAATTCCGTCGGCTCCTGGAAACTGAAAGAGTTTAAACGTATTAATTCCCCATTCTAGGTTTTTAGGATTGATTATTTTTCTAGCTAATTCTTAGTTTTCTTTGGGCGTTTGTTTGTTTGGTACATCTAGATCTTGCTAGTTAGAAACTTCAGTTAACGATGAGCCTGAGAAGTGTTTTGGTAATAGTTTTTGCAGAGTATTTTCAACCGAGTCTGTAAACTTTGCGCTTTCGGTCAGCATAGACACAGCTTTTTGGAAACGAGAACTTGTAAGTTTATTTTTTGCGTCTCTACAGTACTTTCTCTATGAGTCTTTTTTGCTTTTTTAATTGTTGTATGTTGTAAGGCTGGTTCTGTATTTATCCCAGTCTCCACTCTCTTTGGCTGTGTTAAATAGTCTTCTTGTGCGTGCTCTTGCTTTGTCAAGCTCCCTGTTCCGTCAAATATTTTTGTTGGGGGTTTGTTTGACAGTTTTTGGGCAGTTTGTTTCAAATGCGGATTTTAATGAAATCACAATACTGTCCGTCATTAGTTCTAGCTCGTACATCAATCTTGCAACTAAACTACATTCCATGATTTGGAAAGCTAAAGTTTTGTTGGACTAGTCAGTTTGTCTCGGGCCACTGTACTCTAATACGAGTTTCTTATCTGACTCAATGTTGAATCGAATGTATCTTGCTTTTGGACTAGCAAGCGTAAAATCAATAACTTCACTGCGCATCTCCGTTATATTTACTATCTCTAAAAGTTTTTCATCTTTTGGATTTGCGTTCGTGCTTTTCTGCAAGATATGGTGTGCATTGGCATCGCATCTAAGAATCAGCGGTTTGTTGGTCTTACTGTTAATCAGCCGTTGGATTTTCTCCGGCGGCGGTGGTTCTGTCTCATCGTAGAGAATATAACCGGATCCGATAATGAATTCTCTCTTGATCACTTCCTCTACTATAAATATTTTAGCTGCCATACATCTTTATAACATAAATCCAACAATGGCATTAAGTTTAGTGCATTCATTACAATGATGCATGTGCAAGGGTTGTGCACAAGTTGAGCCGCAAACAGCCATCTACCTGGACTGTTTAACCTTTTTATTGTTCCCAAGGGCAATATGGATATCGTGTGTCACGATATAAGCACTGGAGACTGCTTTTATCTGAACGACTTTGAGCATTACTTTTGCCGTTGGTGTGTTTTTTCTGGTTTTGGATTTACATCCATTGCTTCGTCGACATGGCTTGTAGCATTTGGTTTTTTGCTGTCTTTTTTGGAGTCGGCTAGCGCCCGGAGACTGATTCCCGAAAATCCGAGGTGCAGTTCTCACAAGACCACTTATCCATAAACAGGGCGTATTAGATTCCTTTTGGGTTGGGTTTAGTGTTAACCACTTGTCATCGTTCGGTACTGATGTACTAAACCGATATTTTTTTCAGTAGGGTGGCCGGTTCCAGTGCTGTTCCCGGGATCCAAGTATTGTTTTTGGATGCAGTAAGGTCTTTGAGATTAATAATCTCATGCTCCTTATTTTTTTCCCAGAGGATTTTCTTCAGTACGCGAATAAATCTATCACCTTTAACTAAAGCGAAAAGACTTTGATTTTGTGAGCAATCAAGCGAAGTCAGATAATTAAGGCAGACAGTAATTTTGTAATTAGAGCGTTGTTGATTTGTGATAAAGTTGTTCCTTTCTACGGTGCTTTGGAATCTAACCTCCACGAGGTTAAAAGTAGGCAATGACTAAGCCCAACTGTTTTTGGCATTAAGCTCCTGTAAACGGCTAAAAGGGTATAGGCAACACTTACTTTTCCAACCGACACTCCACGAGCTGTCGCGCTCTACTTTTCTCATTTCTTCAGCCTCCTTTGCCATTGAGGCTAAATCATTCCCTTCCAAGCGTTGCCGTGAAGACTACGGCGATATCCTGGTTGATGATACCACGACGATCGACAGCATAGCAGCTTCCTTTGATGCAGACATCTTTTGTGTTACGAAAGTAATCTCTGCCAATAAAGTTACTACTTCCCGTCAATCAGAAATGATTTTCCGGAAATCCATGATATCCCGTCGCGTCTCGCAACAAACTGCTGACATCGCCAACACCTTGGCGGATGTTCAAACCGCCTTGCAATCTGTATCAGCCAATTGCCATTGCTGCGCTTACTGTTCTCCTACTTTATGCCCAAGCGGCACGCTCTAAAATTGTTGAGATGGTCAAAGTACCTTCTAGTAAATCCATTGCTCTTGTTTCTAGATCGACCGTTGTCATAGTCCCAAACCCGATGCTCTTCTTAAGACTACTGAAGAGACGAAGACGACCTGATGAATGCTTTATATCGTCAAAAGTACGGTCTTACACTTGACTGTGTTACCAAAACGAACAAAAGCTTGATACGACTCAAATCTGAGAAAACTGACCTTACTAAAATACCTGTAGGCATCTCGGATAAAGCAGGTCTTGTAGTCAAGCACGAAAGCAAATCGTTGCCCCGTTTATATCTCTTAGATGTTCCTACTAACCTCTGTCTCCTGAGCAGGTGAAAGATGCTATCATCTACCAAAATTTTTACGACACTTCCGACGAGGTGCCTCATCTCGACAATGAGCACTTAAAAGTGTCGTTTTGCTTTGGTCTTAGAGACAAAGTTATTTGCCACTGTATCATTGAGGTCTTTTCCGAAGTTCAACGATACCTTTTGACATCGCGTTGTGTTTACGTCGCCTGAAATGCGTGTAGTATCAATGACCATATCCAAGTTACTCGCTGCTTCAATTACCAAAATACGACAACCTTTCTTCAGACTGTAAAAGAGAGATAAAGTGCGGTCATTGTGTAAAAAAACACGAAAAAAAAGACATGCCCCAGCTTGGATCAAGACGCTACATGCGCTAACTGCGTTTGCTTTAGCTATCTAGGAGGCATCGTCAAACACAAATCTATTTCCAACCTCCAGCCTACCTGAAAAGGCTCCACGCCAAAATATCTAATACCGACTATGGACCGTGAGGACACTCAATTAACATTGAAGTTTGCGCAAGTAAATCTTCGCAATCGAATTTCGAAGCAATGAGTTTCTCCTCCGACAATAATATCAATATACTACTGACACAAAAACCATACGTGTTTACCTCATGTTCAGGGTACAAACTCGTTAGTGCGGCTATACCTTTCAAGAATTGCCGCATCCTCTTCTATGGGGTATTACTCAGCTATTGTTTCCAATAGTTCGAAGCTCGTCGGAGTGGTGACACTCAGCACAAATGACTGCAATGCAGTAACCATGATCACGGTTGGGAACACCTCCTTGGCAATCGTCTGCGTTTATTGGCCAACGAGTGAAGATGTTCGTATTCATCTCCAACACCTAGACATTTTCTCGATGCACTAAGAAGCATTTCCGTTATCATTGCAGATGACTTCAACTCAAAATCGCCATTTTGTTACTCCCCGGTGACTGACGAACGACGGCGATGCGTGGAGAACCTCGTGGGTGAACGTGACCTCTGTGTCAACGAGCTCCATCAATCTTTCACTTACGCTAGCCATTTAGGTTCAACTAATATCTCAATAAGTCTCCAAGACGGCTTGTATGAAAGTTTTATCGACGGTGAGCAGGTACGAGAACCTGCTCATCAGATTAATGACTGAGAATGCTACCCTTAAAGGTCAGCTGAGCGAATGTAGGGAGAACAAAGGTGTTTCTGAACAGGGTAAAGCTAAAAGAACGTATGCCAATGTTGTGAGCCCCCCAGTGTTGGTAGGCCTATTGAAAGTGGACGCTTAGCTTCCAGGCCGGCTTCTAAGCCGGTGGAAGTCAAAGCGCCGGTGCAAATGGGTCCTCAAAGGAGGAAAGCTGTGAATGCGATTGTCGTGCGTGGCACGGCAGATGAGAATCTGAGATTATTAAAGACAAGCTCCTTAAGAGTGTTAGGCCTGAGTTGCCCGATCTGAGGGTCGTGGCTCTCAGACGTGTGAAAGGAGGTGTGATGGTCGAGACCCAGTCTGCTGGGGAGCTCGATAGGTTGAGAGCATCGGGCGCCTGTGAGAGAGCGGGGCTGCGTGTTGACGCGCCGAGAAGTGTTGGACCTCAGGTCCTCATCTTCGACGTGCCGAAAATGCAGTCGGTCGATAAGGTTCTTGTCAAAGAGATCTTTGACAAAAATGTTAAGGAGTCTGGTGTCTGCTTAGAAGCTGAGTTCGAGCTGGCGGCGAGGGTTAGGACGAAAATGAAGGTCAGGGGCAAGGAAGGAAAGGTGAATGTTGTAATGGAGGTTCCCGGAGTGGTGGCGGAACTCTTTTATAAGATGGGGCGCGTTTTTGTCGGCTGGGAGAGCTGTAGGGTGAGAGAGCATGTGGAAGTTGTGCGGTGATTTAAGTGCCACGCTTACGACCATGTGCTTCGTGAATGCAAGGAGCCTGAGCGAATGTGTTTGAAGTGTGGCGAGGTAGGCCATGTAGCTTCTTCGTGTCAAAAGAAAGTTTGTTGTCGGAATTGTAAGGTCAGGGGACTGAAGGCTGATCATAGTGTCATGTCTGAAGTGTGCCCTGAGTATGAGAGGAGGGTGGCGCGTGCAAGAGAGAGAATAAATGTGTAACGTTCGATTCGATTAGACTTGTGCAGTTGAACTGTATGAATGCGGCTGGTAGTATGAATGAACTTGGGATGTTGATGCGTGAGAAAGGTCTGCAGGTCGCTGTCTTGCAGGAGCCTTTCGTGCGTGAGGGTAGGGTTGTTGGTCTCCCGGTTGATGCTGTAGGATACTTGAGCCTGGACGGAGGATCGGCGGTTGTTGTCAACGATTCCTCTTTACAGGCTATGATGGTGACGAGGTAGACTGACGAGCGTGGTGTTTGTGTGCAGTTAAGGAAGAGAGAGATTGAGGTGTTTGTGGTCTCTGTGTACTGTCGGTATGGTAGTCCTATACAACCATATTTGGCGTACATTAGAGAGGTATGCAACACGCTGACAGGGCGTGCTTTTCTGATTGGGATGAACGCAAATGCTGCATCTCTCATGTGGTGCAGTAAGTTGCGCGAACGTGCCATAGACCGTAATGAAAGAGCGGAATGTTTGGAGGAATGCTTGACAGATGCAAGGTTGTGTGTTGTCAACAAGCACAGCCGGACGTTTACCTATAGCAGCCCGGCTGGCGAAAGTGACATAGATGTTACAGTTGTGAGTGAGTGCTGGGCTGTTCTCTTTGAGACGGAGTGGATGGTGCATGATGACTGGGTCGGTATTAGCGATCACAACGCTATATCGATCACGGTTAAATATGCTAGACAGGAGCGTGTCTCTATGAATGAAAGTCGATGGTGTAGTCGGAATGTTGACTGGAATGCCTTCCGGTATGTGTTGAGGCTGAATGTGGACTGTTCGGTGGAAGATTTCTCTTCCCTGACAGTTTCGGTTATGTATGATAAGTTCCTCGGTTGGGTTAGACAGTCCTGTGATTGTCTACTCAAGTAGAGGAGCTGTGTACGTAAGCGGAAGATGGTTAGGTGGTGGTGTGACGAGCTAGAGAGATTGAAGAGAAGTGTAAGAGCTGCGAGAAAGAAGTACCAGCGTGTAAGAAAGGGTTGTGATGTTGTTGTACTTGAGCGTGCGAGAATGAGGTATGGAATGCTTAGACGTGAGTACATGAGGAATATTCGGAAGCAAAAGGAGTGTAATTGGAGAGAGTTTGTGGACGTTGAGGGGAATGCGAATGCTTGGAGACAAATCTATAAGACTTGTCGCGGTAGAAAGAAGCGAATGGATTTGTGTAGTATTGTTGATGAAAAGGTGTCTTCGTTGACCTAGCGTGAAAGTGCGGAAAAGTTGTTAGGTGCGCAGTTTCCCTTAGATGTGGTGTATGAGGATCGTGTGTATAAGCGCGTCGAGGTGACGCCAAGTGTATTCACGTTTGATGAGCTTTGGTATGCGGTGAAGCGTCTGAGGACTGGCAGGGCTCCCGGCATCGACGGTGTTGAGCCCCTGCTGGCCAAGCACGTGGTAGGCGAACTTGGGGCTTACTTTCTGGCGCTTGGAAACGCCTGCCTACGGGCAGCTATTTTCCCGGAGCCATGGAAGCAAGCGCGTGTGATTGAGGTTTTGAAAGGTCCTTTTAAGGACAAGAGTGTAGTTAGTTCGTACAGGCCGATTTGTTTATTGAGCGTTTTTGGTAAGATTCTTGAGAGAATGATGGTAAGGCTTGAGACTCTGGTGTGGCCTAGGAGCGAGAGACAGTTTGGCTTTAAGAAAGAGAAATCGACTGAGGATGCCTGGTGGCGTCTGAAGGAGATTGTGAGCGTATCCGAGTACAAATACGTGCTCGGTATATTTGTGGATTTCAAAGGGGCGTTTGATAACCTCCTTTGGAGTAGTGTGATTGAGCGATTGGCTGAGGTTGGATGTAAGGAGCTAAACTAGTGGAAGGATTACTTCAGGGAGCGTATCATTTGGCTCCAGGGAGTATTTGCGGCCCGGCGGTATGGAATATAATGATGGATGTTCTGTTGGAGAAATTGAGATGTGGCGGGTGTGAATGTGTGGCCTATGCAGACGACCTGACACTTATTGTGGAAGGTACGAGCAGGGCAGCGTTGGAGAAAAAGGGGCAAGAATGGTTAAATCTGATTAGTGAATGGGGATTGAGTGTCGGCGTGAGTGTTTCGCGACTGAAGACCGAGATGCTGATGATAAAGGGATCTCTCGCGGTCGCAAGACCACCGGCGATACGTCTGGAAGGCAGCCAGGTTAGTTTATCTACCTGTGTTCGCTATCTAGGCGTCTATGTCGGAGAGAAGATGAGCTTTAATCGTCACATGGAGGTAGTGAGAGACAGGATCGTTCAGTTGAGTGGGATGATGAGACGAGTTCTCAGGAAAGAATGGGGCGTTAGAGGAGCAGCTGCTCGTGTCTGGTATCAAGGCATGATGTCGGCTTGCGCTTTGTACGCATCGAGTGTGTGGTATCGTCGTCTGAATCTTCAAAGAATGGTTGTTTTGCTGAACCGTGCGCAGAGAGTTGTCTTGTATGGGATGCTTCCGGTCTGTCGGATGGTGTCGACTGAGGCCTTACAGGTTCTCTTTGGCGTCGTTCCGTGGGATTTGGAGGCTCGTATGCGAGGTGAGTTGTATGTTGTGCGTAAGCAGATCCCACGCGATCCGATTGATTGGAAGGATAGGATTCTCGCGTGTTGGCAGGATAGGTGGGATTTGTGTGAGAAAGGGAGAGTGACTTTTTGCTTCATGAGGGATGTGCTAACGGTGGATAAGTGTCCATGGTTAGATATCGGTTGGGCAGTTGGTTGTTTCTTTACGGGGCACGGTTGTTTCAACGGGTATCTGACTCGTATCGGTAGGGCGGAGAGTGCTTTGTGTTCGTGTGGTGTGGAGGATGAGGATTGGGAGCATGTGTTGTTGAGATGTGGGTTGTATGAGGATCTTCGTGAGAGGGCGGGTCTGAGGTTTCCCTTGGAAGGAGGTGAGGTTGGTCAGGATCTTGGTTGGCTTTTGACTGACGAGGCGATTTGGAGGAGATTTAAGGAGTTTGCTGAGAATGTGTTGGAACGAAAGAAGGTTGTGCCTTGAGTCTTGTGGTTTTGCGCTTGTTTGAGGTGTGTGTTTCTGGAATGATGAATGAATGTAACAGTATGCAGGTAGGGAGAAGTGTAGAGTGGCTAGAGCCAGTTTATCCGTAGTCTCCTTGTGCCTAGCCCCTATGTGCTCGCACACCGATAGACGCGGCATTGCTGAACTCAAACCAACAGGCTTGGCGAGCCTGTACAACTCTAGCTGGCGTCACCTACGCCTCAGGTTGCAGGACCTAAAATAGGTAGGAGTCGGTTCTTGTCTGGTGGATTCCATTTGAGTACTGGTTCTAAAAAGTCCAACCGTGACTTTGTACGGTACTACGGGCGACTCGGGAGCTCCGGAACGTTGACCGCGGTCTTGGCAACGCTTGCGTGCCATACTGCGTCCTTCTACCCGGTCATTTTGAGGATAGACTCGTAGTGGTTGTGGTTAAAGCCGCATGCTGGCTAGGGCGTGAAACTCCAAACGTAGGAGCACGTTTATTGCTCGGGTACCGATCTGTTTAATCGGGAGGACTTAGATAGTGGTCCGTGTAATGCCGTGCTTGACAAGAGACCTGTATCTCGAAGCTAAATTGGCAGGGAGGCATTCGTAGACCGTTTACGGTGCCTCTTGCGTTGATCGAGCGTATCTCGATCCGAGGTTGTAGAAACCCGTGGTGTTTAAACCTAACGGTAGTCGCATCACGTTAAACCATACGTAAGGATCAACTAATATCGACGTAACTTTAGCGTTCCCTTGTTAAGCCAGAAAAATAAAAGACTGGCGAGTTATTCTAGATGTGATAGAAAGTGATCATCGACGGTTAGATGCACTGACGGTTTAATCTAACTGTCAGTGCATCTAACTTATTACCGATCTCTAAAAGAATCCTAACTTTCAAACGTATAGATCTCGTTAGCTTAAATAAAGTCATAGCTAGTTTATCCTCGGGGCTTATCGCACCGTTCTTGTAGATACCCTCTGTGTTACATCCGAGCATCCTCCCCTACATCTCCTTATGCAGGAAATTTATTGCACCAAAGTTCTTCGCAAGACTGATGGCTCGTGCAATTTTCTTGACTAGCACGTTTTCGAGCAACAATTTTCCGTCCTTTTTAACGGCCAAGTATCAATTAAAGGTCTTGATCTTGGGCGAATGGCAGCGGCTGTGAGACAATTTCCGTAAAGGGCGTAACGCTTACTCTCTCATCCCGGACATCCTCGCATGGGTTAGAATGCCCCACGTCTCTGGACGAAAGGCCGTCTAAATCCTGTCTTTACACGGCGGATTTTGTTGTCATCTAAACGCTTTAGCTTTAGGTGTCCATCATGTGGCGTTCCTGACACTCCGGCGCATCGGATTCTCGCTGCTGCCCTACTAGCCACTATCGACCTCTATCCAAAGTAGGAATTTAATTTTTCAATTGTTAACTGCATGCATTTTATTTAAAGTCACTTTATTTTATAATTTTTAGTTTAATAACACTTTTGGTTTATATTTGGTGGTCGTTACTTTACTAACTCTGCCTTTCACTTTGTTACCACTTGTCAAAGGTATCAGGTACCAACTTGATTTTATGCTTTAGAAGCGAGGATAAGTCGTAAGGTAAACTTGAACCAAGCAAGTTTGGGTGGTTTGGTGAGTCTACATCCTCTTCTCTCCAGTGATTTCTTTTTGTTTGATGTGCCGACTAACCACTCTTTGGTTGCCTCCTCTGAGCGTATTATTTTCAGGAATCTGCTTTTATGGGTACATTCCTGAAAACGCAGATAAACTTGTTCCTTCTCCAGTTCGTCAATCTATTCGAGTATCGAAGTTTTTATGACTTTGAATTCTTCAGGGATGATGGTGTTTTCAGGGAATCCTTTTAGCATGATTGTAAGAGCAATTCCTGTTAGACAGTATTCTTGTATGTCTTTTTTTAGGTTTCTTCAACCTTTCGACTTCGCTTTACCGATCGTATTTGAGACTCCGGTGTGCTACTGCTGAAAACATTGCGCTTTTGCGCCCCTGGTGTCTGATGTCGCTGTTGCGTTCCTAACGTGCTTGCCTTTGCTTTTTGTATAGATGGGTTTTCCTCACGCGTCCTTGCCGTTGGAATAGAACCGGTTGCCTGAGCTCCCGATTCTTTTTTCAGCTTTCGCTTTACCGTCTTCGAAAACTTTTTAGGTTTTTCGGACTTGCGCTTAGCATCAGCCGATTCGATTCGTTTAAGTGTTTGTGTATTTTTTGGAACGGAAATTTCTTCAAAATAAATAAAAACACAGTTAGGAAGAACGTTTTTTTACCATGACGACTGTACCCCACTCACATGACGAAACTACCCCTATCATGGGCGCAAAATACTCAGACAGATCTTGTATATTTTCCAAATCGAGACGAATATATAATCAGTTTGATTAATATTGTTTTCTAAAAATATATTGAATTAAAAAAGTTTTTAATGAACTGTTATTTGAAAACAATTTTTATAAAGGAAATATTTTGTTGTACTAATCTTGTTTACAATTGTTATACACCACAATATATAAAAAAAATCAGGGTTTATTTACGCTCAGCCTACAATACAAATAAATTATATACGTATAATTTTTATACTTCTGAATAAGGTGAAAATTCTGTACTTATTCTTCATGTTGTTATGTCTATAAGATTGAAAAGTATGATATTTTGTGCTTAAGATTATTTGGATTAATCTATCTGCTGTGGCCATAGAAATTGATACTTTTATAGTTATAAACAAAGGCTATTTCCATACGATACCAGACCATACCATTGCAGCGAGCAAGACGTCAAATTTGAAAATTGGCGGGTAAAGAACAGATGATTTCAGTCGTCGATGACTCATATCCGATCTCCTTATGTGACCACTACAGTCTAAGTTCGTTGCTTTTGTTGTGCCATGACTACGTTGTAAATTCTGTGATTTCTATGTTAAATTCTACCTTATCTATTTAGAAATATATTGGAAAAATAAGTCGAGTAAGTAAACAATTAGTTAAATCGGTCATTAAGTGCGAAATTTCGAAGAAAGTGCGAAAAATATGTCAGGATTTTTTCACTCTTATGTGTGTGTCTGTGGTGGCATACATTTCCTATGACGTTACTGCAAAAAAAAAGAGATTTCGTGCGAAAAACAAAGTAAAACGTGTGTAATTTTGTAGGTTTTCGTTTTCCTAATTGCGATTAGGCGTGGTTAAGCGATTTTTCCTGGAAAATCAGACGTGGACGCTCGCTTTTCTTTGTTTCAATTCGGTACCACTTCGCCCAGCGTACGTCACCAAAAAGAGAAATTAGAAATTTTGCAATTTTTTCTTGTTTAACCTGAACACGGAAACGCACCAGATAATTGCATTAGTCGAATTAATCGAAGCTACTCGAAAAGGGCTTACGGTGAAGCAACTCGACTAACTCATTCCAAAAGTAATCGTTTATTTACATAGTAACTTGGCGTATTTTTTATAACGCCCGAATTTTACTGTTTTGATACAGATAAAAATTTCTCGCTGATAAAGTGATAACGACTTACGTATATAACTACATTTTTATTACCGACCTAGTCAGTGTAATCGTACTGATCCGACAGGCACAATCACTTATTGACTAAACTGAAAATTTTCTGACATCGCACAACTCATAAATGTAAGAATCGTTTAAATTAAGAGTGCTATGTTACGTTGTCACTTTTAAAAAAAAAACAAAATTTTTCTTTTTCCAGATAGTTCTTGGCATTTTGGTTTGTCTACGTTGTTTTTCACATATGTAAAAAAAATTCTTGAAGAGAAGATACAATGAAGGAAGAAGTTTTGGCCGCAGTTATGTTTTTAATTCGATTTATCGAAAAGAGCGAAAGGTTTCCCAGCGATCAAATTGAAAATTTTAAGACTCATTTAACAACACTTCTCATGCAAAGGTAGGTGGAAAATTTTTTTTAAATGCGCACTATCGGTCTTATCTTTTGTTATTGAATACTTTTAAAAAAAAATACCTTGTTTACTTTAACTCGACGGCTTTAAATAATTGTGTTGATTAACCTCGTTTGCAATTTAAATGTAATTGTACCTTGATTTTGATAATAACGGTATTTCGAGATACTGTCGGTTCGTTTTGTGTGAGCGGGTACCTGCATTATATCTTTAACATATGGAAGCGTTCGTTCTGCAACCAGAATTAATTGTTTAGTTGCAATGCATTCGGTTGCGAAAGCGGTTTTGCTGAATTTGTAATTATTGAAAATTTTGTAAGAATTTATGCAAGTATTGTTGTGTAATCGATTATTGGGGTTTACGAAAGTAAATATTGTTAGCTTGCGTGCCAATTTTTTTATTGACCACGAAACCTATATTTAGTTTGTTAGAACAGATTCAAATTAATTCGATGCATAATAATGTAAATCGTGGGTTTCACACAGTGTTTTCGTTGCTGATTCTTTAATCTGAACTTTTAAGGCACTTGTTTCTTGCAGGACATTGTCATCTGTTGGTCTTTACAATTACTATGTCTTAAGCGCAGAGAGTTCTTGATTTAACTGTGGACAATTTCAATTGTTTTGTTTCTTTATGGTATAAAATGCAGTTTAATAGTTCTGTATATTGGATTCTATTTGTGAGTCCCCACTGCTCTTTTGTTTTGGGCTCTTTCCTCTTGTTTCGATATCCTACAGCTTTCTGATCTTTACTATTTCTTCCGCTTTGTACTATTTATTGTTTCTTTTTTTTTATTTTCTTCTGCATTGTCTTCTTTATGTTATATCATTTTCTTTGGTTGCTATATGTTTCTATGTACTGTACTTTTCCATCTCTTTCACTGGTACTATTAATGATAGGGTATTATTCTATTCCTCTCTATACCACTTTATTCTAACCCGGTTGGTTATTGGTTGCTTGGTATGATTTTTCTATTATTTAATTTGTCATATTATGTGCTTTTTTGCAATAATATACCTTATGTATTAAGAGCGAAAAGTACGACTCGAAGAGGGAAGTTTGCTGCTCGACCCGAAATCGAGAGCGGCAATCGCTTGAGGACAAAAAAAACATTTTTTTTTCTACAAATAGTACCAAATAATACAACTAGGATTAATGTATTGTAGAATACTCGATAGAATATGAAACAAGTTATTTGTAATATTTTGCAGTTTTGTTCATCTTTGATATTTAGATAATTGTAAGTTGGAAGGTTCTGGCAAAATTTTCTTTGCTGCTTGAATTTTTTTGAAGTAAAAGGAGATCCTGGTAGACAGTCTCGCCTTGTTCTTAGTTTCACACGGACCTACCCACAAACCTCTCTTTTCTTCTAAATTTATTACACCTTACGTGCATTTCTTCAGAAGAACTGGTACTATCTTACTTTATTCCCTATGTATTAATTAATATTTTTTTTTGGGTTTGTATCTGCAATCAGTCTGGATGACTATAAGCGGATCTGTTGTGTGCTACATGTATTTTAGGGCAGATGAAGCCATTGCTTCAATTTCCCACTTCAAGTACAGACTTCCTTTTCAGTCTTTTCACTGCATAGGATTGGTTCAGCAAGTCAGTGTCCAATGGGTTGGGTGTGACGTGCGAGACGATCAGTATATTTTTGTTTATAAATTTCTGTTTCGGCATATAGGTTTCAGTATCGAGTTGTAGATGAGCAATTTATTATCAACTTATAGCACTGATTTTCTGCCAATGAGCCAGTACAGGTTTTTGAACTTGCGGTTAATTTCATCCCTTTTCTTTTTAATATGGGTTCTCCAAGTTAACCTCCTGTCTAGATGGAAACTCATGTACTTTACACAGTTGAAGTGTAGCAAGGCATTGTGACCTAGTTTTACTGGTAGGCAGTCTCCTTTCCTTAGGGTGAATGTGATGTGGCTGGATTTCTCGGTGCTAACAAGGATACGCCATTTTTGTAACCATTTATTTGTTTCGTCTAACAAATGCTGTATTTTGTTACTAGCCTTCTGAGGGATGCTGTCGGTTGCCAAATAGGCTATGTCGTCTGCTTAGGCAGCAACAGTGGTCCCATCTGATATAGGGAGATCAAATGTAAATATTTTATACAACATAGGGCCAAGTATTGTACCTTGTGGAACCCCTACTTTTATTGTGTACAGAGACGATCTAGCCTCTTCATGTTTCACTTGGAATAGTTTTATGAGCCAGATAGGATTTAATTATAAGGAAGAATGGATATCGCAGCTTTTCCTTAACCTTGCATAGAAGACCCTTATGCCATACTTTGTCAAAAGTTTGTTTCACATCTAGAAAGACCGCAGAACAGTATTGTCTTTGTTCAAGGCCCTGTCTTGCTATTTGGTATATGCGGTGTGTTTGTTCTATGGTGGAGTAAGATTTTCGAAATCCAAATTGGTGTGCTGGAACTATGTCACAATCGTCCATACTTGTTCTTAGTCTGGTTGAAAATATTTTTTTCCATAGCTTAGACTGATTGGCCTATAGGAAGAAGTCTCATGAGCAGGTTTTCATTATTATGTGAGGAACTTTCCAGATGCGTGGGAAATAAGATATTCGGATAATTGCATTGAATAGGCAAGCCAAATGAAATATGCTTTTTCTTGGGAGCTCTTAGGATTTTAGGGGTGATCAAATCGAAGCCGGGTGCTTTATTAGCATCTAACGACTTGATTTCCCTTAGAATTTCTTTGGGAGAAATAGGTGTGATTTATTAATTTAAGTTCTTTTGTATTGCAATTACTACAGGTTGGCGATCGTTGCTACTCTCTTCCATTGCGTTCATGGAGCTCTTTCTTAACCAAGATCTGTTGCTCTTGCTTGATTCCATCTAACGCAGTGGAAGAGCATATGTTCTACGTCATCTGTAACAGCTGGACAGTACAGGCAATTTTCATATTCGCTTTTACCCGTTTTCTAAGTATATGACTCGTACTGTCCGTGTCTCGTCAACATCTGCGTGCGTGGTGTAATCTGTTGAGTTTATGTGTTTGCATCTAAAGCATTTCGTCACGTCTTTTATTATTGCCTTGGTTCACTTCCATTTTTCTTGTTGATTTCATCTGTCCGGCCACGTCGCCAATGCTTTCACTCTCTTTCTCTCTCTCTCCCTCTTTCACATACAGTTTTTCTTGTTGCTTCCTATCTCTATTCTGCCTACTTCCTCTATCTGCAAGTCGGTTGGTGATGAAGTGCAGAGCATTTGTAGCAACAGTCCTATAGGCATATTCTAGTCTCGTTATTGCTTTTCTATAGCAGCTCTTTATTATTGTGTTATATTTTTATATCTATGGCACTATGTCGTACTTGTGCTCTATGGATTATCGTTGCTTTTGCCGCGCTGCAAATCAATTTCTTTTTGCTCAAGAATGGGCAGTTTCTTTTAGGCATAAGCCGTCTTATATTTTGCCTTATTTACAATGCACTTGATGTGCGCCCCGAACTATCTGTATTCATCCAAATAAGTCGCTAGATATTTCATGTTATTTGTCAAACTATTCTTGTCCTGTTTATTTTTAGTTGTAATTGATTTCTACGACTAGGGTCTTTGAGGACCATCGCCTCAGTTTTGTTTTCCGCCAGGCAGATGTTGCTTCGTTAAACCATGTGGTAACTCTTACTTTATTCTTTATGCTTAGAACATCGTGATAGAAAAGGTTCCACAAAGTGGGTACCAACACCGAGCCTTGAAGCACGCCCGCTCTTACGTGGGATTTGTTCTTCTGACCATAGATAATTATCCTATCGTTAAGATACCTTTTTATGTTCACTAAATACTTAGCTACTCTTTACTTTTTAGCTGCCCCGATTGTTCTTGCTCATGGAACCGTGTTGAACGCATTTTTCACATCCAACGTTACCATCTGGTGTTTGAATTTTTGCATTAATGTTATCATTGATATAGCCTTCTGCGACCGATGAACTTTTCTAACCTCCATGGCGTTTTGGGATTCTTGCAATAGTGTTTATTTCTATAGGTTGATTAAAACATCTTATTTGATTATTTTTGAAAAATATGAACAATTGAATATTGAAATTAAAACGACGTTTTAAATCTTTGTTTGTGTTGCAACCGTGCGTTAATTACCCCCGGAGAGCGACGTGATACAGCCCGAGAGAAGTATGTTGCTCGATGGGCGTAATCATCCAGTAACTGCAGTATAGTATGCAAGGTTTAATTTTTTACTTTATACAAGCTAAAAATATACAATAACTACTTTAGTTTCTATTACAAGTATATCTAGTAGTTTAGAACAATACATAATTTAACGTTTAATTGTTTTCTTGTCAAATTAATTGTTCAATCACAATGAATGTGCAAGAATTGCTCAAATATGCTAAAAAAGATTTCACAAAAAGAAATAGAAAAGTTGTTACCATCTAAACAAACATATGAAAAGAAGTACTATTTTTGAGTACGTTAACGTAAACTTCTAGACAAAGGTTAACTTTTCGTAGTAATTTGAAAGCACATAGTTTTCTTTACTAACCCATAGAATTACATTTTACTGTAACATCTTTTAAAATGCTAAACACGGAAGCGACGTTTCTAAATTTTCTGTTGTATCTAGTCCACAATCAAAGATGACAATTGTAAATAGAAACAAATCCATGTTGTCGTATGCATTGTGTGTAAATTTGGCAATATTAAGAGACACCATTATTGGTATAATGCATCCACTCTCTCCATTCTATTATCATTAGTGTGAAATACATGTGGATGTTGCAAGTCGATTTTCTTCAACACTGCACTATCATTCGGATTTCCGCGTAAAATAATTGTCACTAGTTCACTTCAAATAGTGGTTTGACAACAAGCTAATGTTTGTGATTTCATATTATAGAAAATCTTTTGGTATATACAGAGTGGAGCATCACATAGAGATGGATTTTAATTTGGAATAAAACACAGACTAATAAGAAATGGCCAAAACTTTAATTTTTTCCTTATTCCACAGTGGGAAATTTGAATATAGCGTATCACTGAATGGCGTCCTTGATAGTCCACACACACTGAACAAGTCTTTTCCTGAAGTTATCGAGCTTCTCGGAGATTTTGGCACGAATGTTGTTTTTGAGGGCTTCCAAAGTTCTGGGACGGTCATTATAAACAAAGAATTTTAAGTATCCCACAGGAAAAAGTCACATGGTGACAAATCGGGAGAGCGTGCGTGCGTTTAAATCACCCCTAAGGGAGATGAGGCGCCCAGGGAATCTTCCTGACAAAAAGTTAATTGAAATTCTCACTGTACTGGTCCCGTTTTGCTGAAACCAAACGTTTTCCAACTCCATCTCATCTAACTCGAGCGGGCGTTCTCAAAAAATGCGTTGTTGCACGGACCACTTTATGTTGTCGACTAAAAATGGTACGAACGCAAATTTCCTGTCTTTCTCTTTTAAACCACCCCATCATCAACTCCCTATGATCGTTACGAGGGGGATGGCGTTCTTTTCAAATTGCGTGTCGATTTTCTCTTTTAACACTGCCCTAGAAATTTGCATTTCCACAGAAAAATTGTCACTGGTGTACTTTAAATAGTGGTTTGGCAACAAACTGATGTTTACTGTCATACCAAACAGTGGTTGAATTTACCAACAACAAATGTCATTGGGTCTTAAAAATCATCTGTACTCACAAGAGTCCGGTGGGCGTTAATGACTTCCCATGTTTGTTTCTTTTACTTTCATTCTATAGAAAATGTTTTTGTATATATAATGTTCTGTATAAATTTAGTTTCTCTAGTTTAAATTTTATGTTCTTGTATAAAAATGACCAATCTACTTTAATTTCTGTTTGTGTTTAGTTCTTTTTATATGTTTTCTTGTCTTTTAAGAAATTGTTGAACAATTGACACATGGTTTTGTCTACTATGGTATTGTTCAACAATTTTTTTAAAATGCTGTACACGAAAGTGCAGTTACTAAATTTTCTGTTGTATTTATTCGACTATCAAATATATAATGTTCTGTATAAATTTAGTTTCTCTAGTTTAAATTTGTGTGTTCTTGTATAAAAATGAGCAAATTCTTTTCTCTACTATAATTTCTGTTTGTGTTTAGTTCTTTTTATATGTTTTCTTGTCTTTTAAGAAATTGTTGAACAATTGACACATGGTTTCGTCCACTATGGTATTGTTCAATAAATCTTTTAAAGTGCTGTACACGAAAGCGCTGTTACTAAATTTTCTGTTGTATTTATTCGACTATCAAAAATGACTCATTCTTGTAAATAGAAGCAAATCCAAATTATGGTCTCCAAAAAGAATGTAATCCTGGCAATATCAACAAGATGGGATTTTTTTGCAATTTGTAGCATAACGCATCTACTCTTGACATTCCATTAGGATAATTCTGAAATACAAGTAGAGGTTGCATGCCGATTTTCTTCAACAATGGACCATGTTTCTTCTTTCATTCTAGAAAATGTTTCTGTATATATAGTGCACCATCATTTGCATTTCCGCGAGGAAAATTGTCACTAGTTTACTCGAAACAGCTAATATTTACTATGACACTAGGCAGTGGTTGAATTTGTCAATAACAAATGTCATTGAGTTTCAAAAATCATCTGTACTCACAGGAGTACAAGTTTGTTTCTTATGCTTTGTTATATGGAAAATGCTTTGTATATTTAATGTTCTGTATAAATTTTGTTTCTCTAGTGTACATTTTGTGTTTTATAAAAATCACCAAATTCTTTTCTCTACTTTAATTTCTATTTATTTATTTTCCTATCTTTTATCTATTTATTTGCACAGAAGACATTGTTTCTAACGAAAATAGATGTTTAGGGAAGAAGAAAAAAGTTGGTACACTGGGCATATGGTTTTGTTTGGTATGGTATGTTCATCTCATGGAGTTATATTTTACACTGCAACATCTTTTAAAATGATGTACACGAAAGCACCGTTTCTAAATTTTCTGTTGTATTTATTCTACCATCAAAAATGACTCCTTTTGGTAAATAGAAGCAAATCCAAGTTTAGGTCTGCACAAAGAATGTAATCCTGGCAATATCAACAAGATACGCCTTTTTTGCCATTATTAGCATAACGCATCCACTCTTGACATTCCAATATGATAAGTCTGAAATACAAGTAGAGGTTGCATGCCGATTTTCTTCAACAATGCACCATGTTTCTTCTACTTTCTATAGAAAATGTTTCTGTATATATAATGTTCTGTATAAATTTTGTTTCTCTATAGTGTACATTTTGTGCTCGTGTGTAAAAATGATTGAATTATTTTCTCTACTTTAGTTTCTGTTTTTGTTTAATTCTTTTTATATCCTTTCTTGTCTTGATTCTCTCATTAATTCGGAATTCTCAAATCTTTAATAGTAGAGCATGCGTCTATTTGCTGCTAAATCTTATATTTAATTTTAGTTTGTTGTCGTTTTTATGTTATTATGTCTGTTGTTTTGTTTACTAATCTTTATACTATTTTTGTCTTTTTTTTTATCTATTAAACTGTTGTGATTTTTTATCTGACACGATTACCTTAATTTTCCTTTTATGATTCAGATGTTCCTCTTCTTTCTTTATCGTTATGGGTTTTATTGGTATTCTCTCTAATCTCATAACTTTAATAAATTAATTTATTTAAGAATACTCATTTTATACTGGGTCATTTGCGACATTTTAGTCATCATCGTCATGTATTGATCCGACCCATGCATTTGCTTCGCTGTTTATATTTTACTATTTGCGCATTTATTTCTTTAATTATCTGCTCTACGAATCTTTTACATTCTGCACGCCCTTTACTTTTTTCTTCCCTGCTCTTCTTCCGTTTCTTTTATTTTTTAGGATTTTTTATCCTTTTTCGAGTTCATTCTTTTATTTTTTGCGTTAACTACGTGATCATGTTGAGTATCGTCATTGGTCGTGAAGTACAAAAACAATTGTTTTGCTGATTATATTGTCAAATCAATAACTACGATTTAGTTAACAACGGTGTAACATAGTTAACTTTGCTTTATGTAAACGGACATGAGTCAATTTTTTTATTTACTTGTTTTCTATAATCGTGTCATTTTAGTATTCACTTCTTTAGGTTTATTTCTCCCTTCTTTAAATTCTCTTAATTCTCTATTTATTATCTTAGATCTATTTGGGCCCAGTTACATAATGCAGTGTTGCTTTGATGATGTAGTTAATTATCTGATGACGTCGTTAAGTATCGTCATTATCTGTCAAGTACAAAATCAATTGTTTTGTTGACGACATTGTCACATCAATAGCTACGATTTAGTTAACATCGACGTCAGCTAACAACATAGTTAACTTTTCTTTATGAAAACGTTCTAGTTGATTGTGATGATTTGTTATTGCTATTACTCCGAGATATCTTAATTTATCAAGTTCTTTAAAATTTATATTTGCCTAGTCTGGTTGTTTTATTCTTTGTTAATTGATCTCATAATATTTGTCTTGCTTTATTAAGGTAGCATTTCTTCTATTGCTTTCAACATTAATTTACTTAACTTTAAGCAAGAGCTAAACCAGTCTTTGAACATGCAAATTTCTCAAATCAACTTATCCAGCAACTTAGTCTATATTTTTCGGTTTTCTCTTTCTTCTATTTTTTTCGGCTTGTGACATAATACTTACGTTCTTCTTTATTTTGGTTCAATATTCCCTCATTATTTACTTAATTTTCTTGTCTCGGAATTATGTCTCGCAATAAGAAGATTTAGTTTTATTACATTACACCTTCAAGGCATGAAAATCAAAATAAAATCGAAGATTCGGATCTGTTATAACCTGATGCAATGAACGTAAAAAAAACGGTAACTGTGTCAAGATTCCGATATATTTAGATTGTAATTTACAGTCTTGCGAATGGGTTTTGGTTTAACGGTAACGTGTTAAGCAAGTTTCTGTCGTTGGCGAATCCTTTGAAGTTACTGTTAATATTGTTTGGACCCTTATTTTTGAATAGTAAGCGAGCCATCTGTTGGAAAACTTGAATCTAACGACACACAAATCGTCCAATCCGTAATTAAATTCAATTCAAGTCTCGTGTGGGTATAACGTTTATTGTTTATAAACTTTCAATTTGTCATTATTAAGGGCATGTTTGAATACGTTTAATAATTAGCTACGTTAGAAGGTTGCGCACATACTCGTTTGACTAATTTTATTTGAAACTGTTTTTCAATTGGCCTTCTTTTTAAATTTTCATACCGTTTTTGTGTTGAACGTATAAATTACCATAGAAATTGATTTACGATGACAAAGGTGAAACCAATAACTTTGGTAGCTTCCTGTCGTATTCATTCGATCAATTTTTCAATTATAGTCTTAACGATTCAATTGTTTTTATCTGTATATTTTGTTGTAGTGAATTATCTCAAACTGATCACATCTTCATGAAGAAAACACAATTCATACTTACAGTGATCAATTTGATTTTGAAATCAATTAGGTTTGATGTAGTTCAGAATTTGCAATTTCTGACTCTTGGAGATTAATGATCTTTATTTTGAACGTATATGTATTCGGTATTACATTCTGCTTCTGAGGACCCATTATTATTATTTTTTTTTGTTCGACTATTATGTTTCAAATCTGGAAACCTGACGATAGTATAATGCCAGACAAAAAATTTGTTCACACAACACAACATTGATCCGGACCTTTTGACAGATTTTCTGCCGCCATGCTACACAAATTTTTGTAGTGTGATAAACTTGAACGATAACTCGGTTATCGAACGACGGAACTGGTAGAGAATCTCACTGTTGTTAGGTTATCGGTCGTATTCATAGGTTCTTAGTTTCGTTATTCACTCATGTTTTGACCATATGTATGCTTTTGTTGAATTCAATCATCCTGGGTTGAAACTCTAAATTCGTTTAGGCTTTCTTCATTTCATCTATTAAATTATCTGAAACTTACTTTAAACAAGTCGATCTTACCTTATCTCATCAAATAAAGATTAACCTGAATAACTAATCTACATTCAGCAATCTTTTTAAAATATGTCATTACCAATTTTATTTGTTTTCACTTATTTGGCACCGTTTATCGTTTGGGATTCGGCCAAAACTCTGATTGAAGTAAACAAACAGAAATTTGATTCCCAAGCGAAAAAGAACATTTCAAACTCAGTGTTTTAGTGTGTCGTTTAACGCCAATAAAATGCCATTCGTCCGAAATTACTATATTAGAAATTTACAACTCCAAGAAGTTTAAGTACACTCGAGAAAAGAAAAAACGGGATACTACATACTTCGTATAAACGTGGTTGAATTCTATCTACATTATTTCACACTGTAAAGGTTGTTTCCTTTATCTTTGTATGTTCAAGTTTGCAATGTTTTCTTGTTTCTATTTTAAGCATGTTTTCTTAATGTTGTTTAAATTGTGATCAAATATAATTTTCCTGCACTTAACATTTTCTTATTCTTATTGTATAAATAAATACCAGTAAATAACACAAAATTAATATCAATGAATTTCTGAAGTCGTCTATGCATTGACGCTACTAAGCGCTGGAGACTGCAATTGCCTTCCATAAATGTTTATTTGCAACAAATAATTGTTTTTTGACTAAAAATTAAAGATACAGAAACAAACATAGCGAAGTATTCTCGTCAACTTGCAGATTTTGATACAAAAACTGGGAGAAACGATGATAATAGAATAAATAACAAAAACTTTTAATGAATAGAAAAATGAAGAAATTCAAAAATGGAAATTGAAGGAAACTGCGAGGTTGTCGGTTACATGTTGATAAAATTAATCGTTAATACTTTTTTTTAATAATCAATTTTATACCAAAATTATTTTATGCACCAAGATTTCTTTTAGTTTTTGTATCAAAATCTCCAAATTGATAAGAAAAATTCATTATTTTGGGTTTTTTATTATTGCAGAAAAAATTCGTTGATAACGAAGAGGCGAAAATTTATAATTTTCTGTTATTTACTTGTATTTCTAGTCATTTTCGCAGTTTTGATTAATTGATGTCTTTACAATAAAAATTATTTATTTCAAAAAAACTCAATTCTGAAAGAACATTTTAAAAAATGCTTTAAATAATAAAACACTTGAAATTTTCGTTAAAATCGTAACCGACAAAATTGACCGGTCTGAAGTTAGTCACGGACCTAGCTATAGAAATTCGTTTTAAAGTTAATGCCAATATAAAGCTATTAAACATTTCCAAACTAAAGTTACTATATAAATATACGCCATAAACATGATTTATTATAATTTTTATTAAAAATAATATAAATCATTTCAATATAAACATCTATTTAAACATGTAATTGTAATATGTAGTGCGATTTTTACAAAGATAGTCATTTTTGATTTTTCTCCAAATTTGTTTATAACTGTATTAAACAATTAATAACAACATATCAAAAAATTATGATGAGACTATTTCTTTAAAAAAGTTATTTTACGTCGAATTCACGGCAACGGTCAGCGTACATTCCTGCATAAACAAACCCAATTTTCACAAAGATAGTCATTTTGATTTTTCTGCAAATTTGTTTATAACTGTATTAAAAAATTAATAACAACATATCAAAAAATTATGATGATGCTATTTCTTAAAAAAAAGTTATTTTACGTCGAATTCACAGCAACGGTCAGCGTACATTCCCGCATTTTCAATTTTTCTGCAAATTTGTTTATAACTAGATGAAACAATTAATAACAACATATCAAAAAATGACGATTTCTTAAAAAAAGTTATTTTACGTCGAATTCACTCCAACGCTCAGCTTACATTCCCGCATAAACAAACGCAATTTTCACAAAGATAGTATTTTTGATTTTTCTGCAAATTTGTTTATAATTATATTAAACAATTAATAACAACATATCAAAAAATTACGATGAGGCTATTTCTTAAGAAAAAGTTATTTTACGTCGAATTCACAGCAACGGTCAGCGTACATTCCCGCATAAACAAACGCAATTTTCACAAAGATAGTATTTTTGATTTTTCTGCAAATTTGTTTATAATTATATTAAACAATTAATAACAACATATCAAAAAATTACGATGAGGCTATTTCTTAAAAAAAAAGTTATTTTATGTGGAATTCATAGCAACGGTCAGCGTACATTCCCGCATAAACAAACGCAATTTTCACAAAAATTGTAATTACTACATGCTATTTATTACATGTGTCAACGAACGCATATGTGTAGAATGCATTTCAGTTAAAATGAGATTAAAAAAATTTGTCAAAGACACTCGAAGTTAAGAAAAAATAAGACGGAACGTGCAATATTTCTTACGGCGCGCTACAAATTCGTTATTATCTCGAAAAAATTAGGGGTACTACATGCTATTTATTACATGTGTCAACGAACGCATATGTGTAGAATGCATTTCAGTTAAAATGAGATTAAAAAAATTTGGCAAAGACACTCAAAGTTAAGAAAAAATAAGACGGAACGTGCAATATTTCTTACGGCGCGCTACAAATTCGTTATTATCTCAAAAAAATTAGGGGTACTACATGCTATTTATTACATGTGTCAACGAACGCATATGTGTAGAATGCATTTCAGTTAAAATGAGATTAAAAAAATTTGTCAAAGACACTCGAAGTTAAGAAAAAATAAGACGGAACGTGCAATATTTCTTACGGCGCGCTACAAATTCGTTATTATCTCGAAAATTAGGGTACTACATGCTATTTATTACATGTGTCAACGAACGCATATGTGTAGAATGCATTTCAGTTAAAATGAGATTAAAAAAATTTGGCAAAGACACTCAAAGTTAAGAAAAAATAAGACGGAACGTGCAATATTTCTTACGGCGCGCTACAAATTCGTTATTATCTCGAAAAAATTAGGGGTACTACATGCTATTTATTACATGTGTCAACGAACGCATATGTGTAGAATGCATTTCAGTTAAAATGAGATTAAAAAAATTTGTCAAAGACACTCGAAGTTAAGAAAAAATAAGACGGATCGTGCAATATTTCTTACGGCGCGCTACAAATTCGTTATTATCTCGAAAAAATTAGGGGTACTACATGCTATTTATTACATGTGTCAACGAACGCATATGTGTAGAATGCATTTCAGTTAAAATGAGATTAAAAAAATTTGGCAAAGACACTCAAAGTTAAGAAAAAATAAGACGGAACGTGCAGTATTTCTTACGACGTGCTACAAATTCGTTATTATCTCGAAAAAATTGGGAGTACTACATGCTATTTATTACATGTGTCAACGAACGCATATGTGTAGAATGCATTTCAGTTAAAATGAGATTAAAAAAATTTGTCAAAGACACTCAAAGTTAAGAAAAAATAAGACGGAACGTGCAATATTTCTTACGGCGCGCTACAAATTCGTTATTATCTCGAAAAAATTAGGGGTACTACATGCTATTTATTACATGTGTCAACGAACGCATATGTGTAGAATGCATTTCAGTTAAAATGAGATTAAAAAAATTTGGCAAAGACACTCAAAGTTAAGAAAAATAAGACGGAACGTGCAATATTTCTTACGGCGCGCTACAAATTCGTTATTATCTCGAAAAAATTAGGGGTACTACATGCTATTTATTACATGTGTCAACGAACGCATATGTGTAGAATGCATTTCAGTTAAAATGAGATTAAAAAAATTTGTCAAAGACACTCGAAGTTAAGAAAAAATAAGACGGATCGTGCAATATTTCTTACGGCGCGCTACAAATTCGTTATTATCTCGAAAATTAGGGGTACTACATGCTATTTATTACATGTGTCAACGAACGCATATGTGTAGAATGCATTTCAGTTAAAATGAGATTAAAAAATTTGGCAAAGACACTCAAAGTTAAGAAAAATAAGACGGAACGTGCAGTATTTCTTACGACGTGCTACAAATTCGTTATTATCTCGAAAAAATTGGGAGTACTACATGCTATTTATTACATGTGTCAACGAACGCATATGTGTAGAATGCATTTCAGTTAAAATGAGATTAAAAAAATTTGTCAAAGACACTCAAAGTTAAGAAAAAATAAGACGGAACGTGCAATATTTCTTACGGCGCGCTACAAATTCGTTATTATCTCGACAAAATTAGAGGTACTACATGCTATTTATCCCATGTGTCAACGAACGCATATGTGTAGAATGCATTTCAGTTAAAATGAGATTAAAAAAATTTGGCAAAGACACTCAAAGTTAAGAAAAAATAAGACGGAACGTGCAATATTTCTTACGGCGCGCTACAAATTCGTTATTATCTCGAAAAAATTAGGGGTACTACATGCTATTTATTACATGTGTCAACGAACGCATATGTGTAGAATGCATTTCAGTTAAAATGAGATTAAAAAAATTTGGCAAAGACACTCAAAGTTAAGAAAAAATAAGACTGAACGTGCAATATTTCTTACGGCGCGCTACAAATTCGTTATTATCTCGAAAAAATTAGGGGTACTACATGCTATTTATTACATGTGTCAACGAACGCATATGTGTGGAATACATTTCAGTTAAAATGAGATTAAAAAAATTTGGCAAAGACACTCAAAGTTAAGAAAAAATAAGACGGAACGTGCAGTATTTCTTACGGCGTGCTACAAATTCGTTATTATCTCGAAAAAATTGGGGGTACTACATGCTATTTATTACATGTGTCAACGAACGCATATGTGTGGAATGCATTTCAGTTAAGATGAGATTTAAAAAATTTGGCAAAGTCACTCAAATTTACGAAAAGCCGTCTTTAATGTTCTTGCGCGACCGGAGTTAAAGTTTTCAAAATCTATGGCTGGAAAGTTATGGCTAACTTCTCCGGGGTATATTATTTTTAATAAAAATTATATAAAATTATAATAAATCATGTTTATGGCGTATATTTATATATTAACTTTAATTTGGAAATGTTAGAAAGCTTTTTATTGGCATTAACTTCAAAACGAATCTCTATGGCTAGAACCGTGGCTAACTTCACACCGGTACAAAATTGCTCTTTACACACATTACATTGCAAACTTACAACTAAAAATTTTTAACAGTTTGAAATCACGCCTGGTAAAATTTTCCTTAATTGGCTTGTGTTGTTCTAATGCATATGTTTCAATCCCGTTTTTCTTTTTCTCGAGTGTACTTATAATAGCGATCTAATACACGACCTTATAATGAATAATTAAATAACCGAGTATTGAAATATTTAGAAAAAAAATGTTCTAGGAATCATAAATTGTTATAGATAAGCGAAGATTTATAAATATAAGCTTCTACTGAGACCTATACGGCACGTAATTTCCAAAAAACAAAATTGAAAATGTAGAAATAAAGAAACTATAATCAAGAACTGGAGGAAAACAAAACAATATACTAAATAACTTTGAATCTTTTAAAAGCTGAAAGAAGCACGTGTTCCGACTTTTTCTGACACTAGTACAAAGTTTCATGGAATAATGCCAAAAGGTCGCGAATCAAAACAGATCGTAACAAAAGCAATCGCAAATGTTTAAATCGAATCTAAGTTTCCATAAATGGAATATCGAGTTGTTTCCATTAAGCAGAAGTGATTCGATCATGATTCACGAGTTTTTGTTAGACTATGACTAATTGTAGGAACGTTTATTTAGTACATTTGCCTTTCTATTATATTTATTTTCGCGACAAAGACTTATTCAAATATTTTAGTTTGTTTCTACATCAAACAAAACATTGTTTTCCAAATATTTTTAACTGATAATATCCGTATCAAACAACGCGTCATTATTCCAAGCAAAAAAGCTGCACACAGTAGTACTTAATCAGCGAACTACTTAAAAATGTTATTATCTGAATGTTGCGGTCAGGCTGTTGGTATTCAAGCCAGAACATTTTATTTTCGGTGTCGATAAAGAAAAACATCGTTTCATTATCATTGAGCAACATTTACTTTAAATTGAAAAAAATGAAAGAGTACCCGATAAACATATTTACTACTTGATACGCTTCTTTAACCTTCTCCTTCGCAATAATAATTGCACCTTGATTAAAATCGTATGCAAATACACTAGATTAGCCTTGCAAAAAGATTTTGAGCTTTTGCAACAATAAGATGTTTGGGACGTCACGAAATAGGTGTAATTGTTATTGGTATTTCTTAACGTAATTGTGGAATTTCACCATGTCTGGAAATTAGACGATGGAAGAAAAACGCTTAACTACTGCGTATTATCGTTATTAAAGTAAATAGGTTTGTTTTCTTTTGGGAGTATTGATTACGTCTATAAATAAAACTGTTTTTCTCTTAAAAACCAAGTGAAAGTGCCTGGATCTTGACAAATCGTATAGCGACGAGATTATGCTTTAAAAAAAACCACGTCATTTTACTGATGATTAATGCATTTTTAATTGTTTTAGTGAATGTCTTACGTTAAAGCGAATTTATTACATAAATTTTAATTTTGAGCCGCTTATGTATTTATGTAACTTGTTTGTCGCGCATTAATGATAACCTGTAATTGCCAGCAATCCTCAATTACAAAAGTGCTTGAATTATAAATTAAAACCGACGTGGATTTCGTAATTGATGACTAAATAAAATTAGATCAGTTTGTTGTTGAACAGCTACTTTAGCTGACATTTAAAAAAAGGCTTCAACCTTTGATTGAACTCATTTTTGTATAATTTGGTTATATGTAATATAGTAAGAATCGTCTTAATGATTGACATTATCTGTTTCATTCCGATTGGATTACCTCGATATCTAGACCAAACGATCAATTATTTATACTTATGATTATCGTATCATTTGTAGCTTTTTTGTGGTTTTTCATATCACCAACTTTTAATGTGTGACCTTCGTCGAATACAAAGCTGATAGAGACGGTTTTTTTACATTTATCTTGTGGTTTGAGGACCTCGTTGGGTTTTTCGATTAAAATTTTGCCTTCATGGTTCGTTTCTGGTGTTCGTGTAGTTTTTTTGTTATTCCACATAATTGGTTTTCTTTGCAATGTCATTGAGAATTACTAAAGTCTTTAATGATTTCGCATGGCGAGACAAGGTGATGCTATCATAAAAAGCAATATATAGAAAAACAGGAAACTTAAGGATAAGGATAAAGTCGTAGATGTGATAAAAGCAATTTAAAATCAACATTGTAATAAGGAAATCGGAATGACGTTAAGGTTAGTAGAGAAGTGACGTGGAGTTAATGTGAGAATTAATGGGCTTACAACAGATTTATACGGCAAAAATAGGCTGATGCTGGAGGATGGAAAATGGTTTAGAAATTATTGTATACATTAGTCTTGTTGCGCCAGTATTAAAATCTAAAAGTAAAAGCATTCACGTAAAAGTTTAATGATCATGAATCAATGATTCAGAATCGATTCGTTTACCGAAGTGAATCGATTGTTTCGCTCTTTATTGTAACTCTATTCTACAAGACTGCTCAAAACGCCGACGTTATAACAGTAGCACAAATTATTAATCAATAATCATAACACCGACCACATGGTCGGCGTTTTGGAAATTCGGCTTTCTATCCTGGACTCATGTTTAAGTTTAAAACGAGTTTATGGAAATAATTAGTTTGCAATTTTCTATGTAAGAACGAGTTCAAGTCATCAACGAGTGTATTATTTTTATTTTATTTAAGAGGTGATTTGTCTAGCGCCTCTGCACTGCGGTCTTCTTGGTTCTTTTGTGTACCTTCGTTTTATTACTCCCTCAGCAGTTCTATTTCGTCAATAAAGTCCATGATGCCAAGGGTTTTTTTCAGCACGCCATCGGTTAGTTTTGGTTTACCGAGAATCCTTGTGCGTTGCGTTTGATACGCTTCGCATTTACACAGCAGATGCTGCAGAGTCTCATCGTCCTCCAAGCATTCGCGGCATAAAGGGCTACATTGCAGTTCCATTTTATGCATGAGTTTGTTAAGGCCAAAGTGCCTTGTTATTAGTCCTGTGAGTTTTCTTAACTTTTGTCGACTCATGCTTGATAGTGCATTTTGAGTGTTTGATTTTGACACTGTAAGGAAGTATTTTGTGTACCTCATCCCTGAAGAGTTTTTTCTTGGACCCAAGGTCAGCGAAAATTGCTTTCCATGGTACCTGCCTCCGGTACCGTTGCCCATCTCTGTGCCCGAAAGTTCCTTTAACTGCGCCCGGAAAATGTTTCGTGTCCACTCGTTTCGTGGGTGTTATCACTTTAAATTTCTTTAAGATGTGAAAATCTTTTGTGAAGTCGGATCTCATAGTTAAAATTGTTTCTTCACGCGTTGTATATACCCGGTTTGTTTTTCCTGTCATTGAGGTGTGTTCATTAATCTGCAGCTGGTATGCAGCATGTCTTGCTTCCATCTTGGAAGCTGTGTTTTTCAGGTTGGTTCTTTTATCCCATACAAGCGCCATCGTATGTGATTATGGGTCTTCTCAACACAGTACATAACCACTTAGTTATTGTGGGTTTCGATCCACATGTGTCCCCGACGATACATTTGTATTAAGAACCTTATGGCCATCGTTGTAACTTTTTTTAGATGAGCGTTGAAAGTCACTTTGGTATCAAGAATGACTCCCAGATATATGACTTCTTTTATCATCGAGGGCGTGATTCCGTACATCGTAGGTAGTTTTATGTCATCTCTATGATAAACGGAACGATTGCCGTTGTTGTTGGTGTCACTCCATTTTTGCACCATTTTTTGACAGTGTTTAGTGCACTCTGCATTATGTTCGATACAGTTGCCTCAAACTTCCCGTTTGTGATAATGGTGAGATTGTCGGCGTATCCTAAAGCGAACACACCTCCATCTACTAGTTCTTATAGTAGGCCGTCCATGACGAGGCATCATAGTAGAGGTGACAGCACCCCGTCTTGTGAACAACTACTTTGAGTTCTACGGTGCTACCGTACGAAGTAACTGTTACCGTCCGATTCTTGAGCATTGAGTTGACCCAGTTTCGCACTAGAGGTGTAGAGGTTTTTCTCCATGGTTGTTGCAATTGAGTAGTATTGTCAAATGCTCTTTCAATATCTAGAAAAGCACCCAATGCTATATCATTGTATTGAATTGCATTTTACCATCCGTTTACTAGTAAATTGCAAGGTTATCCGGATTGGTATGCATACTGGTTTCGGTGCAAAAACGAAGCCTTTAGTGCCTCGTCCTGTATATACCTGTCGACTACTTTTCCAAGTAGTTTTAACATGAAGGAAGTCAAGTTGATCGGTCTGTAAGATTTTGCCTGGATGTACGTAGATCTCTCTGGTTTTGGTGTAAATACCAACCTTGACAATCCGCCAGCTGTTTGGTATATGCGAAACTATGTTAAATTAGCTCTGAGAATTTCGCATTCTGCGTTTTGCAGAGTAGCAAATCTCTCCTGATGGGACTCATTTTCTACGTCTCTACAGTACCTTCTCCATGAGTTTCTCTTTGCCTTTTTGTATGATGTGAGGCTAGTTCTGTATTCATCTCAGTTTCCGCTGTTTTTGACTGTTAAATAGCCTTCTTGTGCGTGCCGTTGCTTTATCAAGTTCTCTGTTCCGCCCAGTATTTTTGTTGGGGGTTCGTTTGACAGTTTTTGGACAGCTTGCTTCAAATGCGAATTTTAATGATTAACAATACTGTCCGTCATTAGTTCTAGTCGTACGTTGATCTTACTTCTAGTCGGTTTTCCTCGGGTTTTTGTACTCCATTACGAGTTTCTCATCTGACTCAATGTATTGAATGTATCTATGATCAGATAAAGAAGGTTTCTCTGATACATGATACATTTTTATCACTTTGTTCGTCTTTGCTAGTCCAAAGGCAAGCAAAGTGATAAAAGCGTAAGGTCAATAATTTTACTGCGCGACACGGTTATAAACGTAGGCGCATCTTCGTTATTTATTATGTCTAAACTGGATTTTAGAATACATTCTAAAAGTTTTTCACCTTTTGGATTTGTGTACATGCTTTCCCACAAGGTGTGGTGTGCTTTGGCATCGCATCCAAGAATCAGCGCTTTGTTGGTCCCACTGTAAAACAGCTATTAGATTTTTTCTTAGGCGGTGGTCCTGTCTGGTCGTAAGGATGGTAGCCGGATCCGATAATGGACTCCCTTCTGATGCCTTCCTCTACTACAGATATTTTAGCTGCCACTAGGTCTCTAGAACATAAATCCTACAATGACATTAAGTTTAGTGCACTCTTTACGATGATGCATGAGCGAGGGCTGTGCACAAGTTAGGCTACAAACAGTTATCTACCTAGACAGTTAAACTATTTTATTGTCCCTTTGTGAATCCAAGGTTCCTGAACAAGGGCAATATCAATATCGTGTGTTACGATATAAGCATCGAGTGCCGCTGAGGCTGCCGTGCAGTGATGTAATATGAACGACTTTGAGCATTAGATTTACTGTCAGTGCGTTCTTTCCGGCTCTGAATTTACATTCATTACCTCGTCGACATGGCTTGTAGCATCCGGTTCTTTGCTGTTTTTTTAGTCGGCTAGCGCCCGGGAAGTGATCCTCGAAAATCCGAGGTGCAGTTGGTTGGCTAAAGCTTCCTCCTTCTCTCAGGATGCCTCGTCTTTAAATAGAACGGATTGGATTTTTTTGGATCTGGTTTAGTGTTAACCACCCGCCACGTTTCGGTACTGATGTTATTCTGTACCGATATTCTTTTCAGCAGGGTGGTCGGTAAATAATTTCAAGTTCCTTATCCTTCCCCAGTGGTTTCTTTTTGTTTGACGTGCCAACTAGCCACTCTCTGGTTGCTTCATCTGTACACGTAATTTTTAGGAATCCCCTTTTATGGGTACATTCCTGAAAACGCGGGGAAGCTTGTCTCTTCTCCAGTTCGTCAATCCATCCGAGTATCGTAGTTTTTATAACTTCGGATTCTTCAGGGCTGATTGTGTTTTCAGTATCAACGAGTATAACATACTTCTGATAAATGAAAACCTTTATCAAATATTTACATAACGCTACTCATTTTTAGTTAATTATGGGCGCAGTTGAAGACCAACTAATTTAAAAACTACTACTACATTCAAGTTCTGAACTAAAGGTGTTCAACTCTCTGAAAAGTCTTTAGGTCTAAAAATTCCTAAGTGTTTTGTAATTAAATTGGAGAAATCGAAACCGAAAGTATGCAGTAACGTGGGTTTATTAAAGCTGTCCTCTTGACCAAAATGCACCACGAAAATTGTTTGATCCCATTGCTTCTAAAACATGAACATTTTTCTTCTTCTTTCAATAGGTAACAGAACTGTTACTTTCAATATTATTATTACTGTTCTTGTGAAGAAGACTAACTGTCTTTCAATCGTCTTGGTGGTCTTCTAGGTAAACGTGTTGTTATTGCTTTATGGTGTGCTTGGAATTTTTGATACGGGCTCGTTCCACTCTCTGCGGCGTCTTCTTGTCTATCTTGTACATTACACGTCTTATCTTATGTTCTCGTTTAGTACTTATCTTTTCATCTTCCGAAACTTTAACGAAAGCAACAGATCTGTCAGTAAACCAAGATTGTGAAAATCAAACTAAATCTCACTGAAACGTTTTCTGTTCTGTTACTCTTGCAATTCTAAATGTACAATCAAATCATTGTAACTTTGAAGATATTTTTACTAAAATACATCAACCGAATGAAGCAATCAAGATACAATTAAATACAGTGATTTTGAAAGATCATCTAAATGTTACTTGTTATGTGTCGAAAGGTGGAATGGCATTAATGCTTCAGCTATAAAAATTCTGATCAATTTGATACTTCGGTTTTCCGAAAACGTTTCATTTACTTAGCTATTGAAGTATGTGTTTTGGTCTGATGTACCTACGCGTGGTCTTCGAGACGCACCTCCTTGGTTTTCTCATTTCCTGGGTGGGATGTGTTGGTATTTCTTCGGCCATCTTCTGTGACGTCTCGCGTAGTAGCTCTTTGATGCTGGCCACCTGTAGATCTTGGTACAGCTGATTGTTTCTCATGAACCACGGTGCGTAGGCGATAAGGCGTAGTGTTTTGTTTTGAGTTTGCTGAATCTTCTCGATGTAGATTTTTGCTACGTGAAACCATATTGGCAAGGCGTGTTGGTTGTATCATCGACTTGTACAGTAGCAGGTTCAGTTCACGGATAGGACCTTGTTACGTTGTGGGGATGTTTCTTCTATGATAACTGTATGTCGAGAACGAGGTTCTTTCTTTTACAGTATGTCGCCACCTCTTAGCTTGACTCGACATCCCGGTCTAACTTTCATGTGAAGAGTACTGCGGTGTTTTTCGTCAGGTTTACGGTGATTATCCAGTCAGCGCGCCAACTCGACAGGTGATCTGCGACCGATCGACGATCTATTTGAGGGATCTTGATCTTTCCGCTACTGTGGTGTCGGCGTATAGCGTGTAGTTCGTTCGTGAATCCTTCGCAATGTCGGAAGTGAAGATGTTATACAACAGAGGACCTAGGACTGACCCTTGAGGTATTCCGGCTTCACTCAAAACGTGTGGGCGATGAGGGTAAGACATCGGTTGCGAGATGATGTTGTAGAATAGCTTCAGTAGAAGTCTGATGCCAAAACTTGTCGAACGCCTTTTGGATGTCGAGAAAAACCGCTCCCATGTGAATTCTTCTTTCGAATACTGCATCGATCTTCTCGGCGACTTGCAAAGTCTGGTGCGTCGTCGAGTGTGACTTTCGAAAGCCAAACTGTTGTTTCGGTATCACTTCGTTGATGTAGACTTCTCTTTATAACCTAGTAACGGTTACTTGCTCCAACAACTTACCTAACGTCGACAGTAAGCTGATGGGACGGTAATTTTGCGGCATCGCCAGGAAGCAAATCCGATCATACAAAACATTGCAAAATAAAGTTTTCGCAATACTTCTATAGGACAGTCAATACTGATTGCGTTTATTGAAACTAGGATAATTTAAATATCGAGAGTAAGAAATGACAAAATAAGAGCCATCATCAAAATACCAGATGTAGAAGAAAGAATAACATTCCTAAAATTGAGATACGCTGGGCATTTACCCAGAAATGATGTAACCCGATGGAGCCGTATACAATGGACTAAAGCGCATACGAACACAAAGTAGGAAGACGGCGACCACCAATGCTCTGGTACGACGGTTTCAAAAGAAAATCAGGGTTAGCATGAATTAGTATCGTACAAAATCGAATGCCATGGAAGTAATTGGGGAAGGCCTATATTTAAGATTGGATGTGAAGGCTTGGGATGATGATGAATGAATAGAATAAATTTGAATATTTGTATACCGGTTTTGTAATTGGAACTTGTCATTAGAAGAGAGTCACCGTGATTGCTCTCTACGTCAACGGTCATAATTCAAATACTCGCCTGGCTCACAACTCTGAGTCTCTTTTCGCAAGGCAATGACAAATCAGTGAGTGCAATTTCTCACTCTCAAGCAGTAGGTCTCACACTGAAAACTGACGCATTCAATACAGATGTATGCGATAGGTCTACTAACGTCAGGTGAACCGAACTTGGCACGTTAAAGAAGATTTTGGACTTTTATGGAATGTAGAAACCAAAAATGCATCGAAAAACTCACTAACTTTCTCCCAACGAACGGAAAACGCGTTGTGAACGATGACCTTTTTCGCTTTCGCTTTTGGATTTGACTCGCGCACAAGTTGGTCTTTCTGGAACGTGTTTCAAGAAGGGTCTTGAAATTGCCCAAAGCAATAACGTAGGCTACCAACAACAGTTCGTGACTTCGTACTCGCCGCAAAGTGCAAGTCGCCGCGTCGCGTCTCGAAAAATCCCCGATGGCAAACGAAACTGATCTCGACTTTTCTAGTTTCTCAGGATCACCTCTCAAACGGTGACACGTAATTCTTGTAGGGAGAAGGGAAGGTATGCGCACACTAACCGAAGCCGAACGAACCAGTTCCATGCGACTGTATTTTCTTTCGGCTCATGCGGCGCGTGCAATTCGTGCGGCTTCGGCTAATGTGCGCCTACCTTTATAGTTACGATGCTTTCTGCTGCTAGGTGCAATGGCCGGAGTCTGCTACATTAGACACTGGATCTATCAAACTGACAAGTCTTCTACTACACTATAATTTGACCAATTTGCACAGTAAAAGTTTTGGGGTACTATGGTAGTTCCAAGGTCAGCGTTTGCCTCACCATCATGAGCTAAGATGGAAGACAAATATTCTTGACTTTTTTTATAAAAATGAACTTTACTTCTGCAACAACTATCGCAGCAGGCAGGTAGATTTTTGAGTATTTCCAAAAAACATGGTACTGTTGCAAGCATTTGTTTTATGAAAATATTACTGTAATCATTTCAGTGAATTATAGTATAGTTTGAATTATAATTTTAGATCTGGCGAATTTTGTTTGATGTTTTAAAGTAGATCCCGGAAGAAGTTCTTTAAATAGCTCTATTAATGAAACCGTTGTATCACGCCAAATTATTTTCGCATTGTGCCGCTCATAATAGTAGTTGACAAATATTTGTTATTAAAAAAATTACCTTTTATTTTGTTAGTTGAATTAATTGTACGCTTTCTAATTATAACTTAAGCTAAAAGTTTCTAGTAGGAAATCGCGTGAACAAACGTTAGTAATGTTCGTATTTATTTCCAAAAATTACAATAGTACTGAACCGTTAAATGTGAAATTTAGTTGTGAAGTAGAAATGCTTTGTTTTGCCAACATGGTGATGATTAACATGTATGTGTGTCAAAGGAAGTGACTTAGATGGCAATCAAGACTGCTCTAAAAACATCTTTGATTAAGATCGACGATTACAAATCGTTTTCTTTTTAAATTCGTGTTGGTTTTTTGACTGATTAGGTTTGACGAAATGACAGTAGAATTTCCGTTTGAATACGTCAGCTTTTATTGATAACAATAAATACGCATTTGAATTTGTTTTGAAAAATGCAGATTATTTAATTTAGTTACGTTGTTACAGGTTTGAGAAACATTGGTTCCCAGAAATACCGGCAAAGGGACAAGGATACCGTTGTATAAGATTGAATGTTTTATCTCCTGTAGATCAGTCTTTAGAAAAAGCAGCAAGTAGGTGTGGGTTGAGTTACAGGGACTTAAGCTTACCTACGGAACTTACGGTGTGGGTTGACCCTAGCGAAGTTTGCTATAGGTTAGTAATTCTTGTATTGATAGAACTAGAGGTCATTGTCTATGATAACATTAGTATTGTTGATAATATTATCTATTTAGTTGTCGTCATTGAATGACCGATAAACATTATTGTTACAGGCTTGGCGAATCAGAAGGTTCGTATTGTACGCTAGCAACATTTCCATCGGAATCGTCATCCTCGTCAGAATCTTCAAACAGTTCCTCCCCTTTGCCCTCCCCACCAACCACCCCAACACAAGAAAAATCTCGCCGAACGCAGTTGATGCGTCATCAACGAATTCCAGTTGATGGTACCATTAAGAATCGTAACTTTAGCTTCACTAGTAGTAATGCGGTCGCTTCATTACGTTCGAAACCTTTATCTCGAGAGGTACGTTTATTATATTTTTTTTAATTCGTCAATTTATTCAAATATTGCTTAAAATCGCTAGTAAGTACTTTGCTTTAAAAAAAATGTGTATGCATTGGAATCACGCTTTAATCGGGTGATCAATAGGAGCAATGGAGTGGATAATTCCATCTTTACATCATGTGGTTGAGCTCACCGAGTACTCCCAATCAACATGTTCATATGAACCTGCTGATACCTAGTAACGCCTCTAGATTCTGATCACGGACTGGTGATATAACGTGATTTTTTTCTACGTTTCTTATAAAAGAAAACTATTGTCGTTATAAACCAATTCATCCGGGATATAATATTAGACCTTCGCTTGTTTCCGTCGTCAAATCAGCGAAATATATCACTGTGGAAATGTACATAGATCGTTTCGTTTTTATTTTTTAAGGTTATATCTGAAAATCAGTGGGTTTACTATATATTGTCAGCTGACACTTCGCGTCATTAAAAGAACACAACAGAAGCCGTTCCGTTAATAAGTTTTGAAACGATAGATGATTTCGATTTTACTGGACCAATCTTGGTTGCAATTATTTCAATTAAAAAAAAAAATAAATAAAAGACGCAGAGTACTAACATAAGGAAGAGTTTAAACCGAATGGAGCTGGAATAAGCGATAGACAGATATATAACTGTTGCGTTGGTGGATGATCCCACGGTTATTTTGGTTAAAATGAGATCGTTTCCGTTCCTTAAAACTCGTACGGAAGCAAGTGATCAAAACATAAAAAAAGACCTATAAAAGGAGAAATTATAAGGTTACTACGCGACTAATGTTTACCAGATATGGGTTTACTTTGTTGCTTAATTGCTGGCGACTAGCTCAGTTGAATCGGCAAGCGGATCGCAGGTCTCGATGTGGTAATTATAACCTAAGATTAAAATGGCACCAAAACGGTTAAAAACTAGACTGGAAGACGCCGTTTAAATCTATTCAACACTAAAATAGAACACATGACAAAACACTGGTTATAACGACAAATATATTTATTTGTAACGAGAGAAAGAGGTTAAAACAATGTAACCAAGGCAGAATTACATAAATAGTAACAACGAATACTTCCGTAAATATCACAGTTATAGCGTTTATACAAGTTCTGACAGTTCTTAGTACAGTATAACAAAATCAGGTAATATGTAATCTCAGAGTTTATACGTCGATTTAATGCGAAACTAGTGAATTCGCAAGCGTAAATTGAAACCGTACAAACAAAAATCTGCGTGCGTTAATTGCGATATCTAAGTTGCACATATTTTATGTTTGACAAATACACAAATTAATAGCAAGAAAAAAGTACTCACGATTACCAAGACATGCGAGTAGCTATCTGCATGCTTCAATCATCCCCTAAAATCGCGAAGAAAATAAAATAATAATTAGATATAGGATCGTATCACAAGTAAGTTGCTTGTCGACAGACAATGAATCGTCGTAATCAAATGCGTCAAGCGTCCGAGTGCTTTTCACGATTCCTATCCCAGGTGTGCCTACAAGGTTGTTCATACATCACAGGAAATATAACCACTTCACCCCAGATTATGTTTCGGAATAATAGCTCCCTTTAGTACGTGTTTCTAGTTATAGTTTCCCGCGGAACGTAATGGATTGACATGAATCACTCTAAATTGGTCAACACGTGGCGGTATTCTAAGTCGCAATCACAATTACGGAAAAATCAAAGTAAATCACAAAAATATGAATCAATGCTTACTCCAAAAGCACTACACTCATTTATAGCACGGATGAGTGTAAACATTTACAAATGAAAACTTCACTGCGCACTTACGTACGTTAGATCATATGCGAAGCGTACCACAATCACGGGAAAAATAGTTTTTCTCCCTTGGAAAATTCTAGCTGCCAAGAAGCAACCACTTGACAGCGCATCGCTCTGAATGTAGCGAAGTTGTGCGGAACTTGTACGCTACGAAAAACACACCAAAACAGTTTTAATATGAATTTTGTATCTGTAGTTGTAAACTGCTGTTTTAAGCGGGAGTCGAAAAAAAAGCAGCGACTATGACGTCATCATCCATACGAATGGCGGTTAATCTCTGGGAACTCTGCGAATCCGTTTTGTGGAAAGGAAGTATGTTTTACTTCTTCTGTTTGTTTATATGGATTATGACGTCATCACGTGTTTGTACTACACTTCCCTAGTTTCATTTTTTTTCATGTTTTTATCAATGCATTACTGTAGCTAGGTGGTACTTCACAGACGGGTTCTGAGCCGTAGAAAGAGAAGTTTGCGTCGGTTCTAGTTAGACCATCTGCGACTTTATTTCTTTCTATGTTCTCGTGGCCCGACTTCTGCATCAAAAGAACGTGATTATCCTGTACCAGTTCATGTAACGAATTTAAACACTTTGCAAGCGATATTATTTTAAACGCTGACTACAAATAGAAGTATTTTTTGTCTGTTCTTTTTTAAAAGTTTAGCTTAGAAGGCACCCTATACATTAGACCTGGCGTTTTGTATTAGTATGTTAGAATGCCTGGCACCTTCTTTTCATTACCAGGTGAGGAGAGGCTTATAGAAACTACACAACGCACTATCGAAGCTGTTACGTTAAAACGTTAGTCCTGTATTCGGCCGAAGTGCGATTAATTACTGGTACCTTAATCCACCACAAAGAAAGCAACGGCAGCTCAAAATTTCGTAGTGGGAAGAGCAATAATTAGGATTCAGTCTGTCTTCGATGTGCCGATTGTGATTTAATTAAACAGGCGCCAAAACGGGTAGGAAAAAATTCTAGGTGCTCGTTTTCACCTGACAAACACTTAAGGCAAACAAATCGAACACAACTATTCTAACAATTAGTACATTTATTGCAACGGTAACATTAAAGAACAATCAGGAAAAGAAATACATTCAGTCATTGTTCGTAAACAATAAAAATTTGGTGAATGCAAAAAAAATTATTGTATTATTATCAAATTATTGCAAAGTGATCACACAGTATGACATATAATTATAAAAAAAGTCTGCGTAAGTACACATAATATATCTAGTCGTTCGTGCATACGACCGACACCAAAAGAAATAATTAAATACAAGGAGAGGGTACGTACTGTGTTTCTAACATGCGATTAGCGCTAATGGCATACCCAAAACATCTCTTTAATATTGCTGAAAACAAACGGTGTACTACCAAGTCTTGGGGATTAGTTGCCCCAGCAGAGAATGTTAAAACGGTGTATTAGATTTTCCCATCTAACGAAAATTAGACGTGATATAATTACATTTAACCAGTACGACATATTTGACGCGAAGAAAAATATACCAGATTACAATTAATTATGCAAGGTAAAATTCAGAGTAAGAGAAGCGTAGGTAGGAGGATTTCGTGGCTACGAAACTTGAGAGAATGGTATGGATGCTCATCAAATGAACTATTTAAAGCAGCTACTTCCAAAATTAAAATAATTATCTAGCGTCCGTCGAGGAAACGGCACGTGAAGAAGAAGTACGATTTAATGCCGGAATCCGTGCATGTTTTAGTTATTGGCCCAATGAAGGAATAATTAGTTAATAGTTAACAATTTCCTGAGGTAATAGATACGTGAGGGTGACCATACTTGCTGTCAAAATAAAAGTAAATTAGACGTCGCCGTAAAATAAAAATGCATTGTTACCCCAGCGATTCTTTCACGTGCAAACATTGGAATAGTAATAGCTTTACACTTAGATGTTCCAAAAACCTTAAATGTGGATATCACTGTTTGTTAACGGTAACTGAAACTGAAATAAAATAATGACCAAATTAAACTCGTAGATGGCGTTTACGATTGAGCAAGATTCGTACAGCGCGAGAAACCATAACACGTTTTTAACATGACAAAGCTTGGGTAATTAGAGGTCTTGACTACTGTACAAATACCTACTTTCTTTAAAGCAAAAAAAAAACCAAATGGGGCGTTACTTTTCTTCGAAGTCAATTGGGGCCGTGATAAACCCATCATTGTTTGTAAATGGTCAAACAAGAATCTTTCTGAAGATTGCTGCTTAACGCGAAAATAGGTCAGATGTCAATGACAGCGATTTAAATTCAAATTGAAGCTAACATTCAACTTTAAAACGGCTCAAGCGCCATTATGATTTTTCTTACATTCAATTTGGTTACGCAGATTTAAATGATGAAGATAGACCGAAACAACAATGCGTTGTTCGTTAACCGTCAAAACTAAAAAGCCACTTCAATACTATTAATCATAAAGAATTCACTTCAAAGTCAGTTAGGTATTTTAAAAGAACTGATTTCAACGGTCGCCAGAAGCAAATATTTAAATTATCACGTATAAATACTGTAACTTTCTTGTAAAGTGAGTCTTAGAAACGCCAAAGCTAAAAGATCGTATATATATTTGGCAAGATACTGGTGTCAGGCTATATTAAAGTTTGTTTGGGAATGTTAGGCGAGCAGGTCACAAAGAAAATTGCAAAGGTCGAATAGGACCATAGCTCGCCGAATGTACGATCTCGCTGATGAAAAAAAGGAACACTGTTTTGGTTTAAAATTTGCCAATAACGCAAATCCTTTTGGTGTATGTGAGATTTCACCAGAACAACGACTAAAAGAAAAAGTTTTTATTTTTGTTTTTTTTTTCACTGAGAAATACTTTTTGAGTTTTGGGTTCATATTATTTCGACGCTATTGAAATTAATCGTGCGTGAATATTGACTTATGTTAATCGAATTAAAGTACAGATTAAGTTAATGAAGAAATAATTACATAATTTCTTGAGGTAACAGATACGTGAGTGTGACCTCTACTTGCTGTCAGAATAAAAGAAAATTAGATATCGCTGTAAAATAGAAATGCATTCTTACCTCAGCGATTCTTTCACATTTAAATTTCGAAATTCGATTGATTTACACGTGGATATTCCAAGATTCTTAAATGTGGATATCTGAAACGGAAGCAAATTAAACTGGTAAATGGCGTTTACGACTGAGCAAAATTCATATAGCGCAAGAAACCATAACAGGTTTCTTTAACATAAGAAAGCTTGGGTAATTTTATTTTGTCGTGACGTCGTATACGATGGAATCATAAACCGTGAACTTACTTGCGTTCATAGACACATAATAAATTGCGGCATCTACTATAGAAACAAAAAACTGAGACTATTACGAACTACTAGTTAGTAAAAACTTACTCGCTTTGGCTATTAATTGTCGGTGAGGAGTCGGGGTGTAGTATACTCGATATAGAAAATAATGGGTGCCAGGCTCTTTTATCTAAGTAGCTTACATTCGTGTCTAGAAAAGAAACTCACAAACAGTATTATCACAGAAGAGGCTACTGTTTTCACAAGTCGTACTAAAATAATTGAATCGCACTTTTGACTTGTTCAATGTGAGTTTAAAAAACTTAACACGAGATGCAGTAAGTTCCACGCAACTCAAGAAAGACCAGCTTGCTTTACGTTGCTATGATTCTGGCACACACGATATCAACCTACATACGGATATTAGACGCGACACGTGACATAAAATAAGTAAATGAACTAACTGCTTTTACAAAATTTATGTGTGTGCGTAGTAAGGGGGAGGAGTCAAAACTTCTACTTATCATCCGATACTGCCATTTGTTGCTAACACTCTAGTGAAACAACACAAGTGACTGAAATCGAAACGTTGGAGGAGTAGGTGATTGATCAGCAAATAACTACGGATGACTTGTACGGCGTCGACAGCTTTGATATTCGATGACCACCTCACGTTATTTTACGCTTTAGAATTATATACAAAACGTACTGCTTTAACGCGACTTTGTACCAGTTAAACCATTGCGTTTTTAGCTCGTTAGGGTCTTTATGACGGTACTTTCTTAGACACTTAGAAGGATTGTGAACTGGAAACGGACGAATCGTTTTGGTTGGGTTTATGGCATTTACACGTAACGCCGATGTGTTTCAGTAGATAAAACTTTGTGCGTAGTTTTAGTTGGTACTCAGTATTGGTCCCATAGTTGGTAGAAATGTCGTTTTTTTTGTCGAGAGATCGCGTATAAAACCTATTGAAGTATATGTCGAACCCAAAGCGCCATTTTGTTGGTAAGACAGTCCGCTACAAAACGTCATATTCGTTTAGTTGTTTACGAGTTAGTAGCATACTTCTTTTTCGTGTTAAACATGTCGAATTTTGAGCCAAATAAAGAGCATTTGCGGCATGTAATGATTTTCTTGTTCAATCAAAAGAAAAAGACATCCGAAAGTCATTGAATTCTTGTAGAGACAGCGATTTTGCTCCAACCGTCAAGACTTGTGAACGCTGGTATCAACGTTTCAAAAGTGGCGTTATTGACAACGCGAAAATCGACCAAAAAAGTTTGAAGACGACGAATTACAAACATTGGACGAAGACGATACTTAAACACAACAAATGATGGCGGAGCAGTTGAATGTCACTCAGCAAGCCATTTCCGATCCTCTGAGAGCAATGGGAAAGATTCCAAAGGTTGGAAATGAGCTCCACACGGACTGAACGAACGACAGATAGAAAAACGAAAAACTGTGTGCGAAATGCTGCATTTACGCCACGAAAGAAAGAGTTTTTTGCATCGGGTTGTAATTGGCGATGAAAAATAGATATATTTTGAGAATCCCAAACGTAGAAAATCATAAGTAACGCCAGGACAACTATCAACATCGACTGCAAGACCGGATCTCTTTGGGAGGAAGACAATGCTGTGTGTGTGGTGAGGTCAGAAGGGAGCAGTGTACTACGAGCTTCTCAAACCCGGCGTAACAGTTAATACCGTTCACTACCGACAACAAATGATGAATTTGAACCACGCATTAATCGAAACACAACCAGAATGGGCTCGAAGACACGGCAAAGTCATTCTGCAGCATGACAATGCTTCTGCACATTCAGCCAAAGTGGTCAAAAGATTTCTTCGCTGGGTTGGGAACTCTTACGACACCCGCCGTATTCACCAGATCTGACGCTTTCACCTCTTCTCATCGATGGGACACGCACTGGCTGAGCTACACAAAGCTCCATTTTGAACCAAATGAAGAGCATTTGCAGCATGTAATGATTTTCTTGTGCAATCAAAAGAAAAAACATCGGAAAGTCATCGAATTCTTGTAGGGAGTTACGGCGATTTTGCTCCAACCGTCAAGACTTGTGAGCGCTGGCATCAACGTTTTAAAGGTGGCGATTTCCTTGTTATTGACAAAGAACGCGAAAATGGACCAAAAAAGGTTGAAGACGAGGAATTACAAACATTGGACGAAGACGATACACAAACACAACAAATGATGGCGGAGCAGTTGAATGTCACTCAGCAAGCCATTTCCGATAACCTGAGAGCCATGGGAAAGATTCGAAAGGTTGGAAAATGGGTTCCACACGAATTGAACGAACGAAAAACTGTGTGCGAAATGCTGCATTTACGCCACGAAAGAAATCGGGTTGTAACTGGCGATGACAAATTGATATATTTTGAGAATCCCAAACGTAAAAAATCATAGGTAACGCCAGGACAACCATCAACAACGAGTGCAAGACCGGATCGCTTTGGGAGGAACACAATGCTATGTGTGGTGGGATTAGAAGGGAGTAGTGTACTACGAGCTTCTCAAACCCGGCGAATACCGTTCCTTACCGCAACAAATGATAAATTTGAACCACGCATTGATCGAAAAACGCATAGAATTGACTCGAAGACACGGCGAAGTCATTCTGCAGCATGACAACGCTTCTGCACATTCAGCCAAAATGGTCAAAGAAACGATTTCTTCACTTGGTTGGGAACTCCTACCACACCAGCCGTATTCACCAGACCTGGCGCTTTCTGATTATCACCTCTTTTCATCGATGGGACACGCACTGGCTGAGCAACACAAAGCGCCATTTTGAACCAAATAAAGAGCATTTGCGGCATGTAATGATTTTCTTGTGCAATCAAAAGAAAAAGACATCGGAAAGTCATCGAATTCTTGTAGAGAGTTACGGCGATTTTGCTCCAACCGTCAAGACTTGTGAGCGCTGGTATCAACGTTTCAAAAGTGGCGATTTCAATGTTATTGACAAAGAACGCGAAAAACGACCCAAAAAAGTTTCAAGGCGACGAATTACAAACATTGGACGAAGACGATACACAAACACAACAAATGATGGCGGAGCAGTTGAATGTCACTCAGCAAGCCATTTCCGATCGCCTGAGAGCCATGGAAAAGATTCAAAAGGTTGGAAAATGGGTTCCACACGAACTGAATGAACGACAGATGGAAAAACGAAAAACTGTGTGCAAAATGCTGCATTTACGCCACGAAAGAAAGGGTCTTTTGCATCGGGTTGTAATTGGCGATGAAAAATTGATATATTTTGAGAATCCCGAACGTAGAAAATCATAGGTAACGCCAGGACAACCATCAACATCGACTGCAAGACCGGATCGCTTTGGGAGGAAGACAATGCTGTGTGTGTGGTGGAATTAGGAGAGAGTAGTGTACTACGAGCTTCTCAAACCCGGCGAATACCGTTCGCTACCGACAACAAATGATGAATTTGAACCACGCATTGATCGAAAAACGCCTAGAATGGGCTCGAAGTCACGGCAAAGTCATTCTGCAGCATGACAACGCTCTTGTACATTCAGCCAAAGTGGTCAAAGAAACGATTTCTTCGCTTGGTTGGGAACTCCTACCGCACTCGCCGTATTCACCAGACCTGGCGCCTTCTGATTATCACCTCTTCTCATCGATGGGACACGCACTGGCTGAGCAACACTTCAAGACTTTCGAGGATGTACGAAAATGGCTCGATGAATGGATGAAGCTTTCTTTTGGAATGGTATCCATAAATTGCCCGAGAGATGGATAAAATGTGTAGAAAGCGAAGGCAAATACTTTGAATAAAAAATGTCTTGCCATTGTTCTTAAATAATTGCGCATCTGGTATACTACTGATTTTGTTCAACCACAAAATATATACTGGGAAGATTTTTTTTTTTACTTCTTTGATCTGGATTTTGATATTGTGCCGCGAGAGTGCGTAATCATCCAACTGGATCGTCTACTGCTGATCAACAACTTCAATACCTTAACCTTTAGCTTTGGTGTATTGGGAACATTGAGCTTGCTTAACCTTATCATTTGGTTTCTAACGAGACCGTTTTTTTACAGATGAGTTTTAATTACCAAAATCGACCCCCTTGGCGTTGCGACTCGGCGCCGTTTCCACTTCCACCCGCCATCTACAGGACTTACAACAATAGTTATAACACCCGACAGTACAAAAACGTTGTTAAAGTATAAACTCCTCTATTATTAGGATTAACGGTAATATGGTTGTTTTTCAAGTCTAACTTAACCAGTTTTTTTTCATATTATAATTTAGAAAAGATAATTTAAATAATTATAATTTAGAAAATATATGTGGTTCTTGCATTTCTAATTTTAGATAGAGTTTTATTTGTGTTTTACTTTTAATTCTTTATTTCGTTCTCGTATTTGAATTTGATTAAATGTAAGGTTTGAAAATTTAGTCGCAGTTTGTGAAGCACGACTCACAAATTGCAATTGGTATTGCTTTTGTTGTTCCTTATATACGTCTTCGGGGGGGAAATATTGTGAAATAAATATTTTCAAACCATAAGCAGTTTTAAAAATTGTACATAACGATTAAATTATTATTACTGTATTACTGTGATAAACTTCCGTCATGACAAGGTAAATACAATTGCCATTTTATAAATGCTTTATGTAGGTTAACACTACATTTGTACCTTTGTCGTCCGCTGTTGGGAAACACCCGATGCGAACGCTTTGGGTGTTTCTCAACAGACACTGTTATTATAATATCAAAAAAGCTTTAACAATGTTTGAACTTGAAAGTACCTATCGACTTGCGCATTTTTAAAAAGAGAATGATTGACTGAATTTTTATACTTATATTTAAGTATGGTATGTAAATAGAAAATTGCTTATAGTTTGACCAGGAGTACAAATTATATATATATATAAATATATATGGTGAAAATGCATTTCCAATGATAAATCTTCAGTATTCTCTAAATTATCTTCGTATCTCACCGAATTTTGCTCCTTAGTGATTTTAATGTACATAGCGAAAATAAGTTTTGTTAGTTTGAACCACCCCATATTGGGGCATAACGGGCTAACGAAACGCCTTGTTGAAAATTCGCTAAGATACGAAGTATGGAAAAACTGCCATTTTTAGACGTATTTCCATTTTAAAAAAAATAGCATTTATCGTTAATCCTTGAAGCTGCTTACGTTTTAATTTTTAAAAGATTTCTAAACGTTTAAAAATTCCAGTTTGCTCTTATCGTACTATGCTCACACAATTACGCTTTTGCTCTTAAAAATAAATGTGTTTGTAATGGTTCTTAATGTTTTGGTTTTCGCAATCTATAGCGCTTAATCAAAAGAAAAATTATATATTCGTGTTTTTTCTGCTTTTGCAATGAGTCTGATTTATGATGTGGTCCAACTTATTGACGAATTTTGCAATGTCTTTTTGTGTAGGTTATTTTAAGATTTTTTTTTAAATTAAATAGTTAGTGATGTGTGTACAGAATTGTGCGCAAGTAGTTTTTTAAGAGCACGTTAAGTTACTGCTACTTAGTAAGGCTTGATTAATAATTGGACAATATTGGATTTGTGCACCTTAGAAAGGCAATTCTGTACATTTGTTGTAAAATAGAAAAAAGGTCTAATTGTTTATTAAATTATATACAACAAAATCGTAAAATAACTAACAGGGTTTTATAATTATATATTATATACGGTATATGTTTGAATTCTTTTTAAATCAGGTTTGTTTAGAATTATGTACGATTATTGGTTGTATTTTTTGCAATCGACGTACAAATCGCGTGTGATATTTTGTATATATGAACTCGAATTTTATTATTCTAAAACGTATTTTGTAATTTTGTACATAATTCTTTAAAAATCTGCTCTTTTTTGTATGTAAAGTGTTTCGATGTAATATAACAACTAATTATATTTAATATAAGAAAGCATTCATATCTAACTCGTATTATTTGAACCTCACGTAGAGGTTTAGCATCGCCCTAATAAAACTAAAGTACTGGTGGGAATCGAAACAGGCGGATACAGTACAGTGCGATCATCAATGCAAGTGAAGTGAAGCTAAAATCGGTCATTTGCAGGGTAGGTAAAATATTGTTATCTGATTGGTTAACGAAATATAGTAATGGTTGCCATCTTGTGGGTATCTTAGCAACTAGTACCCACAAGATGGTAATAATTATATGTCGTAATCGCAATCGAATTCAAACTCGGGCTAATAATATTTTGCTTGCCTTTACAAATGCTTCAGATGTTAAGTAGTAGGGATAAACATCTTTGGTTAGAGCTGACAATGATAGTTATTCATGGACATTCTTCAGATTTAAAGGTAAGTTCCACTAAATTTACACGCATAATATCGAAAGGAATTTTCCACTGATTGTGTCAGTTTTTGTTCTATTCGATTTTGCAAAATATTTGAATATTTTGTATCATTTCTAAATTAAACGAGATGTGTTCGCCCTCAAACAATAAAAATTAGGCGCGCTCCTCCGATAATACATCTACGCCTGCAGCAGAATATAATAATAAATAAATAATTAAATCTTAAATCAAATGTCATTTTGTTATGTTAAAAAGTTGTTAGGTTAAAATTTTTTGAGTATAAAATTTGTCCTCGACACGCCCACTTTTCGTGGACGACTGTCAAATGTTTAAAAGAGAACGAATTCGTTCTTCTTCCGGTAACGTTTTGTATAACACAGGGACCTCTGTTTTGACGGGTTCTGCGTTCTACGTTGTTTCACGCGATTCTACGTGAAAAGGCAAATGAATTTTGTGTCTTAAGGGAAAGCTTATTTGGGGTATGTGATTATATAACTTTTTTTTGTATTGAGGGTTTAAATTAATTCTGTAGCGTGTCGTCACCCTTCCACCTGTGACCCTTATCGGTGGCGATGAAAATCACCTGTGATTTTTGGGAAGTTTCTATGACGTTACGTCGCTGAAGTCCAGGGGTTGAATACAATTTTATTGGAAGAAATATCTACACAAGTGCGAAATTAATTCGAGGGAAGCTCGGCGCATTCATTTACTTTAATTATTGTATAAATTAAAGACAGATTTTACTTGTGATAACGCCGTATGTACATTGTTGTGTTAAATTTTATACCACGTTTTAGGTCATACTGGTACGGAATTAGCTAATCCCCTACTAGATATTACACAACTGTAAGTATTGCATTTTCTATTTATAAGAGTAATACTTCTTTGGTCATGGCGATTGTTAGAATCACAATTAATGTTAAAACATTTTTGTGTGTCACATACTTATCCGGTGCGCTTTGATTTTCGTATTCTTGTAATTTAACTTAAGAAAGTCAAGTCATTCCTTCGTTAAATATAAAAGTTAGAGCGATTAGGTCGCTTTGATGTGCGACGTGTTGTCCAGTCAAGGGCGTAACTTATACTTGGCCTGTGGTATCAACCCATGTAATATTGTTTGCAACGTTTATATAACTATACTTATGTACTGTTTTCGTCTTCATTAACTGCTTCTGTGGTAAAATAAATATATATTCTTTGTTATTACTTCTGTCGTGTTATTTGTTCTTTTTCAGCTGCGGTCAAGTTAAACGATGTCTCCCTAATTTAGTCCTTCGTCGTCATTTGGCGCCTCTTTACATTTAATTTATAATCTAGCATCACCAAGCCTGCGACTCACTCTCTGCGAACAACTGTGTTAGTCGTCGCTTACTTTTTTTGTTACACGAAAACCAGCGTAACAGATTTGGTGCCCAACGTGGGGTTCGATTTTGTGTATGCGATTATAACTACTCCTAGTTTTATTGATTCTTTAATTTTTTCTTTGTCTTTCGTTGGTTCGATTTACTCAAAGTTTTATTTCGCTTCTTTAGTTGTTGTTGCAAGACTGGCGTCGGAGTTACTTCACTAACTTTTACTTCTTTGTTTTTAAGCATTCGCTTGCCTTTACATTAGTTATCAACTTATTTTGCTTTGATTTGATTTTCTGTCGGACATGTGTTAGCAGATTTCTGCTTTGGTTTACTGCTTTGATTAGTTTCTTGTTTTAATTTTTATAGTTTTAGCTATGTATTGTTCAGACGAAAAAGCACCACTTCTTACTTCTTCAGACTATGATTCAGAAACGAACTTAGGAAATTGGAATGTAACGTTTTCTGGTGAAAATCCTTCTTTACTTATAGAATTTCTTATTGGTATTGACAAGTTACGCAACTCGTGGTGTTTGACTGCATCAACTTTTTCTATCAGCGTTTGAGGTTTTATCTGTCAAAGCCCTTCTTGTTTTTAGGACGAATCGAAGTTCGTTCGATCTACGGATCCTTGGTATTTAGGTATGATATCTAAAGTTACTGCTTCTCTCGTTGGTGTCTTGTGAAAAATCTTTTATATAAACGGGTACGCATTGCCTCTTCTGATTCTTGCGTTTGGAAGTTAGTTGTACCATCGGACCAGCGTAAGCAACTTATTCAGGATCACCACATTACATCTGATTGTGATCACCGCAGTGTTAAGCGCACTTTAGAAGCTCTTAGCTCAGACTTCTACTTGTCTCATATGAGACCTATGGTTGCCGAGTTTATACGTTATTGTTCTTGTTTGAACTCGCAACAAAGCAACCCTATTAGGTCACGTCACGTTTTGCCAAGTACGACGAAGCTTTCCGACACTGGTGTCGCTACAAGGTCTACGCGTCTACGTAGGGATCGTGCTGTTTCTCCTGATGTAAAATCTGCTACTCTTGCTTTTGCATCTATTTCACTCACTTCTGCTTATTCTTTGCTGTCTCCTTCTAATCATTCTCTTCTTTTTCATCGGCGTCGTAAGTGCTAGTTCACTTTTTGGGCTTTCGACTTACAACCTTTGCTATTCTTTTGGTTTATGTCTTTTTGTTTTGGTAGTTCCAGTCTTCAAGTGCGTCGCTGGTATCTTGTTGGTTGTGGTTCGGATGTTGTCGATTTGCTTTTTCTCATTTTGGGTTCACGATATTCTTAAAGTTTTTGATAAATTTCGTTTGGTTTCTTTCTTCTCTATCTTATTTCAGGACAGACTACCTTTCCGTCTGTATATATTTATATCCGCTTAGTTGGCCTTTTTAGATTGGTACGTCATCTATAGGATTCTCTCTTCTGCTTTTGAATTTGGTGTTTCTTTTCCTGCTTGTTGGCATTAAAGTCTTGAAGTATGCTTTCTAATTTGGGACAGCAATTGGTACGCTTTCGTTCTATGACTAACTGATATCTTTTTTTTCTTTATAATGGGAGGTTGGTTGGGCATTGAAGGTTGGTTACTCCCTTTCGTTTCTTCTACGGAGAGAGGAAAAAATCAGACACTTACATCTTGTCTTATCTTTCTCCGTCTGTCTCTTTTCTTCTTCTCTTGTATTTCTTACTTTTCATTTTTTTCTTCTTGATTAGTTGATCACCTGCATGCCACATGTCTTTCTTTCTTCTTCTTCCTGAAGGTTTACGCTTCTGGGCGGTTAGTTGGGCACCGTAGGGTTGTCTCTCTTTTCGTTCTTTTACGGGGTGAAGAACGAATCAGGCATTAATGTTATCTTTCTCCGCCTTTTCCGTATCTCATGTCTTTTCTGATTTTCATTTCTTTTTTCTTGGGGTCTATCAATCTTTTCTATGTGCCAACCATTATTTCTTTTTGGATTTTCTTTATGGTTTGCTTCTTGGGCGGTTGGTTTGGCAGTAGGGTAGGTCACTCGGGGCGGCTATCTAGGGAGAAGTAGTCGAGCCGTACAACAACATCGTTTCTCCTTCTGTCTTTCTCTTCCTTCGGTTCACCATGAGTGGGAGAGCGCCTTTTGTGGGAACCTGGTGGCTATGCGTTCGGGAAGGTTGGTGGTCTCTGACCCGGTAGCCTCAAGCTCTGGACCAGACAAAATACCTTTTGGGGGCCGTAACGGCGGACTTGATGGAGCTTGGCTAATTTTTCTTAACCGGCGCATAGGATGTTGTGATTGTACAGCAGGTACCACTTTCGGCTACAGTCGAGCAATTACGGGCTGTAGTCCTTTTTATTTTCGATTTTAGGGCAAAATTATGGGATCTTTTTTTCCTTTGTTTCTTTTATCTACTTTCAGGGTGTGGGGATTTTTTGGGTCTTGTTCTCTCTGGTCGTAGCTCAGATTTCTTTCTGGGTGGAGGGAAGACTATTGTGGGCAAGCGAGTACTGGTTGCGGTGACACTTCTGTCGTGTTATTTGTTCTTTTCCAGCTGCGGGTAGAGTTAAACGATATCTCCCTAATTAAGTTTTTCATCGTTTTGGACCCTTTTTAGATTTAATTTATAATCTAGCATCACGAAGCCTGCGACTCACTCTCCGGGAACAACTGTGTTAGCCGTCACTTACTTTTTTTGTTACACGAAAACCGGCGTAACAATTCATAACGCGACCGATAGTTGTATTGAATATGTACCTGAAATGCAAAGTAAAAACCAGATACATACGGGTGAAAGTTGCTCAAAACAAATCTTATGGAAACTTGAAAAATAGTTTTTAAATACCTAAGAATCAACAAAAATGTATTAGCAAAATACATGATTCGTTTAGGTACCATAAAAATCTCAAGGCCTTGTTCGCAATAAGAATTTAAAAAAACACAAAATTACAAAATAAAGATTACGTAAATTTATCAATAACAAAATCTATAAAAATGAATTTTTTTTAATAAAATAAATACTTTAATTTTGTTTATGTTGAATTGAAACGAAATTCGGGTGGCTCTGTTGGCAGATTTTCCTTAAATCGCCACAAAGGCGAAATTGAATGGTGTGTTGCACAAAACTTAACATAACACACAATTCTTCGATTCGGTAACAAATTAATCGTCAAGGCCGTACATTATACGAAATAGGAAATTATTTTTACCATAAAAAATAAAAATTCACTATGCTTCACTGTATTACTTTAATAAACACCCTCCAATTCTTTTAAGGCTTGATTTTGCCTCACCGGAACTACATTTGGATATTGAGTGTACCTGGTAAGTTTTAACTTTCTCCCCATAAAACGAAAATTACTAATATATATAAACTTAGTTTACCACTACTTTAATTAAAAACTGTGACGTAAATCTTTGTGAGAGAAAACAATACAAGATGTGAAAATAAAAAAATGCCAGTTAAATCAAAACGCATATAAAAAAATATCAAAAGCAGAGGATTCAATTTTACTTTTAATCTATGAAACTAAATATTAAATGACTGTAGGAAATAATAAATTATAAGGTGAACTCAAAACGTTTGACAACAAAATCGACCTAAATGATTCAAGTACAAACTCACTAAATATGTACTTAATAAGTAACAATTTACAATAAATAAATAAATCAATGCAAAATTATTCAAACGATTTTCAGGTCTTTCACAAAAGAAAACGGACAAAATCAAACGACGGTTACAACATTGAATTTGGTTTCGCAGTTTTAAATGAGATCACATTTAAGGTTATATTAAAGTTTGTTTGGAAATATTAGACGAGCAGGTTACAAAGAAGTTACAAGAATATACGATTTCGCTGATGGAAACAAAAAAAGTTTTGCTTTACAATTTACCAATAAGGCAATTTTCTTAGTGTATCTGAGATTACAACGGCTCGAAAGAAGTTTTTATTTTTGACTCTTTTATCGAGGACTACTCGTTCGGTTATATTCAACAGTGTGAAAAACTAATAAACGCGTATTGGATTTCAAATTTTGTGTAGGTGTATGTTCATCCAGCGTTGTTGCACCCGAATGCACACCGATGCACTACTTCATCATCATTTCTAAATTAAACGAGATCAAGGTTTCTGATTTGGTTGCTATAGAGCAGATCTGCTAAACCCGATAATATTTGAGTTCATATTATTTCGATGCTGGTGTGGTGGTGGTCCGCGGACCGGTCCGGGCGCGGGTCATTATGTTTGGGACAGATATGGACTCTTTTAGTACGACGTCAGAAAAGCATGAAATTGAAGTCGCAGTGTTGATCCTGAGTAGTACATGGTACATAAGTGCCCTTTAATACAAAATTACTAGTTCAGACTTCTATTTGTTCAGAAAGTTGACTCTATGCATTTCTATTAATTTTATTAAATTGATATAGTGCCTGAAGGCACATGCCAATGACAGCTACTTAGTTTCAAACCAACATTCAACATCAAGACGATTCCAGCGCCACTACGATTTTTCTTACATTTGATTTGGTTTCGCAGTTTTAAATGATGAAGATGGACCGAAACGCGTTATGTTGTCATAAAACCACTTTGAAGTGATATGTACACGCTTGTATCGACTTCTAATATAATTACTTAATAGAATGTCTTCAAACCTAATTTCAGTTTAGTTTTTGCCAGTGTTTAAACAATCATAGCTATGTGCGGAAAAATTGCAATGTCGTACCATTGTTTTTATAAACAAGTGTCGTACATAGGTTTTCAACTTTACAAGTTTTCTATGATTTTGTTCTATAAGTTAAAAAAATGTCAAGCCATATTTATTTTGCATTAAAAAAGTATTTGCTTATTGAAATTTCAAACATTAAAAAACGTACGAATGTGATACTTTAAGTAAGCAATCGACCGTGGTGTAGTGTATCCAATGGTCTTCCCAAGGTCTCTTACGCTGCATTACACCAACGAATGAAAGGTCCGTGGTTCAAATCCCGTGGCTACCACTTCTAAAAATTTGTAACAATCACCGCCGCTTTAATTAAAAACTAATAAAATAGCTAATGTTCAACGGTATTCTAAGAAATACAAAAAACAAATATCATTCAAGAACCAAAAGTTATTTATTTTTTTGTAAAAAATAAAAATCGTCGCAGGCAAGATTCGAACCTAGATTATATATGGAATTCACTTTAAATTATAAATCAAATATCTAATAAACTGTTAATGTTTTATTTTTTTATTTGAATAAATTGTTAGGAAGAATTATATCTATAAGAAACTATAAAAATAATTTGAATTTACATACGTACAAAATTATACTGTTAAAAATGATGGATACATCCACTTTCGGTTTCTTTATCACACCCATCTTTTCAGAGAACCGAGAGACTATGAAAACCCATTTCCTTACTAAATTTCAAGTTACTAGGACTTTTTGTTCGAGAGTTATCGTGTGTACATCGTTCAAGACACCCTAAATTTTTATATCAAAAATACATTTTTCTGATTTACGTTGAAACGTAAAATTATGCAAAAAAATTTTTTTTAAAAACAAATTGCCATCGCTATACTTTCCTTATAGGAAAGTAAAAATCCTATATTTGGCGAGATATTGGTGTCAGGTTGTATTAAAGTTTGTTTGGAAAGATTAGGCGAGTAGGCCACAAAGAAAGTTGCAAAAGTCGGTTGGGACTTCAGCTCTCTGAATTTACGATCTCGTTAATGAAAAAAAAAGCACAACAATTTGTTTTACAACTTGCCAGTAAGGCAATTCTCTTGGTATATGTGAGATTTCAACAGAAACGACTAGAAAGAAAAGTTTTTATTTTCGGCTCTGTTACCGAGAACTACACGTTCGCAAATATGCAAAATTGTGAAAGACTAATAAATGCGTATTGCATTTCAAATTTCATATAGGCGATGTTCCCACTTGCTTGCTGCATCTGAACGCACACCGGTGCACTACTTTATTTACCGAAATAAATAAAAGATGTCGCCATAAAACTGTTATTGCATGATGAAATGTTTTTGGTTCTCAAAGGGAAACAGCACTCGAACTTTTTCCGAAGTCAATTGGTCCCAAGCATACCTATTTGATAAATACATGTTATAATACTATAGACAAAATCGCAACTTATCGGGAAGATAAGAGCTTGATGTTACATTGTCTAAGTTATCAGCTAACACTTGACAAAACGTTTTGAGTTTTATTTCTCAACAGAAGATGATCTGCTTAAAGAAAATGTATCTGTGCGTAATCCATTTATTCCGCTTACAGGTTATGAAAAATGTGAGTGAATCTTTTTGGATAGAAACGTTTCAAAATTACATAGGTTAAACTGGTAAAATGGTAATCTGTAACTAGTTGAACATTTAAGAGTTGAGTTTGTTGATTGCTGCTGCAAATGACGTACAATAAGTTGAGGGATGTTCCAACGACGTAGTAGAGGTCGAAATCTCTACTGACGAAATAACTCTTCAGAAGAGTTTCAACCACCAAAGGATAACGCCAAAGTAAAATTCTCAAGAAGCATCCGTCTATAAGTGTCAACATCAAGCTTTCTACATCTTAGTTGAAAACAACACCACCACTCAAGCCACTTGCTTTTACTTTATTGCTGACTTTAAGGTGCACATTTCTTGTTTTCAGTTTTATAGGGTCCACTTCAGGACATAAGCCTCCTTCATTTTCTTCCATTGTCCACTTTTTATTGTCTCTAGCGATATGACCCGCCCAACGCCATTTCAATCTCGCAATCTTTTCTACAGTATCTTCAACCCTCGTTCTTGGTCTTATGTCTAAGTTTCGAATCTTATCTCTTAGGCTGACTCTGAGCATGGCTCTTTCTATTGCTCGTTGGCAGATTCGTTATCTGTTTGTGCTGTGTTTCGTTAGTGTCATTGTTTCCATGCCATATGTAGCTATCGGTAAGATGCATGCATCGTCGTATACCTTTCGCTTGAGATTGTTTGGTGTTTTTAAAGATAGATATAACTAAGTTTTGCGAAACCTGTCCATGTGAGACTAATCCTACTATATTTAGCTCGGTTGTCTGGTTTTCTTTTTCTCTTTTGATGTTTTGTCCTGATTAGTTATATTCTTGGACATTGTCTATAGCTTGATTTCTTAAAGTGATACCGACATTTTCTTGGTTCATAGTTTTAGTCTTTTCGATATTTATTTTTAAGCCTATTGTTTAGGAGGCCTGGTCTAACTCATGCATTATGTCTTAATTTTTCTGCACGGTTACTTACTAAAACTATATCATACGCGAATCTTAAATCTTATTCCATCTATGTTAAAGCCTTTATAGTAGTATCTTGAACACGTTCTCAAAAGCCAGGGTGAAGAGTTTAGAGGACATCGTGTCCTTTTGTCGCATTTCTTTCTCTACCGATATTTTATCGGTCGTCAAATCTTTAATTGACCATATTTAGGTGTTTTTTGGACTTCGGGTTTGACGTTTTTGGGTTAGTCAAACTGCTGCATTTCAAATTACCCTCAAAAAATAAGAGCTTCCATTTGCTGCCGAGACAAGGCATTCCAGTGCTCTGTCAAATCGGGTTCAATATGGTGCCGTTTTGGTGTTCTTGATCAAATATGGACAAAAAGATCTGTTTGTTATCATACATTTATTGTTGCTACTAACCCAATTTAACAGATCACTGGAATTCATAATGCTTCATCAACCAGAGAAGTCGTTGTCGTTTAAAATTTAATAGGTTCACCAACCTAAAAACGTTAAGCAAGTATTCGTGATTATGTGGGGTACGTTACAAAGGTACTCTAATAGCGTAAAAGTGATGTAATTAAAACGTGATTTGGGTTGATGGAGTACATCTTAATTAATTCCAAAGTAAAATCTATATATGAACGCTAGGCGAGTGGCGACGACATATTTAAACCTTTTCTTGGTCACTATAATTACGTTTGTGTGTCTTATCATTAATCGAACTCATTGTGTCATCGGATTACTACCCGTTACTACCTAAGCTGTTAATGTCTATATTTTGTACCTAAGTTTAATGTTAATTATCCATATTCAGACGTATACTTGCCATACTTGGACTTCAGGTTAAATAGTTTTGGGTTGGTCAAACTGACAGATTTTAAATTGCCCCAAAAAAATCAGAACTCCCATGGGTTGTCGAAATTGTGTTGCCTTCGGTAAATTTCAAGGGTAATTTTAACAAAAAGAGCAAGCGGCTCAGAGCAGCGTAAACTAACCTATATTTGCTAATTTCCGTTTCCGTATTCTGAGCTTTACTTTGTACTATTTATTCTCTTATTTATACTTCGATTTGGTCGGTGTACTTATATTTATGTGTTTCTATATTTGATAGTTCCAGTTTTTTTAATTAGAAAATTATAATGTATTATATTAATGTAACATACTGTACATATAAGTTAGTATAAACGCCATCTTTTAGCATAAAAGATAAGGTTCGATTTGGCGCGTAATGTAAGATTGATAGATAGATAACACATGTAAAAAAATGTAATCATATAAAATTATCTTCATTAAAAGTAAGTTGTTTATTACAATCGTGTATGTATTGTTCCAACACCGAAAAGAAACACAACAAAAATATAGATTATAGACTACGCCGTTTGCTCTTTACTTCAAAATTACCGAAGGCATCATAATTTCGGCAACTAAGGGCAATTTAATTTTATCAGTTTGACCAACCTGAAAATGTTAAACCTGAAGTTCAAAAAAACTTCTGAATCGTGTCATTACTCTATAGCTACGCTTACACTCAGCTTACACCGTAATGTTTGTGTTAACATACACGAAGTACAGCTTGGTCTTTACGTAATTGCATTACCTGTAGGCAATCTTCCGGTCTACGTGCTATGTCGAAGGTGCTATGCGTGTCGCATTTCTTGCATTCGCGGTTGCGTACCTCATGAGTCATGATTCAAAAAGGAACTCGGCACCCATATTTTATTACAACACAGAAACCACGCTACTCTCGACTGGCGAAAGCCTTCGAGTCAACTTTGTTGTATAGTTAGAGCTAAAAAGTATTAACATGCTCCTTAGATTTTTACCTCACTTAAATGTCATTATTGGTCATTATTTATAAACATAACCTAGCTGAAAAACTTTGTTTTGAAAAAACGTATACAAAATGACAATACACTCACAAGAAGTAACAGACCCGCTAGAAGAGATGCTCAAAAAAACAGGATGTATTGATAAACATTACAAAGTCCTAGTAATTGATTGTGACTACAAATTTTTGCAAAAGTCATCAAATCGGTTTTAGGAATGTATATCCGAAACTAAAGATTGGAGGAAATGTCAAGAGCAAGTTAAGGACTTTCGCAAATGTATGGATACATACAATAATAAAAAACGCGAGAGTGAAGACTTCAAGTAGCTGCGATTAAAGAAACTTGTATAAATTATGATGTAATTTATTGTACTTAGAAAATGGAGTATTTGTTATTATGTTGTTAAACGGTAAATTATTTGGTAGCATAATAAGGTATGATTTTGCGTTTTAGAAGTATCTAAGCTGCAGTATAGTAATTTTTCATAAATTTGTCAATGTTAAGCAGTATTCGATTTGGCTCACCCATAATTTCTGTGTATGTTATGTGCTATTTTATGGTGGTTCTATCTATCTTCTATCTTTCTATAATTTGTTTTTATTTCTGTTACATGACTTGTTTGTAGTGTAATTTGTTTTCTTCCTATTTTCTTGTATTCTTATATTGTCACTTGTTGATTCATTTAATTCCACAGTTGCAGTAGATTAATCTATACATTTGTTCAGCGGCGGATCTATGGGACAGCTGCTCTCAATAAGTTTCCAAATTCGCTTCTAGATTTGTTTATGAAGAAAGAAGATAAGATGAAATTGAGTATGAGTATTTTCAATCAACGATTTTATTTTATATCTCATTTAGTTTATCTTTTTTATTTCTCGTAGTTTTTGTCATTTCTGTTCGCCAATGGCTTATACTTCTCAGATTACGTTTTCGTAATCACAGCTACGCCAGTCCGACTTGTATCAGTCTGGCGCCCGTATTTTAGCCTTGAGAACAAGATTAAGGTAAATTGTTGTTTTGAAAGAGCCTTGACTGGTTACAGTAAGTCAAACGGTTTATATGGTAGGAATGAAGATACGTCCTTCAAAATGTGTCGTGCTCTATCTCTCGGTACGTTGTTGTAATCACCCAATTGTACATTTTTTTTTAACAGGAGGTGGAAACCCATTATAGGCACTCTGGCACATACCACTAGAGTAGTGTGGGAGTCTCCCTAAAAAATGGGCATACCCGCTAAAACCACCATCCGCTCTTCCTTTTTCTCCTTACCTAGTAGACCTTTTCTAGTATGACATCGGGTAAGGTAGGCCTCATTTACACAACTTTTACCCTACGCTTTCACCCACCATCTTCTACCTTTTTTTAAATAATTTCTGAAATCCCATCACGGATTCCTAAATCGCCCACCCTCAGTCAGTTTTACCCACTCTACTAATGAACCCATAATATGTTCATCTGCCAACGCTTGCTCTGTCCCAGTTATCCTGCTACTCTTCCATCAACCTATCCGAAGATAGTTGACGGCGAAAATCTATTACCGTCCTATATGTCGCAATCATCCTCAGGACAACCTTCTGCGTCCTCTCTAACATATTGAGGTGGAGCTTCGACTTCAATACAGGAGCCCATACAATAGAACGGACCGTACCACCCCCACATACATACTTCGCCGTTCGGAGCTTGGTTCTCCTACGCTCGGTATGAGTCGAACCAAACTCTTCATAGATTTTTCCGCTTTCTCGCATACACGTATTACGTGCTCGGTCATTCTAACGTTTTCTTGGATTCACACGCCTAGGTACCTCGATACCTTCCTGTTTTTAATCTCCAAACCTTGCATCCTTATGGAGAAGTTTTTCATGCTTCTGGACCCGACTGTAACTACGATTTCGGTTTTATCGGACTGTGGTCTACGAGCCAGCTTTCTATTCTGAAAATAACCTCCTCCGTTCTGCTGTTTACCAACTCAACGGTTATTCCTTCCACTACTACCGCAGGTCGTCCGCATAACCCGTCAGCTTGACACCACCCGGCATCGCCAACTCCAGCACCCCGTCGTAATAGATGTTGCACAAGATCGGTCCTAGGATGGAACTTGTTTGAACCCCAGCCGTGAGTTGTATTTGACTGCCTCCTCCGAGGTGCAGCTATCTTTCACTGAGGTAGTCCTTAACCGCACGTTGATCAGGTACCCCGGTACCCTCTTGTTTTCTATGACCTTAACGATGTAACCTCGGTGTCGCTGACTCACGTTTTTTAACCTGTTGAAAATTTTGAAACTCATACGGATAACGTTCAGGGTAGACTTACCTTTTCTGAATACGAACTGGTTTTTAGTTTGGTTTACTTTCAGTTTCTGACTACGCCTTTAGTTTTTCTCCTATCACTGCATCAAACACTTTTCCCAATACTGGAATGAAGCGAATACAAAGACCTGAAACCTCTAACTTTCATCAGGTTTGGCGGCTTTTGGAACTAACGCCAAACTGCCGATTTTCTCGACTCTAGGGAAGGAACTGTTTCCAAGGCATTTGTTAATGCATCATAGTAAGTCGTTTCCCACTCCTCATGTACCCTACTGTTTTTTTGAGCTCTTCGCTGGTGATCGCCGGTACCTCGTTTATGTGTACTTTCTTTCCCTCTATATTTTTGTGTCTAGGAAACAGCTCCCTCGCTAGACGCATTTTCTCTTTGTACATGCTTAAGTCTACCTTCTTGGCAAACTTACCTGTAACAATTTTGTAGCCGTCGCCCCTTAAGATAAACCAAAGTACGACAATGTTTATAAGTATCAAGTCATAATCATATATAAATTATGTTCTTACAAGTCGTTTTTATTAACTAGTATAATTAAAAATATGTTACGTTTATAAAAATTAGTTCTAAATTCTTGGTAAATAGTTACTTTTAAATAAGTTTAGTTAAAATCCGTTACGTACGTACATATGTTAATGCACGTATGTTACCGTTCCTTCCACTAGTGACGTTTTCACCACCCCAATTGCAGCGTCCCACTTCACGCTTAGAGCTGCCCTACCACTCCAGACCTCCTGAGAACATCTGGAACACTTTAAAAGAAGTAAGCCGCAAGTCATTCCACTTTGGGAATCGGTGCTGGCTTAAGACACCTTTCTTTTAATAGGCGGTTGAATTCGCCGTCCGGTACTCCTCTTCTTCAGGAATTTACTTTTTATAGCTTCACGCGCGCAACACCGCGCACCGTTTATTTTATTATTAATGTGCATATTGTGTTTTGCTGAATATATTATTAAATCACGCCAGTTATAAATAGTTGACAACGTTTTCTATGAATCGTGTCTCGTAGTAACCACCGTCGTCTCTACACCAACGTAAATGGTATTAATTGGCACCCAACGTGGTGTTCATTCGGATGCAACGCGCACATCTAAGAAGTCTTGTCGCAACCGACTCCATACATCGTCCGCCGATACGACAACTATCACCTGATAAGATTACAACTACCGTCTCCAACCAGCTTCTGCCGAGGCGACAACTACCGCATTCAACCAGCATTCATCGAGACCACAATTACCGCTTTTAAGCGTCGTTCGCCGAGATGACGACCACCGCCTTCAACTGCCATCCGTCGATAAGACATTACACTAAAATCGCGACCTGTACCCGGTAAACTCCAGTGGCACCCAACCGGAGTATTTACATTAACAACAACCACAATTAATGTCAACCAAGTCGACAATCTATTGGCAACGCTTCACTAGTTGCTACTTACGCAATCCACTTACCGAACCTTGCCAACGATTAGCGACCTGACGAAAGACCCGGTAGCGTTCATACGACAACTTGAACTGCGTTTGTAAAAAAAACCAATCACCGAAGAGCAGCGTCTTTCCTTGACAAGATGGACATTGCTATGTCAAGCAGCAGGTTGGTGAAGCATTTACGCGGACTTTGCCACACGTTTTCAAGAATTTCAAGACTTTTTGTTGGAAGAGTTTGCTGGGTTTCAATCATCGCCAACAGCTGACGCACCAAACGACAACAATGGCGAATCTATGATCGAAGCAATGTCGGAATCTTTCGAGCGTCTTCAATCTCTTATCCGCCATCGAAGTCACATTGGAAAACAACCAAACTACCACTACCACTGATCGCCGAAACACAATAGCCCACATCTACACAAAAACTTGCTATGTCACAAGTTGTCGTGAGCTCATCTTTGGTTTGCTTTAAGGAACCTCCGCTACTGACGCCAAGTCAGCAACCAGTGGAAACAAACCCGGTAAAAGGAGACCAAGAAGAACATCACCAACGTACGAAAGAGACATTTTCTAAAGAGTTGGTAACGCTATTCACCGACGTGAGCACACATTTTCTTTGCCTTAAGGAAGCACAACCATGCTGTTCAAAAATCGTCTTTACGACGCAGATTATGTAACCAGTGGAAACAGTTCCGACAGATGGAAACGAAGAAGAACCTCACAAAATTAATGTGAAGCAGCGGACCCATTACATGAACCTACACGTTACCTACCAATGACTCCAAGCAACACCGCCTATCAACATCACTTAGCCAACCAGTTTCAACGCTTATGGCATTCGGGGAAGAACTTAAGTTATTTATTGGTATTTTTGAATTATTTGGTATTAAGGAACTACCGTTTATTTATGCTATTGTTATATTAAGACTGAATTATTTTATAGTAATTAAGATTGTAATAATTATTGGTGTCCGTTTGTAAATAAATAATGGAAGGGAATTTTCACCGGGTACCGAACGCGCATTAGAGCGCGCGCTATCCCCGCTTAAAGTCGCTTCTCTCGTCAGTCGTTCTCCTTCTTCTGACCGTCGGCAATAAAACCGGGATCCCAAACGCAAGGACGCCAGTTCCAGTTAGAGCTCAAGTCGAAGAGGAGTCTGGGTTCCAGTACACCAGCTGAACTACAAGGCCGCTTTAATTATATTAACCGGGAGATACCGCTCCCTGTCTACCCTTTCCTAACACTGCTTAACCAGGCGTTGTGTTCGTAGTGTCGGGCTTTGGTCTGCGTAACACGACGTCAACACTAGGTTCCAGTAACGTGTTAAGAAATTTTCGCACGACTACTGGTTGCACTCTATTCCTTACCAGGCGTTGTGTTCGTAGTGTCGGGCTTTGGTTTGGGTAACACGACGTCAACACTAGGTCCCAGTAACGTGTTGAGAGATTTTCGTACGGCTACTGGTTTCACTCTATTTCTTACCGGGTGTCGTGTTCCTAGTGCCGAGCTTTGGACTGTGTAATACGCCGTCAACACTAGGTCCCAGTAACGTGTTGAGAGATTTTTGCATGTCGACTGGTTTCACTCTCAACCACGTCTGTTCCCCGAAAATCCGAACCCGAATAATCCTTTCCACCTTGCTCGGTCACTGATATCGTCGCTTGTCAAACGGTCTCTAATTCTTCATTGGTTTATAGCTCATCCATTGGTTGTTGTGTCCACCGCTTCCGCTCTCTTTGATTATTTCCCGGAAATATCGAACCGTTTTTTTTAAAGAATAAAATAAAGTTATTTTTATTTACTTATTGTTGTCTTTTATTTCCGTCGCCTCGCGCTGCTTTTAGGTCCGTTCGAAGCCTTAGACAACCGCCTAGGTAGCAAAGTGACGTTAAATTCACGTACTATTTTGGTGAGGCTTCGTCATCATATTTATCACAAAATAAACTACTACGTTTTAATCACGTTTTATTTTAGTCACTAACTTTCAGTTCCAACGCAATTTATCGAAAGTAGAAACCAATTTTTACTAGATGAAATAATAAAGTTAAACTGTACAATCTGGCAACACAAAGTCTCGACTACTCGTTGATGTTCGTAGTTCGTTCGGTACAGCTTCGTGCGCCGGCAATTGTCAGCAACCGGCAACCTCTGGCGCCAACGTACGACATCAACAATAAAAAGGTGATATCATGTGGTTATTTGTAAAATATGTAATAAAATGCGTCTAACATTTTCTTTTCTCTTTATAATTTACCTATCTTTAAAAAAAAATCAATGTCAGATGCCGTAGTTGTATAAGAGAGTTGCAAATTCAATTTATGAAATTTCTGAGACTGAGAAACCCACATTAGTTCTAATATTGCTACATCAAATTATTCTCAATGTGCACCACAGCAATTTGCTATTTTAAACAAAGCCTCTTCTACAGAGATTCATAATATAACAGAATATGAAAGTGATATCAATATTGAATGTGGCGTTTCTAGTCCGCTATATGATAGTAGTTCCTCTGATGAAAATGATGTTGAATCTGATTCACATGAAAATTTACAACTACAAATTGGGCAGCTGAAAATGAAGATGTGCCACAATCGGCAGTTACACAGCTACACATTTTGAAACTTTCACCCAGAATTGCCAATGTGATCCTGTAAAACATTATTACGAACTCCGATAAATTTTGTCTCTACGCAATTAGAATCTGGTGAATACATACACTTTGGTTTTGAAAATGCTTTAAAGCAGTATGTCTAAAATATATATTGATTTAACTCGGTTACTAAAATTGAGTTTTAGTATAGATGGTTTATACCATCATTTCGTAGTACCAACATCCAATTGTGGCTAATATTAGGAGTTATTAAAAATATTCAATTTTGTTCCCCTTTTCCTATACGTATTTTTTGTGGCAACAGTAAACCGAGCCCCCTAAATTTGTACTGAAGAAATTTCATTTTAGAGTTGCGTAATCTTATGCAAAATAAATTCAAGTTCGGGAATAATTTGTATGAAATACATCTGCATAGCTTCATTTGCGATGCACCGGCTCGTGCTTTCATAAAATGCGTAAAATCACATGAAGGCTATGCATCTTGTGAGAAATGCATAGAACATGGTCAGTATTATAATAGACGGGTTATTTTGAGGCGTATAACGTAATTGTAACCGACCTATTAACCTACATAAATTTGGTTACGCATCCCCTGATCTACGAGATAGTAAACTTGAACCTAACTCTAATTCTCGGCTGTTATTTGCGGACGGTCAATTGTTTGTTTTAAATATTTTATTTAAGGAAACTTCGACTGGAAATACCGTGCACAGAGTGTCATCAGCGAAGTAATAAAGATAAGATTTTTTTTGTATTTTAAATTTGTAATTACTGTCTTGTCGAATCCCGATCGCTGTCCCAAATTAATTTTTTTTTTGTTTTGCGAACCTAACGTAATTAAATTAGTTTTACTACTTTTGTTTTAACACAAGGTAATTTAGATCCTGTATTTTTGTAATATTTGAAATCCATTATCGATTGTTTTACTCAACTTCACGCATATTTTGTTTGCATAATTCAAAATTGAATATTTTATTGATTATTTTGTAAATTGCCATTTATTCTAAATTTATTATATTTACATCAAATTTACTGATTGCTATTTATTGCTTAACCTTCCCCGTTTTTTTTTCTTTCAGCAACCCTTCGCTACTACTAGAGCCCTGTTAAACTTTTACAATTTACTTAACAGGACCGTAACTAAACAAATTGTGTGGCGCCCATTTCTAACAATTTCTAATCACTATTTGACTAATTTTATCTACCACGACATCTTTGATTTAAATATTCCCCTCACAATTTCTAACGCACCCCATTTTGCCTACAAGAACCGAGCTACTGCGGCCATCGCAATTAAATTTAGTTACTCTTAATTCTTACCGTAACAGTTTGCTTCTAAGATATTGGATTCTTTTATTTTACATTCTGAACATCTGTACGGTCTCGAGTTTTTAATATACAATGTCCACAATTTAACTCACTTATGTGATGATGTACGTAACTACGGATGTTTGGATAGTATATCTGCATTTCCGTTTAAAAATTATCTAGGTTCTTTAAAACATATGATAAAGTCTCCTCACCGACCATTGCAACAGATTTATAGTAGATTAAAAGGAAGTGAATTCTTATCATTTCGGTATAGAAATTTGTCTGATCTTCAACTTGAAATGAATGATAACGATGGCCCTCTTACTTTAAATGTTTCTAAAAAGCAATACAAAAATTGTACTTCAAAAATTTTGTACTCATGGTTCGTTCATATTAAATAGTAAAGTAGTAGAAATGCACGATATTGTAGTTAATCCCGATGGTTCTATTAATATTATTAATAAAGAATTTCGATGTTACGTTTCATTTTATAATCATCTGTCTGACTAAGAATTTGAGTGTTTTTGTTATAAGCGATATGGGTAAAAACTTTGGCTAGCACGTAATATAGAGGCTAAAGTGATAGTTTTTGCCTTCGGAAATAATTTAGTTTCAGTTCCTTTATTAGATACTTTGTAGCTTATAATCATCACTTGTTACTGTTTTTTATTCAGTTATTACTGGTTTCTGGTAAGTTAAGTTTTGAATGTAGTAACATTAGAATGTCTTCCGGGTTTGGACCGTGTCATAGTTGCAACCGAAGCTGCCAACGTTTCGCCCACTTTCGTAAGGGGCTTCATCAGGGCGTGAGATAAATCGCAAAACTCAAACAAGCAATCGAAAACTAACTAAGAACTTCTCAAAAGTTAGGTTATCCACTTGTAAAACAAGCCATAACCCAAACTATGAAAAGGTAAGAAAGAAAACGATAACCTGAAAAAGCAAACGAAAATCTAACAAAGAACCACTACCGAGTTAGGTAATCAACTTGTGAACCAAGCCAGATTCTAAACTAGGTAGAAGTCCAAACCCGGAAGACATTCTAATGTTAGTATAGATTCCGGCCGTGGAAGCCTTCGCTATTACATTTGAATGTAGTGTTAATTTTGATTTATATTTTATGTTTATGTGAATTTTGACATTTGTATTTTTAAATATTTGTGGATGTATGTATGTTATGGCTAGGCAATTACTTCTATTTTAATAAAAATATATAATATGAGCATTTCGTTTTATTGCATTAAAATGTCGTCAAACATTCGTCAATTTCACGATAAAATTGTTACAAATTAGTAGTAATGTAACGTTTTTTTCACGTAAAAATATGACGTCGCTGGGTGTGCCAAATTCACGTCATTTATTTGATTTAATAACGTCATCTTTTAAGGAAAAATGACGTAATCGCTGCCCCAAAAATTGACGTGATTGTCACGTGTTCTTGCTGCCTGGGCGTGTCTTCACTGCAGTTACCCGGACAATACCGTTAAACAGGAGAGTAAACTCCTCAAACAAATCTGGCGCCCGAGAACCGTGCCGTTTTTTAGATTTCTATTTCAGCTAAGCAGTTCGATCCGGAGTAAGCATCACGTCGACTTGCCTTGAGGAACCTCAGCTACTTGTCATGACTGCAACCAGTGGAAACAAACCCGTCAGAATGAGACTAACAAGAACCTCACTAAAGTACGTGGCATTTTCTAAAGAGTTAGTAAAACTATTCACCGAAGGGAGCACACATCCTGTATGTTTTAAGCACAACCATGCTGTTCGGAAATTTTCTTTACGACACAGATTTTGCACTTAAAGTGAACAAGCGGACTCATTACAAGAACCTATATGTTATATACCAGTGACTTCAAGCAACACCGTCTATCAACATCACTTACCCAATCAGTTTCGACGCCGGTGGCATTCGGGAAAGAAACTCCACGGTCGGTGGAAACGTTTATAAAGCGAGGGGTAGTCTATTATCGTTATTCCCTCCACTAGAGACGTTTTCGCTGTCCAATCACAACGTCCCATTTCACGGTCAGAGCTGCCCTACCACTTCAAACCGCTGAGGACATATTCGACGTTTTAAAAGTAGCAAACTCCCAGTGTTGTAAATAGATAATTTTTAAATTATATAGATACAGATACATTTTTTTTCTTGCAAGAATTATCTAGTATTAGATAATAGATAAACTATTTAAACTTTATATAGATAACAGATAATAGATGAAATAATCTAGGTAGCAATAACGATAGATGGAGTTCATTTGAAGAACTACTATGGAATCTGGGAAATTACTGAAGAAAAACATACATATTGTAACTTGAATTTTAAGGAACACTGGATTTTTATAAATTTTATTTAAATAAAAAATTATATATATACAGATACATATAACTTATATATTTTAGATAGTATATAGATACATATAAATAGATAAAAAATATGAATCTAGATTAATTTATCTATATAAATTTATATAGATAATTTACAACACTGCAAACTCCAAATCATTCCACTTTGGGAATCAGTGGTGGGTTAAGACACCTTTTTCTTGGGCGGCTAAATCTGGACGTTCGGCACTCCCTCCCTTCGGAAAGTTTTTAATTTTATCATGTTTAAGTACATGATGTTATGTACAAAACAGTGCAAATTGGATGTATGTTTATATAGTGGTCGTAGACAGGGGTGGGCAAAATACACCTTGTTAGGTAATTGAAATACAAAATACAAATTACATTAATATTCTGTATTTAAAATACTAGATACAAGATATAGAATACAAAATGTCGAAAATACAAAATATAAAATAGTATTTCAATTACAATTAAAAATACAAATTACTTTGTAACACAAAGGTAACGTGTAAATAATCTTAATTCACTCGACAAATTTAACTACTTCTTTTTTGTAATAAAAAGATTTATTTTCCTTTAAAAAAACTAATTTTTTAAATTGTTTGTATGATAAACTATCTCTAGTTAGTGAATGTATAAAATTTGCAAATGAAAATAGACATTCCACTTGTGGCCGAAAAACATAAACTTGTATAGAATCGAATTTTATAAATATTTTTTTTAGTGTTGGATATGATTTTAATCTAAGAAACGGTTATAACGTATAAAATTAACGGTTTACTGATTTACGTTAGTCTCGAGTAATTGATGTAATTGAAATACTCAAAATACATCAAACAATGTATTTGAAATACAAATTACAAAATACTATTTTGCATTGTATCTAAATACAAATTACAAAATACAATTGTATTTTAAATACTATATTTGAAATACAAGTAATTCGTTACTGCCCAGCACTGGTCGTAGATTGTTCGTATCAGTACGTACACTGTACTTAAAAGTATGTGTAATATACATTCTTAGTACGTACTTGTGCTATATTGGTTGTAACTTATAAGATAGTCTTTGAAAAATTAAAGCTATGCATTGTTAGTGCCAGCATCTACGCTTAGAAGTTTGTACTAAAACATCAAGTTATTATATCATCATTTAAAAAATATGAAAAGTATCGCATCGTGTTAGTAGAACTCAAAGATTCAAAACAACGGTTTGACCGGATTTTACATAAAAAATATCACTGAGCGGTCCCAATAAGATAACTTAGTTATGAAATTACTATACATTTGTGACTTTTATTTTACTTAAACATGATGTTCAAATTATATCACTATAGTATATGTCACATATAACATGTATTCATATCACATTCATCTTTATTATGTTATGCCACAATGTTACGTAAATAAGTGTAAAACGTTAAGTTAGTTTTACGTCACTGCTACGTTGATGTGTTTATTGGGTATGGTATATCGTCCTAGACATTCATGCATACGATTCTGTATTTTAACCGGATTTAACCACGGAATTTTAATAAAGACTGTGAGAAGATTTGAAGAGAAGACTTTAGAAGCTTTAACATGTTTAATCAATGCAAATTTATAATCATACAATCGAAAGCTAACAAAGAGTGCTTCTGGTCAATTTCTTGTTTTTTTGCGTTTAATAAGCTCAATTTTAAATTAAAAAAAAAAACGCAAAGTTAATTTCGGCCACTCCAAATATCAAAGGTTTTCAAAATGCCTTTACAAATTTTTTACGCATTGCAAAATGAATAAAAACTAAAGTTTTTAATTTTTTTAATTAAAATTTATAACAATATTCTTTATTTTTTTTAAATTATTTAGTTATTAATCTATTAAATTAAATTAAACTAAAGATTTTGGTTAATTTTAAAATTTTTGACTTACTCTATATATCAGTTTCTTTTGCGCACATAAGAAAGAAAGTATTGATATCAACAATGTCAGGGTGAGAGAGCATAGTTTTGATTTAAGTTAGGGTAATGGGTTGAATGCTTGAGAAGCAACAACCAAACGTAATTAACGTTCGTTTGTTAAGGGTCCTTTTTTTTTAAATTATTTTAGCCGTAAGTCTATAAAAACACTTTTAAAAATGGTCAAACGTAAAACTCAAGCTTTAATCGACTCGGATTCGAGCAACGACTCCAATAGTGACCTCGATTCGGTAAGTTCTTCGCATTATTTTTTACAAAAGAGGTTAGAACAAGGCGCGAATGAATGCATAAAAACCGTACACAATTTTTCGCTTTTATCATAATTTTTTCAAGTTTTTGACATTTCCACGCTTACTATCTGTCACAATCTTTAGATTATAGAATCACACCATCATCCTTTGTTTATCAGTTTATGTATTTTCTCCTGTTCACGTTTTAGGAATTCCTGAGTTTAGCCAAAAAGAAAAACAGGAAAAAAAAATCTCCCAACATGGAAAATTCAAAACCACATTCGGATTCGAACGAAGAAAGCGATAACGATATTAGAAACAATAAGAAACGGAGTAAGCAATCGTCGGCTGCTTCTTCAGATGAAGGTACTAATAAAGACGATGGAAAAACTTCCGAACCTGAAGAAGGGGAGGTTTCGGATAGTAGTAGTTCCGAAGAAGAATTTAACGACGGTTACGATGACCAACTCATGGGTGACGAAGAAGACCGAGCTCGGTTAGCTTCCTTAACTGAAAAAGAACGTGAAACCGAGATTTTCAAGCGTATCGAACAACGAGAACTTATGAAAACGAGGTTAGCACCAATTACTTGATTTTTAAAGAATTAAGTTAGCTAGAAGTGTTTTATTTTTGGATTTGTTTGGAACATTTTTAATTCGTTTTACAAATATTTTAATCTTTATTATTTATCGTAGATTCGAGATCGAAAGGAAGTTGCGATTGGCGAAGAGGGCTGAAAGGGCGAAGGAGAAACCGACTAAGGGCAGAGAAGATCAACCTAAGATAATACAGTATAGTTCGGTTGATCATAAGGAACGAAGTAAAGAGCGTAAAAAAAATATCGAAGAGAATAGGGGTAAAGTCGATAAAAGGGTGAACGCTATGGCCGAGTTAAAGGCGAGACGCGAGGGCAAACTAAAGCGCGAGGAGATGGAGTCGATGCGACGGGAGGAACAAAGGAAAAAAGATGAGGAGGAGGCCGTTCTTTCTTCTTCTGGTAAAAGCTCAGTGAAACTTAAAGCTTCGGATATATATTCCGATGACAGTGAGAGTGAAGGTGAGTCAATCTACGTTTATTATTATTGGTATTTAGTTCTTTGTAGTTCTTAAAGACACTCATCTTCTCATTGCTTCAGAGGTACATCTTTAGGCATTCATTTTATTTTAATTTGAGCTTTCAGGAGTCGCTAACATGATTTTATTTGTGCCATCATTCAGTTCTGTTACAATAAATGCTATGACGCTTTAATTGTTTTGTGGATAAATAGTACTAAGAATAGACTTCTTCATAGCTAGAAAGATGTCATCAAAGTACTTGGTAAAGATTCTTTCTCCTCCTCTGTGTATTGCAGTAATTTAGACTTCTTCGTTTAGGAGGGGCATACAAAACCACTCGAATCTATTTTTGTGGCAACGTTTCGTGCTACACGCGAGAACTTCATCAGGACAAAGAATAATTGACTTGTCAAGTGTTTGTTGAACGTTTATGTCCTAAGAGTTTTAATTATTGACCCCTTTTATGTTTTATTTATTATTTAGTAAACACAATTCGTAAAGTTGCCTATGTTCTTGGTCGGTGGATTGTTCCACTTGATTTTATTCCTTGGCCTGATGAAGTGCTCGCGTGTAGCACGCAACGTTGCCACAAAAATTGATTAAAGTGGTTTTGCATGCCCTTCCTAAACGAAGAAGTCTAAATTAGTTGGCGTCATCAAATTATTAGTTTAGTGAATTTAACAGCACACAATTTTCTTAATTTTTCTAGCAACTGCTTAATGTCTCTCTAACGTACGCCAGTTGACGGATGATGCCCTCATCATCTGCAATCAATCTTAAGGACTTTAAGCGGATCTGTTCTGTGATGCATGGTTTTTAGAACAAATGATGTCATTGCCTCTATTTCTTATATCGAGTACAGTCTTTTCATTGTGTAGGATTTGTGTAATAGATCGATAGCGAGGGCTTTGGGATGATGAGCCAGGCGTTCTATGTGTTATGTTTCTTGTATGCAACTTATTTTTTTTGGTTTTGTATCTGCAATCAGTCTGGATGACTAGAAGCGGATCTGTTGTGTGTTACATGTATTTTAGGACAGATGAAGCTGTTGCTTCAATTTCCCACTTCAAGTACAGACTTCCTTTTCAGTCTTTTCACTACATAGGATTGGTTCAGCAAGTCAATGGATTGGGGTAACGTGCGAGACGATCAGTGTATTTTTGTTTATAAATTTCTATTTCGGTTTCTACAGTCGGTATGTTCAAGTACTCGTGAATTTCATCATTTCTGGTGAACCATGGAGCGTTCGCTATAGTGCGTAGTATATTGTTTTGTACTCGTGGCAGGCATAGTCTATTACTTTTGCTGGCCGTGCCCCACAGTTAAACACCATAGGTTCATATAGGATTCAGGTTGTAGATGAGCAATTTATTATCAACTGATAGCACTGATTTTCTGCCAATGAGCCAGTACAGGTTTTTGAACTTGTGGTTAATTTCATCCCTTTTCTTTTTAATATGGGTTCTCCAAGTTAATCTCCTGTCTAGATGGAAACCCAAGTACTTTACACAGTTGGAGTGTGGCAAAACATTGTGACCTAGTTTTACTGGTGGGCAGTCTCCTTTCCTTAGGGTGAATGTGATGTGGCTGGATTTCTCGGTGCTAACAAGGATACGCCATTTTTGTAGCCATTTATTTGTCTCGTCTAGCAAATGCTGTATTTTGTCACTAGCCTTCTGAGGGATGCTGTCGGTTGCCAAATAGGCTATGTCGTCTGCATAGGTAGCAACAGTGGTCCTATCTGATATAGGGAGATTAAATGTGAATATGTTATACAACATATGTAGGGCCAAGTATTATTTCTTGTGGAACCCCTGCTTCTATTGTGTACAGAGACGATCTAGCCTCCCGGTGTTTCACTTGGAATAGTCTATCAGCCAGATAGGATTTAATTATAAGGAAGAATCGAAATGGCAGCTTCTCCTTAACCTTGCATAGAAGACCCTTATGTCATACTTTGTCAAAAGTCTGTTTCACATATACAAAGACCACTGAACAGTATTGTCTTTGTTCAAAGCACTGTTTTGCCATTTGGTATATGCGGTGTGTTTGTTCTATGGTGGAGTGAGATTTTCGAAATCCAAATTGGTGTGCTGGAGCTATGTTGTATGTATCCATACTTGATCTTAGTTTGGTTAAAAATATTTTTTCCCATAGCTTAGAGACTACAGGTGTTAAACTGATTGGCTTGTAGGAAGAAGTCTCATGAGCAGGTTTTCCTGGCTTGTGGATTATTATTATCTGAGGAACTTTCCAGATGCGTGGGAAATAAGATATTCGGATAATTGCATTGTCAAGCCAAATGAGATATGCTTTCTTTGGGGGGTTCTTTTAGGATTTTAGAGGTGATCAAGCCGAAGCCGGGTGCTTTATTAACATTAACGACTTGATTTCCCTTAGAATTTCTTTGGGAGAAGTAGGTGTGATTGGTGGGCCCATTTGCATGTCTCAACCTAATATCCGATCGAAATCACCTTCATCAACAAGGCTTTCGTTTGATCTAAATCTGAGGCTAGATGCTTAGCAAATGTCTCCGATTTTTCTGTGTCAGTCCTTGCCCAAGCTGTGGCGGGGGGGGGGGGGTTGCAGTTTGCCAGATATTTTGGTAGCTTTCCATAGTGTTGACTATAAGGAGTCATGTTTTCTAGCTTGCTTTGCAGATTTGCAGATATTCTGAGGACTGCTTTTAGTTGCAGCTTTCAGGTACTCAGTTTTATCATCGGGATGTCTTGATGGTTGCCATGTTCGTGTTAGACGGCGCTTCTCTTTGATTTTATTTTTGATTTACCAGGAATATGAGACACTAGCTGATTTTGGTTTTACATTTGGTGTATTTATCCGGACTGCAACTTGGATCAGGTTGGTTATGTTGTATGCAACTATTTCAGCATTTACAGTAGGATGTTGAGGTACTCGTGTATGTTGTAGGCAAAGTATTACTTTTGCTGGTTGAATACCATAGGTTCAGTTCTGCTTCATTGTTGACTTGTGGATGAGGAGTTTATTGTCCATAGATAGCACATATTTTTTGTTGATGCGCCAGTACACATTTTGTTGATTTCCTCCCTGTTCTTTTTTATATGAGTCCTCTAATTTAATTTTCTATCTAGGTGAAAACCCAGATGTTGTTGCCCAGTTTCCTCACAGTGAACGTGATATGACTGGACTTCTGTGCACTAACACAGATACACCATTTATGCAGCCATTCGTTTATCTTGTCTAGCGACTGCTTAAGTTTGTTACTAGCTTTTTGTGTAATGTCATCAATTTTTTTAGGTGAAAAATCCTAATGGACACTCGTCTGGTATCCACTACGAGAGTAGTGTGGGACCGCGCACGCATATCTACTACCTACCCCTCTTTCTTTTACGTGTGCTTCCTCGTACCCACTTTTCTGGTATTAACATCATAACGTGCACTTCTTCAGAATGCTTTTTCACTCTTTGTTGCCCTGCAAACATGCATGAAGATTTTCTAATTTGGTTTGCATCCTGTTAAGAATCCTTTTGGGTTTTGTTAATTTTTTTGCGTAAGCTCCAAATTGGCTGTGCCAGTAATGACGTTTAGAGCCCCTGTGGCAATTCTCAACGTTGTCTTTCTGCAACTACTGTTTATCATTCTGTTATATTTATTTATGTCTATCGCTCTACGTCATATCTGCGCTCCGTAGGTTAATATTGCCCTCGCCGCGCTACAAATGAACTTTCTTTAAATTGCCAAGGGCCCTTTATTTTCTTCATGATTTTACTTAGCCCCGCCCTTTTTGTCTCTACTTTGTTTACGATGTTTGTAACGTGTGCCTTGAACTTTTATTGAAAAACAATTTCAGATGGCAGTTAATTTGCAATAAATGAGCGAGATGATTGTAGATAATTTTAATATTTTTTCACTCATACATTCTCACATACCGTAATCATTAACAACCACTTCTTACAATATTGTCACGTTCCCTTTTTCGGGTAGACGTTGCCTGATCATAGAATTCTCCTGAATTCAACACTCCCTCGGAATTCTGTGATCTGTACATTTCAATTAAATTTAACTTATCTGTAAAAAAATTTAAATTTTGACATTGGCATTGCTTTAGTCATTAAATCTGCGACTTGATCCTGTGTAGTTTTCTTTTCTATCTCACACTGCCTTACAAAATGATGTAGCATATCTATATGTTTAGAACCTTTTGTTTCTAGAGTTGACGCCATCTTTATACGTATCATAAATATCAACTGCTTCCAAATTACATTTCAACAAATCCTCCAACAGCTGTTTTAAAAATACACATTCTGTTGTACAGTCAGAAAGCGCTACATATTCAGCTTCTGAACTTGAAAGTGCAAGTACAGATTGCTTTTTAGACCACCAAAATACTACAGTACTATTTAATTTTAATAAAAATCCAGTTATACTCTTACGATCATTCATGCAACAAATTTTAAACAAAAACTTTGTGTATTTCTTAAATATCTAAGAACATCCTTCAAATGTTTCCAATGTATAGTACCATAGCAGTTCTGGAATTGACTGAATTATAATACAGTATAACATAAATCGGGTCTAGAACCCAACGTTATATACATAAGACAACCTATGAGTTTTTTATACAGTTTTTTAAAGTTTCAGCCTTTTTCAAAATATAAATTTAGCTTAGTTTGCATCCGAATACTAGCATCTTTACAGTAATTCAGATTAAATATATGTAATACATTTCTAATTAACTCTTTTTGAGAAACAAACAAGGTATTCGATTATAACAATTTCTAATCCTAAAAATTTTAAACATTTTTAATTCGACAGATCCTTCATTTAAAATTTTATAGCTAACTGCGTTTTTACAGACTTACATCATTGACATTATTTGATACTAAAATTAAATCATCCACCCACACTAAAAGATACATATTACTTTTGAAAAATAAACAAGGATCTACTTTCGACCTCATCATTTCTAATTCTTGCAAATATTCACTTAGTTTATCATCCAACATTTAGGGCTTTGTCGCAATCCACATAGTGCCTTCTTCAATTTACAAACGTTACCTGATGAAGGAATGTCTACATATTTTTTTAAGGTTATATTGTCATAAAACCATTTTGAAGTGATATGTACACGTTTGTGTTGATTTCCTAGCATGCTATAATTTTTTTGAAATTTGTCCACTCGATTTCATTAAGATCATATCGGCTAACCCTTATCTTTTTTTAAAATTAATTAAATAATTAAACGAGATCAAATCGACGAAAAGGCCCGAGCGCGCAGCGCTATGTTAATCTGTATGCTTCAAAATGTCCGGGACACACGGTATAAACAACTCAAAGAAATATAGAAAAAAAATTGTTATTTTTTAACGTGTCTTGTTTTCCCTTCAAGGTATGGAATTTTTTTCCAAAAAAAAATTGTCGTAGGCAGGATTCGAACCTAGGATTATATATGGAATTCACTTTAAATTATAAATCAAACATCTAATAAACTGTTAATGTTAGAAAACAAATTTATTTGAATAAATTGTTAGAAAGAATTAAGAAACTGTAAGAATAATTCGAATAATTTAGATACTTACAAAATTATATAAGAAAACCGGTTAAAAATGGCTGATACATCCACTTCCGATTTCTTTATCAGACCCATTTTGTGATAGAACCGAGAAAATATGAAAAGCCAGCTTCACACCAAAAACCATGCAATAAAAATTTTTTGAAAAAAATTGGGATCGCTATACTTTTTACTTATAGGAGAGTACCCACTTCGAATCCATGTTCTCATCAAGGGGTTCAGGAACAATTTCCTAAGTCTCATTTTTTCTGAATTGTTATTTTTCTACCCGCTTTTATAATCTCCTCCGTCGTGAATTTTGTCACTGACTCGTCTTTACTGCCCATGTCTGTATGTGTATTTCTTCCTACGACGAAAAGTTTGTTTATTGTGTCTTCAGTCTTTTCTTCGGAGATTATGATCTGTTTCCGTTTTTGATTCTTTTGCGATTATATGCTAGTCTCTACGGGTCGTGGTCTGTTTTCTTACATAGCGCCTCCTAATTAGTTCTTTTTGCCTTCCTTATCCGCGCTTTTAGCATTGTGATTTCATCGCGCATGCTTTTGTAGGCTGTCAGAAAGTTTTGAGGTTGCCCGGTAACCTCGCCTTGTTCTGCTGCTTTTCCTCTTTTATTTAATTCATTCTTTCTTAATCTCTTCTAAGTTTGCATTCCACCAGAAACAGATTTTTCTCTTTTCCTTTGAAACGGTTGCTCTACATCTCCTAAGGGTCTGACTTGATTTTCGAAAGTTCCGCCTGCTGTTGAAAGTCTGCAGAATTTGTATAATTTCTTCCTTTTTTATGAGTTTCAGCTTCACTTTCTTCTGACTCCTGTCCCCTATTTCAAAAAAGAATGGGATTATGGTCACTTGCAGTTGCATCTCTCATTTTCCAATTTAGAACCCGTTCTGTTAGTTTTTTTGTGGCAACCGTGATATCGATGTGGGAGGTTTAGTGTCCTCTCTCGAACGTCCTTTGCTGTTCTGGTTTAGTATCACCATGTTCGTGGAGTCGATGAAATCTAGTACTATCTGTCTCCTCTAGTCGTCTTTTCTCGGGTGCCATCGTTTAGCTTTGGCGTTTAGGTCTTCCGCTATCTCGTGTCTGTCATGTTTCTCGTCATCGAATCGAAATCTGGATCTCTACTTTGGGCGAGAAGTACGCCCAGTAGATGTCGAAGTCCGTTATTCTAATATTTTTATTCGGAACCTTGACGGCAACATCTTCACTGTTGTCACACAACTATTTTTTCCTTTTATTCTGTTTTTCTGCGGTTCCATCAACAGTGTGATGTCGATGTTTTCCTCTAACGCTATGACCTCCACCATGTTCATGGCAGCCTTACTTCTATTGACGTTCCATTGTAATATCTTAATATATTTTTGCGGTTTCATATTTGTTCGTGAAGTTTACATGTTCAATAGATTTAAAGTATAAATAAAAGTCTATCAATATATAAATAAAAATATATAGATACATATACTGCAGGGTCCTGCAACAGTGCGTAAGGCTTTCCTAGCGCCTTTTCCGTGAGAGATAGAAAAAAAGATTCGTACAAAATGTTATTCGTTTAAAAATCTTTGTCGTAAAATTATTTTCAAACTTACAGGGTGTCCCAATTTTGTGGTATAACGAAAAACATTTTTTTTAATGAGACACGGTATATATTTTTAATAAAATGTCTACTATTTCCTATACCTAAACTTAATAGTTTTCGAGTTATTAATTTTTTTCTTAAACATTTGACAGTTGTGCCTGTACATAGTTCTACAGAATCTGCAGAGCTAAGTTTAGTGAAGGATTCTCGGCAGACAACGGTACCCTCCTGCAGTAGTTTAGTTTTTGGTTCTTTCATTTCATAACTTGAGAGTGATTGATAATTTGGTTACGGATGTAGAAGATGAGATTTCGTTTGGAGTGCTTGACTTCATTTAGAATCAGAACAGTAATATTTTAACGATTAGTTTTTAAACTGTTGCTGAAGAGAAAGAAATAATAATGTAAAATACTTAAACTAGCGGTAACAATTCGAGGTCAATTCTAACACGACTTAAACTTGGAAATTAGAGATCCAACAAGTTGTTATTCTTATCCGTAACTAAGTGCAATAGATTCCATCGTTAACTTTAGTTGAATTTTGGGGATATGTATCCGGTATAGAAAATCCAGTAGATATACATACATATAAGTCTATTACAGAATAATTTATAGACGCGAGCAAAATGAACACCGGTAAGCGTCTGACTGTGTGGGGTTTATCTTTAATACCTGGCAATCGGCAAGATTTACCGTATCCTGATGTGGTAGAAACCGCGATGAAGCGAAGATGGACACCGGACTATGACGATTTATCGTTCGCAGATTTTCAAGACTGTGTGCGATCCTGACGGACACCCTTAGAACAAGAGTCGAGATTCGTGGTTGGACATGAAGTGGAGACACAGTATTGGACTCACTTGTGTTTAACCATGCCGGTAAATCTAAATCTAGATCGGGTTTTACATGCCCGATTTGAATATCAGAGGGGAACTTGAGACACGGCACTAGGCCCGAGGATTACCACTGGTTTCGATAAATCGAGACGTAGTTTCGTTAGGAGAGTTAAAGCTGCGCTTTATTAGTTTAAAAGAAGGGGGAGTTCCACCGGGGATCGTTGGTTTGGTGCCCTATCTATTTGGTGTAGTATCGACGAGATTGGAGCTACACTGTGTGACGCCTGTTTACAAGTATGTAAAGTGGATACTTTTTTTTCGGGGCTCTTACGTGGTAGAAACTAACGGTTTATGGTAACTGGATTCGGTTCGATAACGCCTCGAGTTTTAGGGACGGCCGGTGGTTCTTAATCCGTAGAACAATGGTGTCACCCGATTTCAGTTTCTAGGAGAGCCACGTAAATAGACGAAGTCTGCGACGGCGATATTTATACCTCAGATTAGATAGATAGGATCTGGAATAGGCAGAAGGCGTTTCTCCAGGTTTCAAATTAGTGAGTCCCACTTAAGGATGTTTTTTCTCTATAATATACTGAATAGCTTGGCAACGAAGTAAAAGTGAAGTCAAAAGCGGTCATTTGCTGGGTAGGAAAATATTGTTATTATTAATGGTTACCAACTTGTATGTATTTCACGAACTGCTATTACAGAAAACTGCATACAAGTAATCAATACTTCTTAATAGTTTGTAAGATACACACTAGATGGCAGTCATCACTATAACACAAAACAATCACATTCAAAGTTACCAATAATAACGTTACCGATTTTGGCTTCATTTTGTTAAATACAGTTGATATTCGAGATAACGATCCAGTATATATTGGTAGTAGGGGCAGGGATAAACATACTTTGTTTGTGGTGAAAACTGAATGCTGGCTAGGGCGTGAAAACACGGACGTAGGAGCGTGCTGCTTTACTGCATCGGGTGCCGATCTACCTAATTAGTAGTACTTACATGGGTGTCTGAATTTGCAATGCTGGTCCAAGGGCGTCTTTCATTAAAATTGTGCCCGTTTTCGCAAATAAATATTCTTCTTTTTGTTGCAGGAGGTAAAAGTTCTCCACAACCAACTAGGCCGCCACCGACAGTACCACAATCAACACGATCTCGTTCGTCGTCAAGTTCGAGCTACAGCGATCAAGACGACGACGAAGTAACGAAACCCGCATATGTACCATCGAGAACAGATTTAAATTTAATTAGGTTATCTAGGCATAAACTAGAACGATTTGTGCATTTGCCATTTTTTGAACGAATCGCTAAAGGTTGTTTTATCAAAGTAGGCATCGGTCAAAATAATAGCCTACCAGTGTACAGAGTGGCCGAAGTCACGGGCGTATACGAAACGGCCAAAATTTATCAACTCGGAAACACAAGGACGAATAAGGTATTTATTTATCTACGACATTGTGTCTTAACTAAGAAGTTTTTGTTTAGGGTTTGCGTGTAAGACACGGGTTACAAGAACGGGTATTTCGACTAGAGTTTGTATCGAACCAAGAATTTTCAGAAATTGAATATAATAAGTGGATCGAGGCAACAACAGCTGCTTCAATATCGATGCCAACTCAGGATCGAATCAAAGAAAAGCAATCAGATATTAAAGAAGCTTTAAATTACGAATTTAACGAACAAGATATCGAAAGAATTGTAATAGTGTGCTATTGTCTTGGGCAAATTTTAATTTGGTGTTTTAGGTACGGGAAAAAGAACGCTTTAAAACAAATCCCTACAATTATGCAATGAAAAAGACTCAGTTAATGAAGGAGAGAGATGCTGCGGTTGCACGGGGCGACGACGACAGCTCGAGGGAAATTTCTCAGAAATTGCACGAACTAGAAGAACGTGCCTCCGAGTTAGATAAATTGAGGACGTCGTCCATTTCTAGTATTTCGTATATTAACGACAGGAATCGAAAGAGGAACGTGGAGGAAGCGGAAAGGGCCATAATGGAAGAATATAAGGCTAATAAAGGAAAGAAGGTAAGTCAATTTATTACTTTTGCTTTTTTGGTTATGACGAAAAGTCTTTAATGACTTGTAATCTGTCAGACGTGGGTATAAAGAATTTATAACAGAACCGAGCTTAAATTGTTTGCAGAATATAATTGTTAAGTATACAGGGTGTTTCGTTTTAAAGTAACAAAGGTAGAGTTAGCTGTCGACAATCTAGAAAACAATTTTAACTGTGCAAATACATTTGACGTTCGTGTCGTCTCCAATCACCTTGTATAGTGTAATATAAACTAGGTTACCTTGACGTTTAATATAGTGACGTTTAGCATAGATCTTTTGTAAAAAATAGTGTTCAAACTATATAATTATGTTCTAAGATAGAAAGATAGAAACCGTCTACTATATTAATATATTAACTATGTCAGCTGCTTTGACCCGCACCTTATTACGGTAAGAACCTACACTTGTAGCAGGCTGCGATCACTTACTAATAATTTAATCGCGCCAAAGGAAGTATCAGCAGCTCGGTACTTCAGAGAGTGGGTCATAGGATTTAGTCTGATCTTCGGTGTGCCCATTATAACGTAATTAAAAAAGCGCCTAAACGGGAGAAATATACACGACAGATGCCGTTTTTCATCTGACAACGCTCAAGGTAGCGTTAAGTCAGCATAAAAAAGAAGTAGATTAAAAAATATAACAACTAATGGTTCGCCAACAATATAGCATTACAACTAGTAATATAGGATCCTTAAATTAACAACATCTTGTACACATAAGCAGCAAATGACTTAAACTTACATTCAATAAGTTAAGGTTAGTGAATACAACAAAAAACTGTCAATTATCACCCTTAAATTCTCTGAAAATTGTTACAAGGATTTTCTCGTAACTTTATTAGTGACGATCAGTTTAATTTATTCGGTGATTGGATCGTGAGTTTCGTGGTGTTAAATTATGAAATAAAATAGCGCCAGAATGATGAAAGATTAGGGTGGGAGACATCGTTTAATCTACCGAAAGCTGTAATAGAACAAATGACAAAACAGAAGCTGTCAATATCACAGACAAAACTGGTTGCAATAAGCCCGGTTGGGCAACAGGTCGTACAAAAAATTTAGTATGGCGGCCTAACATTTTACATTCCGAACAGAAATAGATTTACATTCGTAATTTATAACACAAATAAGCAAATCTCGTTGATTCAGAAAACCAAAGCACACCGTCTAATAATAAGTGACACGCAGCAAAACGATTTTATAGTTAATTGTGTTAGCCTACTATGTACATTCAGTCGTTTTTGCAATCGATTGACCACGAAAATATCAAGAGTTAAAATCGATAGTATAATACTTACAGTTTAGTTTTTCTTCGAAGCATGCAACTAGCTAGTAGCACCTTCCCAGAGTTTCCTAAACTTAACTAAAATCTAACAGTAACAGTAAAAACAATAACGTGGAGCAATGCGTACTCCAGGAAAATTTTCACAAAGTATACTACACTCATTTAGACCATGGTTGAGTGTGAATAATTTGAAGTGAACAATTTGCTGGGCACTTAGAACATGTATGAAGCTAACCACACAGACCGTTTTACAATTTCAGATTTATCTCTGCTCGTGCGACGAAAAGTGGGCGTTCCGAAAATAAATCTTATACAGGGGACAAACATACCAAAATACTTTTAACATAACAAAAGTAAGCTGCTAGGTGTACAAACATGTTATCACAAATAAGATACTAAACGTTTCATACGATGATTAAAACCAAAGTGCGTTAAGCTTTCCGAAGTCGTTTAGGTATATCAACAGGCGTGTCCTCCAATTCGTCGTAATTCTTTGCCACAGCAGCGGAAATCTGAACGTTGGTGTCAATTGTCCATCTAACGTAGGTTAACATAATACGCATACGGTGTAGTTTTTGTATTCACTGCGTCAGTTAGTCATTCGAATTTTTCAAAGTAGTAACTATATTCGGGTGACCATATTTTGCCCAGCGAATCTCTCACAACAAACACATCCAAAATCGCAATTTAATTGCCCACTACCAGCGCAAATGATCTAATATACTTAAAATGTAGAAACTACTGGTTATGGCGTTAACACACGTGTTGTTTTCTTAACGTTTGAAACGGAAAAAAATGCTAATCAGTAACGTACACCTCGTAGATGACAACCGGGAGAAATTTATACAGAGCAAAAACTATATCAAGAGGTTTTTAACATAACCACTTCTTGAATATGTTGTGGAAAAGTTGTGACTACTTTCCACTGAACTCACTATTTCTTCCTTTGGTGTAATGGCAAAATAGTTGCTGGTTAACTGAGTATGGTATAGGACAGTTTGGAGATTACTACGTCTGTTTCCAATTATGGCTTTGGTGCAAGCTATTCTGTCTGTAAATTCTGAAATTTTATCATTTGGGTTTTCTTCTTTTTTTCGGTGATTTCTTTAACTTTCCTAGTAGATAGTTTCTCAATCAAATCCCAGATTGTCGGGTCTATTGTAGTGGTCAATCGTGAATGGACTGAATATACTTTTGTGGTCTTCTTGTCCAATTGGAGTTTGGTATCGTGGATTCTTTTTCTCGATAAAGCTTGGTTGACTCTTCGCAGTATGTCTCCCTTAATGTGATGTTGTAATTGCAGAAAACCTGGGACAATGTCGTGGTCTTCTTGTCTGCTCAGAAAGGTTAGTTGAGCAAGTAGACGTTGGCGTTCGATCTTCAGTATCTCCAGTTTCCATGTGTTTTTAAAAATTTTCTTCCGTAGAGTCGGGCAATTTTATTGTTAACGCTTTCGCGGCTATTTCACTTTCTCTATATCTACAATGCTTTAGAGTTGTCCGCAAGATCTCTGAACATGCGTGGCCCCAGAGAACAAAAACCAATAATTTCCAGCACTGTTCCAAATTTTGTTTTTATTATATCTTGATTTCTTCTTAATTTTCCCGCTTCTACTCTCATTTTTTCTCTTTCTAACGCCTGGACAATATCTTTTTTGTATTATTTCCAAACCTCTTCACTCTACTAATGTCTCATTATACTTATGATAATTAATTTTTCAGTTTTTAATTTTTTTTTATTTAATATATTCTTCTCTAATTTGCTTTACTATCGCTTTCCTTTATATGTTTACACTTTTTCTGTATTTTAACAATATAAATTCTGTTACCACCTCTATTTCCGCCTCATTCCATATCTATTCTTCATTTTGTTACATTTTCTCGCAACTTAATTGCTGGCGACTAACTTAGTTGTATCGGCAAGCGGTCTTGGTGTGCTAATGTTACACTAAGTTAAAAAGGCGCCAAAACAAGTAAATATCACCAAATACAGACCTTGTTTAAATCTGTCTATCACTAAAAGGAACACATTGTAAAACACAACTTCTAACAATAATGTATTTATTTCAAAAAGAGACTAGTCATTAAAATCAACAGAGAGAAATAGACCAATAACGTCGTCTACTATACAGTATATAAGTCGACAATCGACAATGATAAAAATGAATCGCAAAAAAGTAAAATATGAGTACAAAAACTTGCCAAACCGACACTTCTTCACCAATCATAGTGATTTCCACTACTCCTATTTATCTGATTTAAAACGGAAATATGCGTGGTACATAAGGTTTGCTTTTTACTATGACTGCGTTCAAATGATCGAAGAAATTTGACGGATGTCACGTCAACGTACTCAACAATACACAAGGTTACTACAAATGATATAAAGTTTGCGACTGAAAGTAAATTTAAGTCAGTATGATCTAACGTTATTACATAAAATAAGTTAATATGCTAAAGGGTCACGGTTAGGGAATACAATTGAAAGAAATTACATAAAGCAAAAGTTTACGTTACTAAGAAGTAGTGCGTACAATGCTGATATAAAAAAATTAAAATAACAAATATAAAACAAATATAAATGCGAGAAGGTATACGCTATACTAAGTATTATGCTAAGTAATTTAACAAAGTAATACGGTGTGAGTCTTCTCTCGTTCCTTCTGATCACATAAAACGAGGCGGACTCCACAGATTATATATCCCGAAAACAGCTGGGTACAAAGACAAACCCTCGGAACTCGCTAAAAAAAGATAACGTGACGACGCCATGTTTAAGAATTGCTTTACTACTTGGAACGTCGCAGTAATTAACCTAAAACGCCAAATCCGACCAATACCTGGAATTTGTTTTCCTTAGCACACCTGGTTAAAACTACTTACATGTCTTAAAATAACACCCAGGTAAACGAACGTTCACAGCTGTTTTCGAACAGATAAAGAGCGAGTAAAAGTTTCTGTACCGCGTTTATTCCCACTCTTAAAGCAAAATGACAATCAGTAGCGTCCTTAGACTGTGCAGCCGTTAATTTTCATTTAGAATAAATATTTTCGATGAATACAAAATAACGACATGTAACATTTTGTTAAAATTAAATGTTGAAAAAAGGTTCGAACTCGCTTCTAACTCTTCTTCGCTGCTTTCACTTTGTGGCATTTTGGAAGAGACGAGCAAATCAAATCGATTCAGTAAGTTCATTTAAGTAAAGTGGTGAGATGAGAACAATATAGTAAAGTGCAAAAGAACGATAAAAGCAAGAAAACCAATTGACAAAAATAAATTAAGAGAAAAGAAAAGAAGAAAACATGAATAGGATCGAGAGATATCTGAGAAGCAATACATAGAAGTGGCAACTATCTTGATCAAAAGAATAATTAATAAATAAAAACTGTGTAGAAATAATAGCAAAATAAACAAAGGTGAGTTTAAGATGGTTAGAGATCCAGTCAATAGAGGCCCGAGACATACAAAATTACAACAAAACAAGCACACGCAGTATGCAGGGAAGTTAAAGAAGAATAAATAAAAAATAGAATAGATGGAGGAATCTATTCATTTATGTTGTTTCAAGAGTGCACTGGTCAACAGAAATCCACTGCTCGAGCATGACATTCTTAAGTGGTAAAACACAGTTCTTGGCACTCAGTGCTTGTGTTCATGAACTGGTAAGTGATTCAAACTTGAAAGTCTTCTTAACGCTACGTTGCTTCACTGAAGAATGTCGCTTTGGCTTCAGTTTCTTTTTGGCAATTGGAGAAATATCAAGGCGTGAAGCAATGTTGGTATTGAAGGCTGCTTCTTGAATAAGAACAGGCGAATGGCAATCAATTGAACGACTAGTAGATGGAATAGGTTGTTGATCTTCATTTGTGAATAGTATGAACTTACTTAAGACAAGCAAAAGCCGTTTAGGTATTTCTTTCCGATCATTGCTTTGAACTAAAACATTCTGTGTGACAAGTCGAGGATCTCTTTTTCCATTGGAATGCTTGTCTTTTTTAAAGGGGTTACAACATGCTGGTGAGTCTTTTTTCATCATCTTGTGGAATTTGATCTCTAATAACAAGAAATCGAATTTGGAATACGAACTATAGTGTACCTGGGAGAATAAGCTAAGTATCACTTACAATGAACAAACACGTTCCCTTGGACAGCTATAAATCGGTGGAGTCGTTGTTCCGAGTATGATAGCAGCGCTGAAAGATATGGACTTTAGTGTGTTTTTCTGGATACTTTCCACAGTTCCAATATGACGTCCTTTTAAGACATTAATGCTTTTTGAGTTCAAAAAATCGCTAATGGAGATAAAGCGTTGTTGTGGTTAAGCATCCACGTGTTTGCAAAGTATGGTCTCAAATAAGATTTTTTTCCGAGTTTTCCTAAGACTTCCCTGTAAAAAAACTTCGTTGACAATTTGCTCTCTATATACAAATTCTTTATGAAGGATTGTCAAAGATACAAATTGACATTGATGTCACCTTTGATTTGCTTGTTTAAGTTTTCTTCGGTTGAGATGTGTCACTTCTGATTTTGCCTTGTCTGAAGAGTAGTATTCCAAAATCCATAATTCATCACCTGTGACTATACGACTAAAGAAATCATGGTCATTGACAATTCTGCGAAACGCGTTTTTTCGATTGACTTGCTCAATTGTGATGTTTTTCGGCACCATTATAGCTCAGGTCTTTTGCTTGTGGACGCATGATCTTTATTGCTAAACTACGGTCTAATCTTACAAAAGGTCTTACGCCTTTGACGTTTTCATCAGTTTTTGAAGTTGGGCTGTGTTCATCTTTTACCGATTCTCGGTTAAACTGGGAGCATACACTCAAGTACATTTAAACAAAACACACACTTGATTTTTGTTCAAGGTCCGGACCGAAATCGGGCTAGACTTTGGGGTCAGGTCGAACCAAACCCGATTTTTTAGTATGCAGAATTTTGCTGAGTCTTGCTTACAATTAAAAAAACATATAAACTCTTCAAATAAATGCCTAAATTTATGTATTCGCTATAACGAGCGTTTCCGATAGATTTTAGATCGCTTAACTCGATTAACAGCGAAACCACGCATGACATTCAAAGTATCTCGGAAAGAAAAAAAACCAAACACTTCCAAAGAAATTCCAGTAGTTTTAGATGTATTTATTTACTCTAATTAGTGTTTTGAATAGATTTTAGATCCCTTTACCTGACGGTCCACAAAATCGCGCATGGATTCAAAGCACTTCCGAAACAAAAATTTAAAAAAATTCATTTTCCAAAGAAATGCCATAACATAACGAGTTTTTCTGATAGATTTCAGTTCATTTTACCCGACGATCTACGAAACCGCGCATGACGTTGAAAGTCTCAGGAAGAGAAATTAAAAAAAAAACAAACATTTCCAAAGAAATGCTAATAGTCTTAAATGTATTTATTCTCTATAACGAATGTTTACAATCGATTTAAGATCTCTACCCGACGTTTTAAATGTATTTATTCGCTATAACGAGTGTTTCCGATATATTTCAGTTCCTTTTATCCGACGATCCACGAAACCGCTCATGACTTTCAATGCATCTCAGGAAGAAAAATTGAAAAAAAACCAATCACTTCCAAAGAAATGCCAGTAGTTTTAGATGTATTTATTCACTCGAATGAGTGTTTTGAATGGGTTTTAGATCACTTTACCTGACGGTCCACAAAATCGCGCATGGCATTCAAAGCATTTCCGGAGCAAAAATTTAAAAAAATTCATTTTCCAAAGAAATGCCATAACATAACGAGTTTTTCTGATAGATTTCAGTTCATTTTACCCGACGATCTATGAAACCGCGCATGACGTTGAAAGTCTTAGGAAGAGAAATTAAAAAAAAACAAACATTTCCAAAGAAATGCTAATAGTCTTAAATGTATTTATTCTCTATAACGAATGTTTACAATCGATTTAAGATCTCTACTCGACGTTTTAAATGTATTTATTCGCTATAACGAGTGTTTCCGATATATTTCAGTTCCTTTTATCCGACGATCCTCGAAAGCACGCATGACTTAAATGCATCTCAGGAAGAAAAATTGAAAAAAAAACAATCACTTCCAAAGGAATGCCAGTAGTTTTAAATGTATTTATTCGCTATATTGAGTGTTTCTAATAGATTTCAGATCTCTTTACCCGACAGTGCACAAAATCGCGCATGGCATTCAAACCATTTCAGGAAGAAAAATTTAAAAAAAAGCATTTTCTGAAGAAATGCCAGTAGTCTTAAATTTATTTAATCGCTATAACGAGTGTTTCTGATATATTATTTTTTGTTTTACCCGACGATCCCCGAAACCGCACATGGCATTCAAAGTATCTCAGGAAGAAAAAAAAACCAAACACTTCCAAAGAAATGCCAGTAGTTTTAGATGTATTTATTCATTCTAATGAGTGTTTTCAATAGAGTTTAGTTCCCTTTACCTGACGGTCCAGAAAATCGCGCATGGCATTCAAAGCATTTGAAGAAATTAAGAAAAAAACAATCATTTTCCAAAGAAATGCCAGTAGTCTTATATGAATTTATTCGCTATAACGAGTGTTTCTGATAGATTTTAGTTCCTTTTACCCGACGATTCACGAAACCGCGCATGACATTGAAAGTATCTCAGGAAGAAAAATTAAAAAAAACATCCAAAGAAATGCTAGTAGTATTAAATGTATTTATTCTCTATAACGAATGTTTACAATCGATTTAAGATCTCTACCCGACGTTTTAAATGTATTTATTCGCTATAACGAGTGTTTCCGATATATTTCAGTTCCTTTTATCCGACGATCCACGAAACCACGCATGACTTAAATGCATCTCAGAAAGAAAAATTGAAAAAAAAACAATCACTTCCAAAGGAATGCCAGTAGTTTTAAATGTATTTATTCGCTATATTGAGTGATTCTAATAGATTTCAGATCTCTTTACCCGACAGTGCACAAAATCGCGCATGGCATTCAAAGCATTTCAGGAAGAAAAATTTAAAAAAAAGCATTTTCTGAAGAAATGCCAGTAGTCTTAAATGTATTAATTTGCTATAACGAGTGTTTCTGATAGATTTTAATTCCTTTACCCGACAATCCTGAAAACCGCACATGACATTCAAAGTATCTCAGGAAGAAAAAGAAAAAAAAACATTTCTAAAGAAATGCCGGTTGTTTTAGATGTATTTATTCGCTATAATGAGTTTTCAATAGATTTCAGATTCTTTTACCCGACGGTCTACAAAATCGCGCATGGCATTCAAAGCATTTCAGGAACAAAATTTCATTTTCCAACGAAATGCCAGTAGTCTTAAATGTATTTATTCGCTATAACGAGTGTTTCTGATAGATTTTAGTTCCTTTTACTCCACGATCCTTGAAACCGCGCATGACATTGAAATTATCTCAGGAAGAAAAATTAAAAAAAAACATCCAAAGAAATGCTAGTAGTATTAAATGTATTTATTCTCTATAACGAATGTTTACAATCGATTTAAGATCTCTACCCGACGTTTTAAATGTATTTATTCGCTATAACGAGTGTTTCCGATATATTTCAGTTCCTTTTATCCGACGATCCACGAAACCACGCATGACTTAAATGCATCTCAGAAAGAAAAATTGAAGAAAAAAAACAATCACTTCCAAAGGAATGCCAGTAGTTTTAAATGTATTTATTCGCTATATTGAGTGATTCTAATAGATTTCAGATCTCTTTACCCGACAGTGCACAAAATCGCGCATGGCATTCAAAGCATTTCAGGAAGAAAAATTTAAAAAAAAGCATTTTCTGAAGAAATGCCAGTAGTCTTAAATTTATTTAATCGCTATAACGAGTGTTTCTGATATATTATTTTTTGTTTTACCCGACGATCCCCGAAACCGCACATGGCATTCAAAGTATCTCAGGAAGAAAAAAAAACCAAACACTTCCAAAGAAATGCCAGTAGTTTTAGATGTATTTATTCATTCTAATGAGTGTTTTCAATAGAGTTTAGTTCCCTTTACCGGACGGTCCAGAAAATCGCGCATGGCATTCAAAGCATTTGAAGAAATTAAGAAAAAAACAATCATTTTCCAAAGAAATGCCAGTAGTCTTATATGAATTTATTCGTTATAACGAGTGTTTCTGATAGATTTTAGTTCCTTTTACCCGACGATTCACGAAACCGCGCATGACATTGAAATTATCTCAGGAAGAAAAATTAAAAAAAACATCCAAAGAAATGCTAGTAGTATTAAATGTATTTATTCTCTATAACGAATGTTTACAATCAATTTAAGATCTCTACCCGACGGTCCACAAAATTACGCATGACATTCCAAGTATTTCAGGAATAAAATTTTAAAAAAACCATTTCGAAAGAAATGCCAGCAGTTTTAAATCTATTTATTTGCTATAACGAGTGTTTCCGATATATTTCAGTTCCTTTTATCCGACGATCCACGAAACCGCGCATGACTTTCAATGCATCTCAGGAATAAAAATTTAAAAAAACCAACATTTTCAAAGAAATGCCAGTAGTCTTAAATGTATTAATTTGCTATAACGAGTGTTTCTGATAGATTTTAATTCCTTTACCCGACAATCCTGAAAACCGCACATGACATTCAAAGTATCTCAGGAAGAAAAATTAAAAAAACAACAAACATTTTCAAAGAAATGCCACTAATCTTAAATGTATTTATTCTCTATAACGAATGTTAAAATCGATTTAAGATTTCTACCCGACGGTCTACAAAATTACGCATGACATTCCAAGTATTTCAGGAATTAAAATTTAAAAAATTATTTCCAAAAAAATGCCAGTAGTTTTAAATGTATTTATTCGCTATAATGAGTGTTTCTAATAGATTTCAGATCTCTTTACCCTACGGTGCACAAAATCGCGCATTTGATTTAAAGCATTTCAGGAACAAAAATTTAAAAAAAAAGTATTTTGTAAAAAAATTCCAGTAGTCTTAAATTTATTTAATCGCTATAACGAGTGTTTCTGATATATTTTTTTTTGTTTTACCCGACGATCCCCGAAACCGCACATGGCATTCAAAGTATCTCAGGAAGAAAAAAAAACCAAACACTTCCAAAGAAATGCCAGTAGTTTTAGATGTATTTATTCGCACTGAGTGTTTTCAATAGAGTTTAGTTCCCTTTACCTGACGGTCCAGAAAATCGCGCATGGCATTCAAAGCATTTGAAGAACAAAAATTAAGAAAAAAACAATCATTTTCCAAAGAAATGCCAGTAGTCTTATATGAATTTATTCGCTATAACGAGTGTTTCCAATAGATTTCATATTCGTTTACCCGACGATCCACTAAACCGCGCATGCCATTCAATGTATCTCAGGAAGAAAAATTAAAAAAAACGAGCATTTCCAAAGAAATGCTAGTAGCCTTAAATGTATTTCTTTTCTAATGTTTACAATCGATTCAAGATCTCTTTACACGACGGTCCACAAAAATACGCATGACATTCAAAGTATTTCAGGAATAAAAATTTAAAAAAACCAACATTTTCAAAGAAATGCCAGTAGTCTTAAATGTATTAATTTGCTATAACGAGTGTTTCCGATATATTTCAGTTCCTTTTATCCGACGATCCACGAAACCGCGCATGACTTTCAATGCATCTCAGGAAGAAAAATTGAAAAAAAAACAATCACTTTCAAAGGAATGCCAGTAGTTTTAAATGTATTTATTCGCTATATTGAGTGTTTCTAATAGATTTCAGATCTCTACCCGACAGTGCACAAAATCGTGCATGCATTCAAAGCATTTCAGGAACAAAAATTAAAAAAAAAACATGTTCTAAAGAAATGCCAATAGTCTTAAATGAATTTAATCACTATAACGAGTGTTTCTGATATATTTTTTTTTGTTTTACCCGACGATCCTCGAAACCGCACATGACATTCAAAGTATCTCAGGACGAAAAAAAAACCAAACACTTTCAAATAAATGCCAGTAGTTTTAGATGTATTCATTCGCTCAAATGAGTGTTTTGAATAGATTTTAGATCCCTTTACTTGACGGTCCACAAAATCGCGTATGGCATTCAAAGCATTTTAAGAACAAAAATTAAAAAAAAGACAATCTATTTCTAAAGAAATGCCAGTAGTCTTAAATGTGTTGATTAGCTATAACGAGTGTTTCTGATAGATTTTAGTTGCTTTTACTAGACGACCCTTGAAACCGCACATGACATTCAATGTATCTCAAGAAGAAAAATAAAAAAAACAAACATTTCCAAAGCAATGCTACTAGTAGTCTTAAATGTTTTTATTCTCTATAACGAATGTTAAAATCGATTTAAGATCTCTACCCGACGGTCTACAAAATTACGCATGACATTCCAAGTATTTCAGGAATAAAATTTTAAAAAAACCATTTCGAAAGAAATGCCAGTAGTTTTAAATCTATTTATTTGCTATAACGAGTGTTTCCGATATATTTCAGTTCCTTTTATCCGACGATCCACGAAACCGCGCATGACTTTCAATGCATCTCAGGAAGAAAAATTGAAAAAAAAAACAATCACTTCCAAAGGAATGCCAGTAGTTTTAAATGTATTTATTCGCTATAATGAGTGTTTCTGATATATTTTTTTTCGTTTTACCCGACCATCTTTGAAACCGCACATGGCATTCAAAGTATCTCAGGACGAAAAAAAACCAAACACTTGCAAAGAAATGGCAGTAGTTTTAGATGTATTCATTCGCTCAAATGAGTGTTTTGAATAGATTTTAGATCTCTTTACCTGACGGTCCACAAAATCGCGTATGGCCTAAAAAAACAATCATTTTCCAAAGAAATGCCAGTAGTCTTAAATGTGTTTATTATTAGCTATAACGTATTTTTCTGATAGATTTTAGTTCCTTTTACCCGACGATCCTCGAAACCGCACATAATATTCAAAGTATCTCAGGAGGAAAAATTTAAAGATACATGTAAACATTTTCTAAAGAACTGCCAGTAGTCTTATAAAAAAAGAATAAATGTATTTATTCGCTATAACGAGTGTTTCCAATAGATTGCAGATCCCTTCACCCGACGATCCACGAAACCGCGCATGACATTCAAAGTATCTCAGGAAGAAAAAGAAAATCCCGTAGCTTCGCCACAACCGATCGAAATACCGATCGAAAAAATAGAAACACCTATAGTTCCCGCACCTCCAGTACAAGTCTCTCAGGAAGATTTATTTTCAGCACACGATTTCGACATAAAAATTGATCTTGAAGTACCCTTACCAAGTAAGTGTTTAATACCACCGTTACAATTAACCGATAATGTCGTTTCAGGTGCACTTGTTAGTGTTACTCCGAAGACATCAACAAATAACATTGGACCTAAACGAAGTTTAAATCTTCAAGATTATAAAAAGAAAAGAGGTTTAATTTAGTATAGATTTTTAAGAAACTGCAATGGAATTTAGTTATTAGCGATCCTATTAAGTGTTAGTGACCTCATTTGCAATCGTTCAGTTTTTCGAACGAACTTAATAATGTATTTTAAGGACTTTCTAGCTAATTTTTCAGTTATTTATTTGTTATTATTAATTAAAAACGCGCTTTTAGTTTTATTGTAAATATTTTCTCATATAATATTAGTGAGACAACCACAATGTTTTTTTTAGTTACGAAACAGTTTCTACGACGTTTGTCGGTACTTTCCGTGATTCTTTTACAAGAATGTATTAAATCGTTTTATGTCTAGCGTTTAGAAACAAATTACGAACATGTATAACATTAGGCTTTTAAATATTTTAAACATTACACAGTTGGTAAAGTGTGTACAATTATATCTTATGCAAATTATAAATAATTGCAATAAAAGTCGTAATCTGAATGCGTTTGTTATTTACAAAACATCTCTATGGTTTTGGTAGAGTTTAAACTGTTCCCACAAAGGAAACTATAAGAAAGTGTTGCTTGCAATTGTGATTCAACTAAATCTATACCGCTTGTATATAAAGTTCATTTGCAATTGCTGATTTTAAAAATATAACGTTTCCAAATTCTAATTACGAGGGAGGTCCGAAAAGGTTACGGTTTCGCCCGTAAATGTAAGCACGACTGCACGTTTTTTCTCATATTTGTATAGCTGTTGGTAGACGTCATGTGAAATTGTAAACCATTCCAATCAGCAGTTCTCTGTGAGCAGGTAAATATTCGTTTGAATCAGTTGTGCGTGTGTTGGAAATGGAAACTAACCGAAGTTAACGTTGCCTACAATTTCCACTGCAAACGAATGATTGGTTGGCGCAAAACCAACCATGACAGAAAAATCTGGATGAATACAGAAATTGACGATTGGAATTGTTTCTCAGATTTGACAATTTGGAAGTTCTGTCTCTTCAAAATTCGATGTGTTTTTGTGTAATCAAAAATAGCAGTATTTCTGGGTCAACAGTGCAAAGAATTTGCAATTACACATAGTGTTTACTAGCAGTTGTGCCAACAAAATAATGCATTGTTTACAGAACAAACTTAGGATAAACTGATCAACAATACCAAAGACAATACACAAGTAAGTGCAGTAATACTGTTATTATTATCATTGTATACCAAAAGCATAATCAATTAAAAGAGACTTCAACGAGTGGTAGAAAAGAAAAAAATGAAATCACCAGAAGATTAGGGACGTACTTATTCAACAATATTAAGAACATGTCGAGGATGGTAGGAGGAACAGTTGCAATTACGACGTAGAGCTACTGGACGACCCAGAGTCACGCATGAACGAGAAGATCGTGTGTTAAGAAGAAGTTCCGTTCAAGATCCTTGGAAGGCGTTCAGTTGGAATAAACTGGATACGAGCAGTTGGTCGCAGTCTATGAGTACTGTTTATCGTCGAATCCACTCTTTTGGATTGCGATCATATCTACCAAACTCTCGTATTCTTCTAACACCTCAACGCCAAGAAGTCAAGCTTCAATGGTGCCAAACTAGATAACATTGGCTGCATCAATGGAACAACATTATTTTTTCTGATGAGTCTAGGTTCTGTTTATACCATTCGGACAAGTGTACACGTGTACGGAGACTTAGAGGACAACGCTACGATTTACACTTTGTACAACGAAGACATTGGCTTATCACCTGGTGTAATGGTTTGGGGAAGCCGCTCTCCTTTAACATTTATGCAAAGTATGTTAAATGCTCGACGTTGTTACATCTACAACGTATTAGAACCAGCTTTTCTACTTCTTCCTGAAGAACGTCCAGAAGCTATCTTGCAACAAGGTAATGCGCGACAGCATGTGGCAGTAATGACACAGAGAGTTTTTGAAGAGAATGACGTAAATTTGCTACCGTGGCCTGCTAGATCGCCAGATGTATCGCCAATAGAACATGTCTGGGACATGATGAAGAGAAGACTGCGTTATCTAGCTCACTCTTCCAATACCATAGAAGAATTGCGACAACAGCTTTAAATAGCCTAGGATGAGATATCCCAGGACGCAATAAATCACCTTATTTCCAGCATACAAGCACGTGATGTTACACATTTTATTTAGTGTATAATTCAAACTTCAAATTTGCGAAACTTTAAAAAACGCAGAACATTCTCAATGCAGATAACGGAAAAATATATAAAGTATACGAAGAAAGCTGAAGGCAATTTTCGAATGAAATCAGAAGAAAACTTTGTCGGTTTAAATAAATTAAGTATTGAACGCGTGTGCTAAGATAAATATAACGTCGTGGAGGTGTTGTTGACTTAAGCGGATGGTAGATAAATAAAAGTGCAGACAGTAAATATGTAGTGATAGTATTATATGAATTAATGTAAGTTCTTATTTTTAAATATCGTTAGATTTAATTAGTTACGTTTATTTTTCATCGTGTAAATATTTCGTCTTAGATTTAAAATTCGTTACAGTGGTGTCAGTGTCAAGTTTGCGGTTTTAAGGTGTAAATATACAGGTAATTTAAGTTTGCTTTCGTAATAAACGTACGTGCCCGCGTGTGTTTGTTTATGGAGTGTAACTACTTCTGTTCCAGTTCGTTAAACCGATGCATTTAATTTAGTAATAAGAATCGGTCGTTATTAAAATTTAGTGTTATACAAAAATCACATTTTAAAAGTGATTGTATACATTATTAAGCTTTTTATTCGGGTTTATTAACTTATGCCGGTGACTCATTCGCAAACAAACATGGATGCAAAACTCGAAATTCTTGAATCGATAAATAAAAAAATGGCCGAAAATTTTCAGGAAATCAAAGGAAAGCTGTTCGAAAATTTTAAGAAACTACTAGAAAAATGGAGGCAAATTCTAAAAAAATGAAAGAAAAAATTCTCAGAAAATTGAAGAAAAATTATTGGTGGAAAATTAGAAAATGGAAGAAATGCGAACCAGTATTGAGAATCAAATGAAAACTGCCGAAGAAGCTAGCGTTGAAAACCAGATTAAAACTGCTCAAAGGAAACGCGAACAAGTTTTTAATTTAAGAGAAAGAATGCAACTGCTTGAAGAGAGAATAAACCTGCAAGAAAATTACGAGCTCTTAATTTCACGTACAGAAATGAGATATGGAGATGCTCATCTTCAACAGGTGCACCAAGTTCAAATAAAAAGTCGGGTTCAGAAAGCAGCTCGGGGAAAAGAAGTGACGTGCTGGAACTGTAGCGACGTGGGCCACGTACGAGACGCTGTTATAAGCCCAGGAGAAGGCCAGAAGAGCGTCGGGAAAATAGATCAGGTCGACCGAATGTGGCGAAAGTCGGTCTCAACGAGCCATGCCCCGGAGATTACCATTCAAATGGCATCGCATATGGAGCAATTGCATAGCATTTATCTGGATGGACAAAGTGTTCAGTTAGTGGTTGACACGGTAGCGACGAAGATCATCATTCGTCCTGACATGTTATTGAAAAATGAGAAGACATCGCCAGTTACTGTACAACGGCAACGGGCGAAGAAATGCGTACTCACGGATAAGTCAAAGTGATAATTGGTTTGGGAAATGGAGTACTCGATCATCAAGTTGTAACCGTCGTTTAAGGTTTCTTTCGTCTAAGACCCAGTATTTGAATTGACGTTATTCATTTAATGTATTTTGGAATTGTTTTATTGATTTCAGATTGATTTTAATAGGTTATTTTTGTATTTTTTATTTAGAAATTGTTGCGTTGTTTAAACATCCGTATTCTGCGTTTGTGCTGATTTGGCGTTTTCTTTGTTCTGTAAAAATTCTAGTTTTAATTCATTTTTCCCTTTTGAGGTATAATTGTAATTGAATATATTTTAGCAGTTTATTTAAGTTTGTTTAAAAGTTCTTTGTTCAAGTACATTCTCAGTACAGTCGCACTAATATTCTTTGTGTTAGTTTTATCATAGCTTTAAAATTGAATCATGCGGTTCATTTTTATAATTTATTAGACTGTTGTTATGATTCTGGTCGCAACGCCTAATCTTTATAACATTAACGAATTTTAATCTTTTGTCAATTTGACAGTTCACGCAGAAGCAAGAACCGTTTACCAAAACTAGTTTTGTGACGTTATTTAATCTGTTTGAATCCTCTTTCCACTTCGTTGTGGTATTATTTTCTTTTATGGAGTTTTGGAAAACAGCCTTTAGGAAATGGCAATCGATAAAGTTAATATATATAAGTGATTTTGGTGAGGGGAGGCAGTTAGTCATTTAGTTGGTTGACCGTCGTTCGAAATGACTTAAGTATCGGGATGTAGTTTGTCGGGTGGTACATGCACCCTCTTTAGATGAAGATTTACCGCAGAAATCATTAACAATGGTACAGTAAAGAGTTCGTTCAAGTGGAAAAACTTTCCTATTTCGTAAAACAATTACGGTTTATTGAATTTTACTGGATACCGGTTTGCTTTCGTATTAACGTAACGTGGGTTTGTGCGTAAGTTTGTGTTTCACAATCTAATTTTCGCCTTGGCAGCGGCTTATTGAAAAGTTTTCCGATAGAAAATTGTTTATATAGTTGTGGTACCCTATCAAAGTTCCGGATGACGTCAACTGGCCTAAGCTAACCAGGAGCTTGCCTACAACAATAAACTATCAAGGTATTTATTGATTATCGATTAAGTTATTTATTCGCGAGTTCAGTGATTGAAAAACTTTGAAATTAACCACAATGACAATTTACTGCTAGCTATCGAATTTTTCGATTATACAAACGTCTTATGGCATTTGTTTGTGCTAATCTTAATTATTATTAAACAACAAAAGTAAAAGACGTAATGTAATAACCAACGTCTAAAGTGTTGTATCGACATTAAGTAAAAGTAAGAAAGAAAGATAATCTTACAATTGCGGAATTCATTTGATTTTATTGTGTATTTTATTTTTTTAAAAAGGTAATTTAGTTCTGTCTACTTTTATTATTTTCATTTTGATTTCAGTGTAATCATGTTATTCTTATTTTTGTTTTAATTTAAGATTTTTTTGCGTCAAATTGAATTAAAGTTTTAATGTAATTTCCTGTTTTATTGATTGTCTAATTTTATTTCAATTATGTAATAAATGTTAAAATTGTTAAATGTAACAAAGCTTTTATTCAGTCGGTCTTCGTATATGTGAATTTTAGTTTATTACAGATTTTTCGTGCGATACTCTTAAGGTAAGTCTCATTTGAGTGTATCCATTTGAAGCGGACCCCTGGTTGGCAAGGGTCTCTGGTCCATTGAGCTTTACTCCTTCCTGGCGCCCTTTGATTTTTGACTTTTTATTGTGTTTTCTGTTGAGTTTTCCAAACGATCACGGAATTTTGAATATAACCCACCCCGTCTTCACTGAGCACCGGCAAAACTTCGTTTATGTTACTTTATTTCAGGCAAGTGTTATTGTTTCAACTTTTGCACGTAACAAAGTACTGGAAGTTATCCTGGAAATGGACATCATAAAGAAGTGTGGGTTCCATTTGGTTATGAAGAACGATGTCCTGAAGACTGACAATGAAGTAGTTCTTGTTCATCCGTCAGAGAAGGCAGCCGTGTTAGTCTTATTGAGCAAAGACGTGACTCTGTCTGGAAGGACTGGAAGTGTGGCGCTATTGAACCAATGGAGGGAGCCTTGGTTGAAAACGGACTACTAGTTGGCAGAACATTAGTATCAGGAAAAAAAGGGATACCAGTAAGGATCTTAAATGTCAACTCAGACCCAGTAACGTTGAAAAAGGAGCTCGTAGTAGACCAATGCACGCTAGTGTCTGAATTTGTTAGATGCGTAAATTCTAGTAATGTTACGTCGCCGAAGAAGTGGTCACAACTTATATTAGACTTCCTTTCCACTTGAAAATAAGGAAGTCTAATATAAGTTGTGACCACTGCCAAAACCTCAATTAAGACAAGTTGGATAAAGTTAATGTGTTGATCCAGCAGTATCAAGATGTGTTTGCGCTGGAAAGTGGTTTCAAAGGAAGAACTAACGTAGTTCATGAAATGAATACCGGAGACGCTCTGCCGTTACGGCAACATCCACGCCGACTTCCTTTGACAAAACGAGAACTAGCCGAATAAATAGTTACTGATATGTAGCAAGAAGGTGTGATTGAACCTTTAAATAGTCCATGGGGGCGGTACTAGTAAAAAAGAAAGATGGGCCAACGGGTTTTGCGTAGACTACAGACGTGTTTATTCTATGTTGGATTTAAAGAGTGGCACTGCCAGATAGAATTGGAACTCAAAGACTTAAAAAGACGGCTGTTACAATTGGAACTGGTTTGTGGCAGTTCACTGTAATGCCCTTCGGTCTATGTAACGCTCCTGCAACGTTCGAGCGTTTGATAGAGAACGCCTGTATTAGAAGACGTGCTTGGTTTACCTAGATGACGTAATCGTGGTCCGAAGAAATGCTACGTATTCAAGAAGCAAGTGCAATACTTTGGCCGCGTCGGCGCGAGGTGGAGTAAAGGCTGACCGAGACAAGGATCGAGCAGCGCAAGCATGGCCAAGTTCTGAAGTTTCCTTGGGTTGTGCACCTATTATAAACGATTTGTACCTGGATTTGCCAATATTGCCAAACCTTTAACGAAAGTGACCAAGGAAAGAGTTGAATTTAGATGCAATGAAGACTTCGAAAACGTTTTCCATCAACTAAAACAGGTCCTAGTCACTTCGTTCGTTTTAAGTTATCCAAAAGAAGATCGAAAGTTGATTTTGGATACCAACGCAAGTAATCTGGCTATATGTGCAGTCCTTTCACTAGTGCAAGTGGACAAGAAAAAGTCATCGCGTATTTTAGCAAAATTTTGTTCGCGCCAGGCAAAAAATTATTGCGTGACTAGGAGAAAGCTGTTAGCAGTCGTCAAGTCCATAGAACACATCTACAAATATTTATATAGACGAAAATTTTTACTAAGAACGAACCACGCCGCTTTAAAATGGCTATTGCAGTTCCGTAACCCGGAAGGACAAGTAGCAAGATGGATCGAAATACTTCAAGAGTATGACTACGACACAGAACACCGTGACGGAAGCAGTTATCAGAACGCTGATACCTTGTCTGGAAGACCATCTCCGGCAGACTGCAGCCATTGTTCGCGACTTGAAGAAAAAGTCGAATGCCTCCGGAGTACTGCTGTGTTTGATGACGAGTGGGAACCTGAGCAGTTGCGTTGCGAAAAAGAAAACGATCCTAAAATAAGGCTAGTCCTGAACTGAAAAGAAAACGATCGACGACCAACCTGGAGAGAAGTGAGTGCTTAGTCAGAAACCTCAAAGCGTACTGGGCGCAATGGGATTCTTTGAGAATAGAAGACGGTCTTCTTAAGCGATCCTTAGAGAGTGTCGAGGGAACGGAAAAGAGGCTGCAGTTGGTAATGGTATTAAGAAAACTAGGACGACGCCTCTTTATCTTTAATCTGATGACTTGCTTAAATGGATGAATCAAACAATGAGAAACTATTTGACTAAAGTAGTGCCCGAACACCAAAAAGACTTGGATCAGTACTTGCACCTTTTCCTAATGGCATACCGATCATCCGTTCACGAAATCATAGGCCAAATACGATCATGTGTCATGCTCGGTCGCGAAATACGACTGCCATGCGATCTCCAATTTGGACGAAAACCGGAAGAAAAAGAGTTGCTGGAGAAGACTACGTCAGCAAGCTAACAAAGAGGAAGTTTGTCAAAATACACAAATTGCCAGCGATAGAATGAAGAACCGATATGACGACAAGGCACAAAATGGCGGGTTTCAACCTGGCGACATGGTGCTGTTGTATAATCTTCAAAGAGGACGTAGTTTATCACCGAAGCTGCAGAGGCAATGGGAGGGTCCTTATGAAGTCGTGCACCGTATTAATACCGTCATACATCCGAAAACCACCCAGAGGCAAGCCAAAAGTGGTCTATATCGATCGTCTAGCACCGTTTGCTGACGATAACAACGTTACGCAAGTTTAGGTCCGAACCAGAGCAATAACTAGCAAACTTATGGAGACAACAACCGGCGGTCAGAAAAGTGACCGGCGCTTTGTTTTTTATCTGGTCGCCAAGAAGTACTCCCTAACAAAGCCGTTGTACGAAAATCTGTGGCGAGCATTATGGAATCTGAAGAGAGAAATGGAGTTCCATAATTTTGATGGATTTCCGAAGAACATGCGTATAAGTGTTAGTCTGCAGTTACCACCCAAGTAGAATATCGGGCCAGGAACTTGCCGAAATGGAGAGAGCTGCCGCTATCGCCACGATCCTTTCTACCGCTGTTGCATTCAATTTTCTGTTCTGGGACAAAACAGTCTTAGTAAGGGGACAGTTTAACTTTCTTTCTATCGCCCGCTTTAGGAAAACCTCTAAACTGTTGAGGATTTACAAACTGAGCCCAAAGAAGTGCCACGTATTTAAGAAGGAAGTGCAATACCTTGGCCACGTCGTATCTAGAGATAGAGTAAGGGCTGACCCAGACAAAATCCGAGCAGTGCAAGCATGGCCAAGACCAATCGACAAACATCAGGTCCGAAGTTTCCTTGGGTTGTGCACTTATTATAGAAGATTTGTACCCGGATTTGCCAATATTGCCAAACCATTGACAAAATTAACCGAAGAAAAAGCAGAATTTAGATGGAATGAAGACTGCGAAAATTCTTTTAATCAACTAAAACAAGCCCTAGTCACTTCGCCGATTCTGAGTTATCCAAGGGAAGATGGAAAATTTGTTTTGTATACCGACGCAAGCAATCTGGCCATAAGCGCGGTCCTTTCGCAGGTTCAAGATGGACAAGAAAAGGTTATCGCGTATCTTAGTAGGGTTTTGTCCAGGCCAGAAAGGAATTATTGCGTGACTAGGAGGGAGCTGTTAGCAGTCGTTAAGTCTATCGAACATTTCTACAAGTATTTGTATGGACGAACATTTTTACTGAGAACAGATTACGTCGCTTTAAAATGGCTACTGCAGTTCCGTAACCCAGAAGGACAAGTGGCAAGATGGATCGAGAGACTGCAAGAGTATGACTATGACACAGAACACCGTGCCGGAAGCAGTCATCGGAACGCTGATGCCTTGTTCAGAAGACCATGTCCGACGGACTGCAGCCATTGTTCGCGACTGGAAGAAAAAGTCGAATGCCTCCGGAGAACTGCTATGGTGGATGATGAGTGGGAACCTGAGCAGTTACGTCGCGAACAAGAAGACGATCCTGAAATAAGACTACTCCTGGACTGGAAAGAAATCGGCCGACGACCAACCTGGGAAGAAGTGAGTGCTTTGGGCAGAAATATCAAAGCGTACTGGGCGCAGTGGGACTCCTTGATAGTAGAAGACGGTTTTCTTAAGCGATCCCTAGAAAGTGCAGAGGGCACGGGAAACAGACTACAGTTGGTAGTGCCGAAGAGCGGCTAACAGAAGTGTTGAAGCATCTCCACGATGGGACATCAGGAGGACACTTTGGCATTAAGAAGACGTTGGGTAAAGTGCGAGAACGATTCTACTGGATGAACTACAAAGAGGACGTCATGAAATTGTGCCGTAAATGCATAGTCTGCGCATCAGGAAATGGTCCAGTGAGAAAGCGCAAAGCACTCATGAAGCAATACAACGTAGGAAGCCCTTTGGAAAGAGTAGCGATTGACATCGCAGGGCCGTTCCCAGAATCCGATTTAGGAAATAAATACATCCTGGTGGCGATGGATTATTTCACGAAATGGACGGAGGCTTACGCCATACCCAATCAGAAAGCAGCTACAGTCGCAGACGTATTAGTAAAGGAGTTTTTCTGCCGGTTTGGAGTTCCGTTGGAATTATACTCCGATCAAGGCCGCAAGTTTGGGCTGTTTCAAGAAGTTTTCCGACTGTTAGGAATTAAGAAGACTAGGACAACGCCTCTCCATCCTCAATCTGATGGCATGGTTGAACGGATGAATCAAACAATGGACAAGTACTTATAGCCAAGGTAGTGTCCGAACACCAAAGAGACTGGGATCAGTACTTGCACCTTTTCCTAATGGCATACCGATCATCCGTTCACGAAAGCACAGGCCAAACACCATCCTGTGTAATGCTCGGTCGTGAAATACGATTGCCATGCGACCTTCAATTTGGCCGAAGACCGGAAGAGGAAGTCGCTGGAGAAGATTACGTCAGCAAGCTGGCCAAGAAGCTAGACGAAGTACATGAAGAGGTCCGTAAAAACACACAAATTGCGAGCGACAGGATGAAAACCAGATATGACGTCAAGGCACAAAATGGTGGGTTTCAACCTGGCGATATGGTCTGGTTGTATAACCCTCAAAGGAGACGTGGTTTATCGCCGAAGCTGCAAAGGCAATGGGAGGGCCCCTATGAAGTCGTGCAGCGTATTAACGACGTCATATACCGCATCCGAAAACCGCCCAGAGGCAAGCCAAAAGTGGTCCACGTCGATCGTCTAGTCCCGTTTGCTGGCGATAACCACAATACGCAAGTCCAGGTCCGAACCAGATTATTAAGTAGCAGGACCAGGAATCCAATCGAAGAAATGGAGTTCGAGAAGTTTATGAACTTACACGGAGGTTCTGGAAAAGCTAGGTTCGGAGTTACTACCGAGGAACAACAAGACCTGTTCCAGACACGAAAAGATTACGCCATCGCACATTGCGTGAGCGAGGATCTTGACATGTCCAGAGGGGTTGCAGTCGTGTTTAAGAAGAAGTTTGGGCAGCTAGATGAATTACGAAGACAGCAACCGGCAGCCGGAAAAGTTTTAGGACTACGTGGTGACGGACGCTTTGTTTTCTATCTGATCACCAAGGAATACTCACGTGTCAAGCCGTTATACAAAGATCTGTGGCGAACATTATGGAGTCTCAAGAAAGAAATGGAGTTCCACCATGTTAAGAAATTGGCAGTACCCAAGCTTGGTTGTGGCTTAGATCAACTGTATTGGAGGACAGTTCGAAACATGTTGGAGGTCGTCTTCCGAGGAACAGGCATTCAAGTGTTGGTCTGTAGTTACCAACCAAGGAGAATATTGGGTCAGGAAAAGTCCATTGACTGTTACTTTTATGGTCAAGGAAGTTGCCGAAATGGAGGAAGCTGCCGCTATCGCCACGATCCCTTTTACCGGTGTCGCATCCAGTCTCCTGTTCTGGGACAGAACAGTCCTAAGAAGGGGACAGTGAAACGTTCGAGAAATTATTTGCAAATGCAAGAGCCTTCTAGAAGCTGTTATTCATTTTCTAGAAGATATACCGAAAAATAGGGAACGCTCGAGAAGGATTTCCGTATGTGTATATATACCGACGAGACAGATCGTAGGTCAGTTATTGCTGGAATGCGAATACAACAGTGTTAAGAAGATTATCAAGTTGAAATAAATAAGTCGTTAGCACGCGTGTGAGATAAACCTACCGAGAATAATCGTGTACGTGATTTTTAGTGTAAACAAGTGTGAAGCTATCTACGGACGTTATCTTATCTTCTTGTAAGTGATATAAATTAGTGTAAGTGTTTTTATTAAATATTAATAAATTTAATTAGTTCGCTCAATTTAAAAGTGTACATATTTCTAGAATAAGTAAACGTATTTTTAGTAGTTTATTAGTTTTTAATAAATAAATACGCAACACTTTCATAACAACATGGGGAAATTGGTTATCTGCTTGCATATTTTAGGCCACACATTTTTAAAAAATTAAAGAACTATAGTCTGACATTGTCTTATACATTAATTAATTGAATTGTCTTACTTCAGGTGGTTGAATTATTTGACGAGACGGCCTCTGCAGCAATTGCTAAATCTCAAAAAGCTTTTAATGACGAAGCTGTTAAGAGAGGATTAATTTTTATAAAAACACACTTTTCCGGCATTCCTGACGAATTAAAGAAGCTAGAAAAAAGCGAAACCGCAATGACCGAATCTTTCGCAACATTTGAAAGAATAAGAGCAATTATAAGAGCATGCCCAGGGACTATAGGAAGAAAAATTAATCAAAAATTGGATTCAGTCACATCAAAAAACCCTTCCTTTAAACAACTGACTGAAATTCAAAAAGGGGGAGGTCATGAAGCATCAACAGAAAATATCTTCAACAGTAACAGTAACATCGGCATTAATATTTGCTCTACTAACGCCTTGTGATGTCGAAAGAACTTTTTCCTTCTATAAAAATATTTTAAATGATAAAAGGCAAAAAGGTAAAAATATTTGATTTGTGCCTGGGAAAATAATAGCACATAATAAACATTGTAAAACAAAAAAATAAACTGTAAATTTTAATAGATATTTTTGGCAGGTTTAATATGCGTTTTATGCCACCTTTTTTTGGTATTTTTTCTTGCCTTACTATCCGCTCTTTAGTAATAACTGTCGCAAACAAAGAAGTTTTACTTAAATCGCGCAAAAAGATTACACACAATTTATTTTTTTAAATAGAAAAAGTGGTGAATAAACGTAAACTGTACAAAAAGTACCAAATACAATAAATCGCCGTAAAAACTTCAGAACAAAAGACGATTTTCATGATTCATTATTAATTACGCGAAAACATCTGATTGGTCATTAATAATTAATTAAATAGCGGATCGACAAAAAAGAATAGATGAGTCAGACAAGGTTGCACGTTTTCACCGTTGTGATTCAAGTTTACGCAGAAAAGATTTTCGGTCAGGCTCTAGAAGATTCTTACTGTTATTCTGTAATTTAGGGCAGTTTTAATTATTTGCGTGTTACTTTGTATCAAGTACATGTGCATGTGACAAAGAATATCCCATTAATTACATAATAAAAGGTTTTTTGTAAAGGTTATTGACCGTCCCCGCATTAAAAATAAAAGTGTTGTCGCACATTTGTGTTCGTCTTTGTGGGAGAAAAATTGGTTTAAGACCAAAGCGTCGAATCGGCGGGAAAATTTTGAACGTCGGCGGCCATGTTAGTATGATTTGTTTGACCATTTATGGGCATTTGTAAAAGGCTGTGTTTAGATTGGTCAAAAATAGTGACTCAATTTTTTTTCTTTAAATTTGCACAAGTGAAGTTCTATGTACGCATAGGTTGAACCTTGACGTTCTTATCTTGTCATTGTCATTGTGATAAACGATTTAAAAAGTTCCTCGCACTAAAAAGACGTGAAACAAACGCACAACGCCGTTTAAGTAGTACTTAAAACTGGGTTTTATAAAATAGTTTGTAGCTTTAAATAGGCATAAAAGACCGCGGGTTAAATAATCACTGCCGTCGAATTCGGCAATAGTTTGTTTGTTAAATTAGGTTTGAATTGGTTTCGGTGTGACAATATTTTCAGTGGCGTAGGAATATATGAGTTGTGGCGCACGCGCATCGGACATACCGGCAGATCAACGTCCGCTTCAGATCTCTTAAAACCGAGTAGTCATTAAATAGTTGGTGTAATTTGAAGTTGATTATTGCGTGAATTAGAAACGGATTTAAATCGATATGGTGAGTGTTTATTGTCTAAATCGTGGCTTATTATGAAAAGACCAACGTGCAAAATCGGGCGTTACTTTCGTTTTGGTACAATTTAGTGCCGGTCGCCATTATACCCGTTTTTTAAGCAAAACCAACGGAAAGTAACTGTCGGAAAAGCCTCTCGAATTTACGCGCACACCCGTGAAATATCCTTAGCAACAAATCCACCTTCGGGGACCGTTTTTCTAATCTCAAAAAAACTTGCGGCGAGATGAGTCATTAAGCCTCGCCCATCAATTTGGGGTGGAAGTGCATACGTCCCCTTTTTTTCTCAACAATTTTTACCATTTTTTTTGAAACACGCGTACACTTTGCACCTGGTGAATCATCCGCAACACCGTCAAGGTTAATTTAACCCAAAAAACATTTAATTTCTTATATGGATGGGTGATATCCGATACATAAAACATTTACAAATTTTATTTAAAACTTAACTCGTTATTGGTTCTTTTTCTGTAGTATAAACCGAAATAGCTTGAATCGACAAAAATAAACACCACGTGTATGTTAAACGGGCTAAAAATAACCGGTGGGTTTCGATCCACCAAATTAGGGAACTTATTACTTTTAAAAAAAATTGAATCGATTATTAAAACACCGAGTACAATTAATAACCCGAATGAATCATCGGGAATATTTAACCCAACTGTGGTTTTATACGTTGTTGTTGTTTGTAGGCGTCCGGTGTGACAGTTGCCGATATCTGTAAAACTACTTACGAAGAAATTAAGAAAGATAAGAAACATCGTTATGTAATATTCTATATAAGGGACGAGAAGCAAATCGACGTAGAAGTAATTGGTAAAAGGGACGAAGAATACGAAGAATTTTTGGCTAAACTACAAGGTGGTGGTGAAGGTGATTGTCGTTATGGACTTTATGATTTCGAATACATGCATCAATGTCAGGGTACCACGGAATCGTCGAAGAAACAAAAACTCTTTTTAATATCGTGGTGTCCCGAAACCGCCAAAGTAAAAAAGAAGATGTTGTATTCTAGGTAAACAAAAACTTTTTTCTTTAACTCGCAAACTTATCTAATTCGATTTGTAGTTCGTTCGAAGCTTTAAAGAAGGCCCTAGTCGGCGTCGCGAAGTTTATTCAAGCTAATGAAATAGCCGACGCGTCTCGAGAAGTGGTAGAAGAAAAGTTACGAGCTACCGATCGCCAGTAGTTGATTTACCCGCTCTCCATCTGTACTGTATTATCTACAATTTACGCACCAAACTTTGGGTGTTTATTTATAATAAGATTTGAATATTTAATAAAGCTTCATTTCTAATCTGTATGTATTTTGTTGTAATTCATTTTGGTTTAATTTTCGTTTTGTTTACGATGTGAAATTGATAAAACCTTCAATATGTGAAAACATCAATCGTATAATAGATTTTTTTAAGCCCAAATACGGTTTTGTTTTTGTACCCGAAAAGGAAATGTTTTTTTGTTGCAGGTATTTAATATTGGTGTTCTGACCAAAACTGATTAGTTTCATAAGATTTTGTATAAGATTAAGTTTAAAGTAAGTAATCAAAGAAAACTAACAGTGGTTCCCAAAATTTATTGTCAAGTTTCTCAATCAGCTCAGTGCATTTACAGATTTGTTTATAGGAACGCTTTTGTCAGAATATTGCTACAACGACAAATTAAGCACAGAAAAATACTCTAAAAGCTTCACAAATTTACTGAACGATCTGACACTACCCAGCCAACTAGATCGCGTTTTTAGTACATCACTTATGTTATAGTACTTTTTTAACGTACACTCAACTAAACAAAAAACGAGACACTTTGGTTAGTGAATTAAAATAATTAGCGGTGTAAACTAGGCTTATTAGCGAATGCGATCATTCACGATGCTATTCAAATCAGACAAATAATAAACAATGACAATACCAAAAGGTCAATTCGTTTGATCGCAAAAACTAAAAAATCTATATTCTAATTTTTGAATGATTTGGAACAGTAAACTGCATTCTATTTTTATACGGAATATTTTCGTGTGTAAAAGAAGTTCCATATTGAAACAGTGCAGTCCCGTGTTTTAAAAAACTACGTGCCCTTTAACTCTATCGGCACAGAATACTTTTCGTGGTCGATTGTCAAATGTGTAAGAGCGCGATTTTTATTCTTCTTCCGGTAACGTCTTGTGCAACACGGACCTTTGTTTTGGCGGTATCTGCCTCAACCAGACTTTCATCGTCAAGTTGTTTCACGTTATAATTCAAATGAATTTTGTGTCTGATTGAAAGCTTATTTGGGCCGGTCGCCACTGCTCTACCTGTAACTCTTATCTGTGGCGCTGATAAAACACCTGTGATTTTTAGAAAGTTTCCATGACGTCACGTCGCTGAAGTCCAGGGGTTGAATATCATCTTATTGGAAGAAATATCTACACAAGTGCGAAGTTGATTAGAGGGAAGCTCGGCTCAGTCATTTACTTCAATTATCGTATGAATTAAAGACAGGATTTACTTGTGATAACGCCGTATGTACGTTTTTGTGTCAGATTTCATATTACGTTTTAGGTCATACTGCTACGGAATTAGCTAATCCCCTATTTTATAATACACAACTGTAGGTATTGCATTTTCTATTTATACGTGTACTACTTCGTTGGTCATGTTGATTGTTAGAATGGGCATACGTACATACTAGATTGTAATCACAATTAATGTTAGAAACATTTTTTGTGTGTCACATACTTATCTGGTGCGGTTTGATTCTCTAGACTTTTGATTTTTGTGTTCTTGTAATTTAATTTAAAGTAAACTTAGACTTAGGTCGCTTTGATGTGCGACGCGTTGCCCAGTCAAGGGCGTAACTTCTACTTGGTCTGTGATATCAACTCACGTAATATTGTTTGCAACGTTTATATAACTTCAACTGCTTCTGTAATAAAATAAATATATATTCTGTGTTATTTGTTCTTTTCAGGCTACGGAGTTAGCTACTAGAGTTAAACGATCTCTCTTTAATTTAGCCCTTCATAGTTTTGGCGCCTTTTTAGATTAATTTACATTCTAGCATCACGAAGCCTGCGACTCGCTCTCCGGGACCAACTGTGTTAGCCGTCGCTTACTTTTTTTTTGTTACACGAAAACCAACATCACACATTCATCTACTACTCTTTCCTTTTCCTCAAAACTTTCCGAGTCAATACTGCTATTACTGTCATGAGGCGACATCTCTACTTTACTGTTACTAGACTCCAATAAATCAGCACCACTTACACTTTTTTTTTCAAGAATGGCAATTTTTTTGCGTTTCAACGGTTTCATCATTCTCGTATCGCATGCTCTTCAATATATTCACTACACAATCATTGACACCATATGCTGGATTATCATCATGTAACTGCTCTTTTAGTAGTCTCGACAAAACATTTTGACGATTTCAATAATTCCACATTTTTTGAAACCTGATTGTATACTTTTAATTTGATTCGGCTCAATTTTGTTTATTAGTTGCTTTAGTAGGTAATAAGGAACCTATCCTTGGGCATGCTCTCACTTTTCTGTCCACCCAGCAAAACAAGGTAGCTTAATTTAGTAGTTTATTGGGTATTGAAAAGTCATTTATAAGTAATTTAATTTTTTTCGTAATTTAAGAGTAGTCTAAGGTGACGTTTAGCAGTAATTTAAATGGTTACTAGTTTAAAAGTAGTATACAAAGTAGTTTAGGAGTATTTCAGTATTGTGGTAGCATAAAAGTAATTTAATTAGTAACTTAATAGTAATTAAAAAATTAAACGTTGTAGTTTAATGGTAATTGAGTCACTATTATACTACCCGGTAATTAGAAAGTAATTAAGGAGTAATGTAATGGTGCGTAGCTTAAGAAGAGTTTAACCAGTAACTTAAGAGTAATTAAAAAATTGAACGTTGTAGTTTACCGGTAATTGAGTTACCATATTATACTACCCAGCAATTCAAAAGTAATTTAGGGGTAATGTAATGATTGGTAGCTTGAATAGTTTACTCAGTAACTTAGTAGTAATTCCAGAATTAGGTTGGGGAGTTTAATGGTAATTGAATGTCCGTTAAAATACAAGGTAAATTAATAGTCAGTAGTAATAGAGTTTCTATATAAATGTTAAGCTAAATTATTTTAAAAATAGCCGTTATATTTGTCAAACAGTTAGGTCTGCTATCAAACAAATGCTTGAAGAATGCATAGAAAGAAGGAAAGTGGCAATTATTATCGACAACTAAAAAGATTGCGTACAGTTTACGAAAATACTAATATTGGAAAGTCAAATAGTATTGGTCAATCTGCGGGATCCAGTAACGCAATATAAATATAAAACAAAAGTAAATATTATAACTTATGATACAAGAATATCAATATTGCATGAAATTATGTACCTGCCGTATCCAAAAATATTCGGATTATATAAACCACTTCAAGCAACTAAGACATGAATTATCCTGATTACAGAATAACAAAAACAGCAAGTGTATATGAATACGTAGCGATGCAAATGTACAGATAGGACTAATTCATCATCAATCTGATTGTCATGTGAAAAATTTAATGGTTCACGTTGAAAGTATTAAATTACGAATAAGTTACTCGATTTTGTATTCAATTAACATATATAACATGTAGTTAGCATTTATAGTATTAGGTCAGGTAGAGTAGTGGTTAACACGTTTAGGTTGCAAGGGATTTTCCTGATGTTCGTGGGATCAAACCTCAGGTAAGTACTTAAATTAAATTTTCTAATTTAAAAAAAATCCCACAATTTATCAATCATGTGCGTCAAATTCTGTAAACAAAATAAATAAAAAATTACAGAAACAAATAATTAACTAAAAAAACGACTTTTTTAAATCTGTTAGTGGTTTTAATAATAATTTAATAGTTTTGCTAGTAGTTCAAAACAGTAGTTTAACAATAATTCAATGGTAATATAACAACAGTATTTTAATGGTAGCTTATTAGTAATTTAGAAGTCATTGAATTCTTGGTAGTTTAAGTGGTTGCTTAATGGCGCCCTTTTTACTGTTTAAATTACTACTTAAATTACCGTAATTTAATGGCAATTCAACAGTAATTTAAGTTCATCTGTGTTTGCTGGGCATCGCCCATTTTTTACGTTTCTATGACTATTCTCCAAGCAATCTTCAGTGGTTTGAAGAAGACCACATCGAATGTCTGTGTCATATGCGTAGAGTTAGGATGCAGACAAATGAAGGAAATATTGTAGTCACGACAAAGCTTAATGGTTTTAGGACATTGCCTCGCGATCGTGTAATGTTTTGACACAGTCTTCTCCTTAGTCTATCTCGATAGTGTTTCCTAAAACTTGTACAAAAACACGACCTGATAAGTTATTTTTGAATTTCTGAATAATTTTTTCTCTGTCAAAATAATTTTTGACCACAGTCCTTAGATCATAGTGGTCTAAAGGGTAGCCCCAATCGCTACATGTTATTAGGTGAATAACAGTTAGTGCTTCTTTTATAAAAAGAGCGTTGGCCTGCCACGGCAGGCTCAATAAGTGGTCCTCTACCGGTCGGTTGTGTAAGGTGGTCAACTATGCAGCATTCTTATAACCGTATATTAAAATCCGATATAAAAGTACAAGAACTCCCAATGACAATCGAATGCTTTAAGTAAAACTATGCTGCAAATCCGAACAATGTTTGTAAAGAACAGCTAGAAGTGAGCTAATGTTCCCACCATTTTTTCCATTCTACCTTATTCTGTCGCATGGTCGACGTCAGAAAAGCATTAATGTCACTACAGGCTTCAACATTGGGCACTATGGTTGCCACCAATTTTTTTTTGCATTATTATATTTGTTGCCAATGCCGCTCTTTCGACCTGCTAGTGTTGACACCAAAAAACTGTGTGGTTGGCATCGTCTAATTCCTCACCACACAGGAAGCAAGACGGGGTTTCTTTTTAAAGGATGCCTGCAATAAATGTCTCGAAGCAGTTGCGTCGTGTAAACACCTGCGTACTATGGTAGTTTACGTTGCCGAATTTTCTTGTTGTCCATGTCCGCATGTCCAGGCTGTTTTTGGGTAGTTTGCCCATTTCATCTGCCACATTCTTAGTTTTAATTCTTTCCTATCGATTTTGCCCATGCCGTTACTCGCGTTGCTGCGTTCCTCAGCTAAAATGTCGATTGGCGGGGTTCCAGCAAAAACCCTGGCAGCTTCCAAAGAGACCGTTCTATAGGCAGCCGTAATTCTGAGGGCTAGTCTCCTTTGTATTTGTTCGGTTAACACACAGGAACAGCATAGTGTTGAGCACCGTGGTCAGAATTATTTTCCTCGTGGTTTGAGTAGGTCCCTTTACTCGTGTCATGAGTTTGACAAGGGCTACTTCTCGTATTCTTGCTTTATTTAGCACAGTTTTTAGTTGTGGTGTAAATGAAAGGTGAGTATCTAGTGTCACCCCAAGATATTTCATATTGTCTTTCGTCGTGACCGGAACTAAGCCGTGCATAAACGTAATTAGTCTAAGGTTCCTCCTCCTTTTGAAAACCACAGCCTCTGTTTTTTTCCGCCACTTGAAGTTTATTCGTCCGTATCCAGTTTAGGCTATTACAATCAGCGCCTCTATCTTTCTAGTCCACCAAGTTCTTGCTTTTGCCACTTTTGTCAATTTAGTGAGGCTCATCCGTTGTCCATTTCTCTTTTCTAAAGCCAAATTGGACTGGCGACAAATTCCTTCTTATGGCTAGGTCTTATAGTAGTCTATTTAGGACGAGTATTTCGTAGACGGTTGTAATGCTGTTTATGAGACAGATAGGGCGAAAAGATCTAGATCAAGGCGAGTGTGGCCTGTTTCCATTTATTTGAGAAGTTGCTTTTCGCATATTCGTAGTTGTATAAATTAAGGAGATTATCTTGGAAGTTGCTTGCCAGAAGTTTAAGGCATTCCATAGGAATACCATCGGGTCCAGGAGCTTTTTTATTCCCTGACCTATTGAATGCAACTTCCAACTCATTTTTTGCGAACGAGCAAACGTTAGTTGAGTTAAGTTTTTTGGAAACTATTTTGTACGCCGTCCCTTATAGATTATTGTCCAGATTGGCGCACAGCACGTCCCACGCATTTCTCCTTGCGGTATTTATGCCCCATTTGTACTGTTTCCTACATTCCATGTAATTACTATATGCAGCTGCTTTAACTTGTTTGTTGTCGCGTTTGGCCTTTCTTGTCCAGATTTTTCTGGCGCATATGCATTTCTGGTGTAAACTATCTAGGTCGTCGGACCACTAATATAATGTGTTACTTTTTTGTCCTCCTTAGAACGTGGCATGCTTTTCTGACACGCTTTTGTTAGTGCACTACCAAAGCGCTCTGAGATTGTAAGTCGAGGTTGTTGTCACGTAACGTTTTGATAAAGCCTGTATTTTAATTTTATTCAGGTTCCACCTATAATGGGACTTGCTGCCGTATAACCGCATTCTTGTTTGGAATATCAATCACAGATTAAATGTAATTATGATCGCTGAGGATGTCCTCAGCTAGCACATCCCATTCCAAAATTTTCAAAGCGATGTCCCTAGAGCACAGGGTAAGGTCAATGTGCAAGCTCTTTCCAGCGCACTCAATAGCGGGCGTTAGGTCTGTATTAAGTATAGTCGGTCCACTCAAGGATCTTTTTGTCTTTATGGCACGTACGGTTAGCTCCCCACTTCACAGCCTTCGCGTTAAAGTCTTCCGCTGCTATCGTATGACACCCTAGAGTTCTCCTTGCATTAAAAATCTCATCAACATTGGATGGAAAATCGCTGGCTCTAATGTTCGGCGAGATGTAACAGTTGAAGATATTTAAGTTATTAATCTGCAGGACAGTGTGCGACTTAAACACTGTACATTCGGCACCTAACTTATCGTCTCTGATATAGATAGCCGTTTTCTGTTCATTATCCATCGTCAAATTAGCTTTTGTAGCCATAATGATGCTAGGCTCATTTATTTAAACTGAGTCTGCATTAGCCGCTTTCTTATGCCCTAAATTAATTTGCAGTATCTAAATTGTCTGCGAAATAGGAATGTTGTTTATGTGAGGATCTATTATCTAAGCGGGTAGCTTGGCTGTTGATGATCTAATTTCCTCAATATGCCATTTATATTTGGGACATGTCATTGTCCACGGTGAGTAATCTGGACAGTCGCATACCGCGCAATGTTTTGTTTCAGAACACGTCGCTTTAGTGTGATCAATCTTGTCGCAGTTAAGCAGAGCATGCTTCTATCAGCAAGGGTAGGAACAGTAATAGATTGGGTGGCCAATCTAGCTGGTCTCAGTTTGCCAATTTTTAACTTATTAGCTTGGTCTTCGTCTATTTTTTTGGCAAGGGCCTGTCTGACTTACATCTGCTGTCGTCACTTCGTCAAGATTATGAATATGCACTGTTCGGCCAGTCTCTTTCAGAGTGCACGCTGTCCTAGAGATTTCTGCATTCACTTTGAATTGAATTCTTTTCAAAACTTCTTGTTTGTCCGAAGCAATAAGCCAACGACAATTTCTAGTCTTCCTTACCGCCTTTAGAGGGGTGTTTACTATTGCTGGTCCGAGTGTCGTTTGAACCTTCCTAAGAAGGTCAGCATATGTTTTACCTTCGTTTTTGATGACCAGCGTCTTTATGCTCTTTATGATGGTCGTTGGCGTGCTTTTTTTCTTGGTGAGGATGTGCCATCCTATGCGATATGTAATGTGACATTAGAGCCTCTGAAAACAAATTCACAATGTTTCGAACTGAGACAAGTTCGTTGCCTGTCACCGCTAGGCTTAGATGTTTTATATTTGCGGCCTGTGCTCTATCTCTAATCTTTGCAAGTGTATCATGCGCAGTTTCAACTTAAGACTGTTTGGAGTCGTGTATCAAGTAACTAATAAATGTGTGTTTTATTATCTGAATATAGTCTTTTTCATTCTCATCTTTAATAATGTCTACTTTTCATCATCCATCATTTCCGCTAGGTTCGAGGGTGGGTTTTCTTCTCCACCATTAATAAGGACGACTGAGTTGTTGAAATTGGCGCTGCTCTTGTTAACTGACTGGAAAATTTCAGCAGGCCATTCGTCACTGATCAGCGCCCAGATATCTTTAAACGTGACCGAATGCTTCAAAGCATTCTCGGTTTCAGCTCTTCCCTGGAGATAGCTTCCCGGCAGCGGTCGCTGAAGCCAGGTTTTGCGTGCAAGATTACACTCTGAGAATGTGTATTAACTGTTTTGTCTGTTATAAGAGCGCATATGTCCGCCGTGGCAAGTTGGCATGCAATCCTGCAAACTTTGGATACGCTGTGTTTGATCTCTCTTTTTGTGTTGGCTGGTTCTTTAGTTAGAATCAGCAGTGTTCTTGAGTCCTTATCAATATCAAACAAGAACTTTTTCTGAAGCAGGGACGTGGCTCTTGGCTTATCCGGTTCAACTGCCTGCAGGGAAACGTTTTCTTTTGGCAGTTGACACACTGCTAGTGTCATCTCAGGCCAAATCAACAACTTCCACATTTGGAGAACCGAGAATTCCTACAGCGCTCCTGCTAGGGGTAGGCTCGTTGGGTACTATTTTCGCAGGGGATCACTGGAAGTAACAACATCAAGAAGTAGCCGAACCCGTTATTAAAAACGCACACCTCGTGTTCATATCATTATCACAAACTAAGTATACACATATGTCTTCCACATTTAATTCAGTTTACGTGTTCGCTGCTGAAATCATAACCATAACTTCCAAGCTAAAGCTTACAAATTAGATGTCGGGTACTTTTTCATTTGAATTTTACTACCCGTTAATACAGTATATCTTAGTATTCATGCTTGTTAATTATACACTTGATAATGCACTATATCTGATTCGGATGCTTTTTTCAATGATTCATATCATTATCAAAAACTAAGTAGTATGTCTCAAATTGTAAACATAACCTCCGAGCTAACACTTTTTACTACTTAGATATCGAATATTTTTTTTATTTCAATTTTACTCATCGCTAATGCTTTAACTAATGACCCGATTCTGCAATTTACATCATCTAGAGGTTCACATTAATAAAAAAAATCATTTAAAAAGTCGATCGGCAGCCATTGCACAACTTCACATTTTAATATCAAACAATTACCGAGAAATTTAAATAGGAGTATATGAAACTACATTACAAATTAACTATTTTAAAAAAAATCACATAATTATGTTAATGTATAAACTAACATATATGGTTTTTACTAGTTTTAGCGTTACAAAGTATGATTTTTATTAAAAAAATTATTAAAAGTTATGTAAATACAGATAACAATTTAAAGAAATATTCACAACTAAATTTGCTAATCAAATATCTGTAGTTTAGACGTGTTAACATAAAAAAAAGTTAAAAATAACAAAAAGTTTTGGAAAGTACATGCGTACATATTATATATTCAATATTATTAGCACATTCTGTAAATATAATACATATAACGTTTTTTTGATATTTGAGGAATATACTGTTACGTCTTTATTTATTAAAAACTAATTTATTTATAACGACTAAAACTACGTTTACTTATTATAGAAATATGTATACTTTTAAATTAACGGAACTAATTAAATCTAATAATAAAAACACTTACACTATAATTTATGTATAACCGTTGTATAACACTTAAGATAACTAACACGAGATAAGATAACGTCCTCGGATTTCACACTGTAAGTCACGTTCACTCGATTTATTTAAAACTCCGCACGTGCTAATCACTTATTTATCTTCACTTGCTTAATCTTATTAATACTGCATGCATTCACATTCCAGCAATAACTGACCTACGATTTCCATCTTCGGCTTTTATAGACATCGGCGAATCCTTCTCGATCGTTCCTCACTTTTCGCTATATCTTCTAGAAACTAGATAACAGTTCTAGAAGGCTCTTGCATTTGCAAGTAATTTCTCGGACGTTTTAATACCATTAGAAATATTGACTAAATATGCATTAAATATTTTGAATCTATTTTGAATATTGTGAACGTATTTTGAATATACTATGAATATTCACTGTTGTGTGAGATAGCTGCTAGCGCCCTGAGAAGTTGCTCTTGGTCAGGTTTTTTGTATCGTTTGCTTCTGGGGTCTGGCTTATACATGTTCTCTTGGCTACTTTCTGCATATAAAAAAATTGTGTGTAATTGTTATTTTAAAAACAAGAAAAACATTCGAAAAACACAAAGCACACTTGGAAATTACAATAAATACAGCATATTCTCGCAATGATTTTCATGTTCTTACCAGAGCCCTTCTCTTAGATTACAATAAAGTTAACCGAACAAAAATTAACGGTTAAAATCACTGATACATAAATAACTGAATTGGCAGTGTTGCCAAAGTTTCAATAGCGTGTGTACTTATGAAACATGCTGACAAACTTTGATCTTTTTTGTTTCTATACACCCTGCAGCTTCTATCCACCCCGTTTTACGGTGTTGTTTATTTTCAATTAACAAAAGACTAAACATACTATTTTGATTTATATATACTTTAATCGTAACATTTCAACTGTCAACGTTTAAACTTTTAGACTTAGCAACAATTTTCGTTAATGCATCTGCTAACATAAACTCAGTAGAAACATAATTAATGCTTACTTTGCTTAAATCTACATTAATATGCTTCGTTCTGCTATGACAAATATGATTCTTTCCAAGTTTTGCTGCTGATTATCACAGAACAAAACAATAAGACCTTCGTCGCATGCACAAGTTTAGCAGGTAACTAATTAAAAATAAATAATTTGTTACATCTTTGACTTAATATATAAGACTCCTGTGTACATTAAGATGAGAACGTCTTCCGGGTTTGGATCGTGTCATTGTTGTAATCGAAGTTGCCAACGTTACAACAATGATACGGACCAAACCCAAAAATCAGTGTTGAAACTTTGTGAACGCATTGTAAGTTTATTAAGGTTAAGAAACTTCTATACTTTTCTGGAATATTCTATATGCCGTTTCGAATTGTTTTAGAAACATTTCAGATCACTATTCACACAAGTGTTATAACTATTATTTACAGATAAATATAGAAAATTTGTCACAATTTTTGCTAAGTTATAGTATTAATCAAGAATCTTTATCTTATGCGTGCTTATATAGAAGAAGTTAAAAGTAACAAAAGATTTTACAAAGTACATACATGCATCACATTTAATATTATTAGCGCATTCCTTAAATATACGTATGTTTGATGAATCTGCATGGAATATACCACTAAAAATATTGATTAAATGCAGTAATTTTAATAGTGTTTAGAATATTGTGAACATATTTTGAATATACCATGAATATTCACTGCCATGTAGGCTTGTTTATATGTGCTTTCAGCTTACTTTCTACGGCCCACACTTTACATAAGAGTTGTTATTTCTTGAATAGATCTAAAGTAAATACACGAGCTAGATACATGCATCGAACTTGCAAAAATAACGTAAACTGTTTTTTTTGCATACAACATACGATTTGGAATGTTTTAGGTCAGTTAAGATATTTCTAGAAGTAGACAAGTACAAGAAGATTTTATGATCTGAGCGCTCCAAATAGTACAGAATTAATTTTTTTGTTGGCGAGTGGTAAAATGTCCATTGGAAGAACGACGACAGTTTTGGAGATGCTTGACTTAGGAAAAACCACAGATTAATTTATAAACACGTTCTTGTTATTACAATAATTGATTAAATAAAATTAATTTTTAAAAGATAAGTAGATTAGATAATCTCGTACATAATGTTTTTAGTTTAAAAAAAAAATGGATGAAATCCTTGAAAAAAAAATTTTTTGTTGTTTTATAAATCATTGGATAAAAAAGCAATGTTTAGTCTGTCGAGATTTGTATAATATTATGGAATCGTCGTTTAGAAATAGATGACAAATATTATTTAAAGTAGTTTGGATTAAATCATGTTACTTAATACACAAAATTCGGTTGCCAATTGGCACGCGTACTTGATGTAAGTACAAAAAAATCGTCTCATGAAGTAATGGTTATTAAAAATTAACCGCCAACGACGTATTTATGGCACTTAAGATTACTCGTATTTGTACAATGTAATCTTAAGTGGGTTTTTAATAACGGATTATTTATTTTAAAAAATTGATACCTACTGATAAATAACAAAGTTTGTCGATTATTACATCGTAAGCAAATTAACCGAATCAAATGAAACATGATTACTGAAGCAAATCAAATAAATTAGAAAGAAACGTTTTATTTATTCTAACACCAATTGAACCATGACGAGTAAAAACCGTTTTAGATTAATACAATCCTCTTAAGTAAGATGAAGAAAAAAAAGAAAACATTGATAAAAATGGTAGCGTGAAACATAGAAATAAGACAAAAATTAATAAAAAAAAGTAAGGTCATATTTAGAACATTTGGATTGGAATCGTTTACGAGCATAATTTTAAAATGTAAAATATAAAACGAATAGATTACAAATTTACATAGTAAAAAATAAATCGAAGAACGCAAGCTGCAATTCTTTCAGTGGAAGCTGGTTGAAGCAGTAGTACTGCCATCTATTACTTTAGAAGCGCAACTACAAGCGGCAGCTGAAATTTGTAAATGGTATTTATTGGTTATCTAAATATAATAAATGTTTGTTGTAAATTTTATTGTGGGTATACCATAAATAGCAAAAAATACTTTGTTATTTATAGCAAAGCATTAGAATAAATATGTATAGCATAGTTTTAGTAATATTCTAGACAACACAAAAAACAATAGTACTTCTAAACAACAAATAATCTGTTTTAAACTATTTTTTTAATGTAAAAACAGGCCCGCGCCTAGCACTTTTGGCGCCCTTGTGCAAATTTAAAATAACGCCCCAAATTTGTATTACGTTCATATGTGAGTACAGATACGGGTTAAGTTAGGTATTATTATCCACATATTATTTTATTTTTATTCTTATAAATTCTCAAAACCTTTCCATTATTTTATTTTAATTTTTTTAATATATTGAAACGTTCGAGATGTTATTTGCAAATTCAAGAGCTTTCTAGAAGTTGTTATCCATCTTCTAGAAGATATACCGAAAGATAGGGAACACTCGAGAAGGATTTGCAAATGTGTATAAATACCGAAGAGAGAAATCGTAGGTCAGTTATTTCCGTAATGCGAAGACGGCAGTATTAAGAAGATTATTCAAGTTGAAATAAATAAGTGCGTAACGCGTGTGCGATAAAGATACGGAGTACGTGACTTTGATATAAACAACTTTCGGTGTTTAGATAAATAGAAGTTATCTTCGTGTAAGTAATAGTGCGATATAAATTAAAGTGTAAGTGTTTTTATTAAATATTATTAGATTTAATTAGTTCGGTTAATTTAAAAGTGTACATATTTCTAGTATAAGTAAAATATTTTTAGTCGTTTAAATAAATTAGTTTTAATAATAAAATTTGTAACAGTGGCGTCAGTGTGGGATATCGTTCGCGATTTTTATTAGTGTAAAGACCATTAAGTAATCTAATATCGCTCCCGTAATAAGAACATTGATTGCGTAAATAACTGTTAAGTTCGCGATACGCGTGTTTATTTATCAAGTATAAAATAGTGTTTATTAAACTTCTTCTTTTAACAAGTGCGTGATCGCGATATTAATTAAATTCGTTTCCGCACACTAGTGGTTTAATATTAACAAGTGGATCGTTATTAAAATTTTGTGTTATACAAAAACTGCATTTTAAAAAGTAGTCTTTTTAAACTTTATATTCGTGTTATATTTAAATTTATGCCGGTGACGCGTTCGCAAGCAGTTAAAATGGATCCAAAAATATCTGAATTTCTGGAATCAATCAAAAATGGTCAAGCATCGATGAATAGAAAAATGGAAGAAAAGTTTCACGAAAATTCGCAGAAAATGGAAGAAAAATCTCAGAAAATTGAAGAAAAATTATTTGAAAGTACCCAGAAAATAGAAGAAAAGTTGATGGGAAATTTTAGACGGTTAAAAGAAGAAATACAAACGAGCATAGAAAATCAAATCAAAATTGTTCAAGAAGAAACCCAAGCAGATACGTTAAATTTAAAACAAGAAATTTGCGAATCTGTGAATGACAAAATAGAAGAAGTAGAAGACAAATTAGAACAAAAGCTAGAAAAAAATTGAGAGAAAGAATACAACTGCTGGAAGAGAGAATGAACCAAATGTATTGTCACGGGGAAGGAAGCGTGATGAGTGAAGATTCTTTAATGGACCATCGAGAAGAAAACACTCACCAGTTCAAAGTTGTACCACCGAATTTTGATGGTAAAGTTCTATGGTCAACCTACTACAAGCAGTTTGAAGCCGCAGCTTTTGCTAATGGTTGGAACAACAAGCAGAAAGCGACGTCTTTAATAGTGTCCTTACGTGGAGAAGCGCTTGGAATTTTACAAACTGTTCCTGACCACTTATAAGAAAATTACGAACTTTTAATTTCACGCTTAGAAATGAGATATGGAGATGCTCATCTTCAACAAGTATACCAGGCTCAAATTAAAAGTCGGGTTCAGAAAGCTGCCGAAAGTCTTCAAGAGTTTGAGGCTGACATCGCTAGATTAACACGGCTTGCGTATCTTACAGCACCAGACCCCTTTTTGGAGCAGTTGGCTATTCAAACCTTTGTAGACGGCCTCCGAGACAACGAAACGCAGCAGACTCTTCGGTTAGCTCGACCAAAGACATTGGATGACTCTTTGATGCATGCTTTGGAGTTTGAAGCAGCAAAACAAGCATCGCAACGAGACGGTCATAAACTTTGCTGCGCTGCAGAAGTACCCGCGCAGACACTGGAAAGCATCGAAGAGATAGCGCGACGAATACTTCGGGAAAGAGGAGTGACAACTTTGAACTGCTGTGAAATAGGTCATGTACGACGGCATCGTACTAAACCTAAGAAGAGGACAAGAAGAGCGCTCAAAAATTTGGAACGAAACAAGCAAAAAAGACCAAAAGTAATCTCATCTAGTCAGACTACGGAGATTACAATCTAAATGACATCGCCTAGGGAGCAATTGCATAGCATTTATCTCGATGGCAAGATCAATGAGAGAAGCGCCCAGTTACTGGTTGACACGGGAGCGACGAAGACCATCATTCGTCCTGACTTGTTATTGGAAGATGACAGGACATCACCAGTAACGGTACGACTTCGAACGGCGACGGGCGACGAAATACCTACTCACGGACAAGTCAAAGTAACCATTGGTTTGGGAAATAGAGTAATCGATCATCAAGTGCTGGTAGCCGACATCACGGAAGAAGTTATCTTGGGAATGGACGTGATAAAGAAGTATGGGTTCCATTTGGATATGAAGAACGATGCCCTGAAGATCGACAATGAAGAAATTCCTTTTCATTCGTCAGAGAAGGCAGCCGTGCGAGTTTTATTGAGTGAAGACGTGACTCTGCCTGCAAGGACTGAAAGTGTGGTGATGGCACGCCTGAATGGAAATCTCCGGGAAGGCTACATACGCGCTATTGAACCAATGGAGGGCGGTTTAGTTGAAAAGGGACTACTCGTTGGCAGAACTTTAGTACGAGTAAAGAAGACGATGCCAGTAAGGATCATAAACATCAACTCAGATCCTGTAACGTTGAAAAAGAAGACCGTGGTAGGCCAATGCACGCCAGTATCACAAATTGTGAGATGCGTGAAGTCGAACGAAGATACGTCGCCGAAGAAGTGTCCACAACATCTATTGGACATTCTTACCACCAAATGCCAAAACATCAGCCAAGACCAGCTGGCTAAAGTTAAAGTGTTGATCCAAGAGTACCAAGATGTGTTCGCGCTGGAGAGTGGCTTTAAAGGAAGAACTAACGTGGTGAAACATAAAATTAATACCGGAGAATCTCGGCCGATACGACAACATCCACGCAGACTACCTTTGGCGAAAAGAGAAGAAGCCGAACAAATAATTACGGATATGGAGAGAGAAGGCGTGATTGAACCTTCAAGTAGTCTACCCAAGTAGCAAAAATCAGTTACAAAACGGTTTTAAAACTCTCTTGCAACTATGGTTTCAGTAAGGTATTTAGTTACAGAATAGTTGCTGAGTCTTTCCTGATACGTTTTCAATACCGGATTTGGTCAGTTGCAAAGCAACTGCAGTAATATTATAACCGTTTTACAACGTGTCTGAAACCGTTGCAATTACTACTTTGTAACTGTTTTGCAGCGTTGCTATAACGCTTTTTTACAAATCATGTTTACCTATTCTGAATCGTTTCTGTAATGGTTTATCATCACAGTTTTGTAATTGATTTGTAACATTGTAGTTACCGTTTACAGCAACTGCGATGTAACTGTTTTGAAAACATGCTTATTACCATTATTTGAAACTACTTTATAACCGCTTTGTTAAGCAACTTATCCAAGATTTTAGTTACTAACTGCATCATAAAGATTAAAACAAAAGTAGAGATAAAAATATATTAAAAAAAAGATACAGATATATAAAAAGTTATAATAAATGTACATTATTTAAATTTTTATAGTTTCTTATAGAACTAAATTCAAACAAAAAAGATATAATAAAAGAATTTTTACATCTGTTGCAAGTAGGTACTAGTAAACAGGTTTTTACGGCAAATTTTCAAGAAAAGCGGATTATGTCTATTATTTATAAATTTTGTAAATAGTAAATGCATACATTTTGTTAAGAGAAAAATGTCTTTGTGTTAAAAGACCATGCCGGATTAAGATATTCCTTACATGTTATAGTTTAATGCGTCTACGTAATTCTTAGTTAAATATTTGTATTAGGCTACAAATGCACATGTGCAATTATAATCGGTTCAATGATCATAATCTTGACTGGTTTTTTAAAGATTATAGGTGTTCGCAATGGCGATTTAATTTACACGTTTTGATCACTGTGTGTAATATTGTAATGTCCTTGCAATCAAATTCTATTTTATCCTAGAAGAAAATAAAATCAATTTAAAATTTGCTTACTTATAATTGGCAACTAATTCTTCAACGTTGATTAAATTAGAAATAGTAGTTTAAATGCACGATTAAAATTATAGTAATATAATATACCAATAATTGTACTTACCTACGTAGTTTTGAATTAGAAACACTTTCAGTACTGTTTATTGAATAAAGATAATGGACTATGTGTCTTATAAAAATCTCGTAAAATGCACTTCTTCTGTTGCTGTTTGAACGTGTAGATTAACACTGTAGTGTAGTTTTAGAAATTCACACTTGTAACCATAGTTTCAAGACTGTTACACTCGAAACCGAAATGAAGGTTTTAATGTCACTAAATTGACACTGTAGTTACATAAGGGTTTAAGAAAAACTTACTTATAACTATAGTTGTAAAATGGTTATTTCTGTAATAGATTTGAAACCTCAGTAAATTACGAAAGTTGCTGCTACGTTGCTGCAACGGTTTATTTACCATGGTGCTAATGTTACTAATTTGCAACTGGTTACAACGTAACCACGGTTACAAAATGTTGCTTGGGTGGGCATCTCCAGTGGTACTCGTAAAGAAGAAGGATGGATCAACGAGGTTTTGCGTAGACTACAGGCAGCTAAACGACGTGACCAAAAAGGACAGTTACCCTTTACTCAGAATTGACGATACGCTAGACACCCTGTCAGGATCCCAGTGGTTTTCTACGTTAGATTTAAAGAGTGGATACTGGCAGGTAGAATTAGAACTGGTTTGTGGCAGTTCACTGTAATGCCCTTCGGCCTGTGTAACGCTCCTGCAACGTTCGAGCGTTTGATGGAGATCATCTTGCGCGGATTGTCTTGGAAGACGTGCTTGGTTTACCTGGACGACGTGATCGTGGTTGGAAGGTCGTTTGAAGAACACTTGAACAACTTGAAGGAAGTGTTCCAGCGATTACGTGGGGCTAACCTCAAACTGAGCCCAAAGAAGTGCCACGTATTTAAGAAGGAAGTCCAATACCTTGGCCACGTCGTATCTAGAGATGGAGTAAGGGCTGACCCATACAAAATCCGAGCAGTGCAAGCATTGCTAAGACCAATCGACAAACATCAGGTCTAAAGTTTCCTTGGGTTGTGCACTTATTATAGAAGATTTGTCCCCGGATTTGCCAATATTGCCAAACCATTGACAAAATTAACCGAAGAAAAAGCAGAATTTAGAGGGAATGAAGACTGCGAAAATTCTTTTAATCAACTAAAACAGGCCCTAGTCACTTCGCCGATTTTGAGTTATCCAAGAGAAGATGGAAAGTTTATTTTGGATACCGACGCAAGCAATCTGGCCATAGGCGCGGTCCTTTCGCAGGTTCAAGATGGACAAGAAAAAGTTATCGCGTATTTTAGCAAGGTTTTGTCCAGGCCAGAAAGGAATTATTGCGTGACTAAGAGGGAGCTGTTAGCAGTCGTTAAGTCCATCGAACATTTCTACAAGTATTTGTATGGACGAAAATTTTTACTGAGAACAGACCACGCCGCTTTAAAATGGTTATTGCAGTTCCGTAACCCAGAAGGACAAGTGACAAGATGGATCGAGAAACTGCAAGAGTATGACTATGACACAGAACACCGTGCCGGAAGCAGTCATCGGAACGCTGATGCCTTGTCCAGAAGACCATGTCCGGCGGACTGCAGCCATTGTTCGCGACTGGAAGAAAAAGTCGAATGTCTCCGGAGAACTGCTATGGTTGATGATGAGTGAGAACCTGAGCAGTTACGTCGCGAACAAGAAGACGATCCTGAAATAAGACTGGAAAGAAAGCGGCCGACGACCAACCTGGGAAGAAGTGAGCGCTTTAGGCAGAAATATCAAAGCGTACTGGGCGCAGTGGGACTCCTTGATAGTAGAAGACGGTCTTCTTAAGCGATCTCTAGAAAGTGCCGAGGACACGGGAAACATACTACAGTTGGTAGTGCCGAAGAGTAGGGTGCCAGAAGTGTTGAAGCATCTCTACGATGGGACATCAGGAGGACACTTTGGCATTAAGAAGACGTTGGGTAAAGTGCGAGAACGATTCTACTGGATGAACTGCAAAGAGGACGTCATGAAATGGTGCCGTAAATGCATAGTCTGCGCATCAGGAAATGGTCCAGCGAGAAAGCGCAAAGCACCCATGAAGCAATACAACGTAGGAAGCCCTTTGGAAAGAGTAGCGATTGACATCGCAGGGCCGTTCCCAGAATCCGATTCGGGAAATAAATACATCCTGGTGGAGATGGATTATTTCACGAAATGGACGGAGGCTTACGCCATACCCAATCAGGAAGCAGTTACAGTTGCAGAATTTTTCTGCCGGTTTGGAGTTCCGTTGGAATTACACTCCGATCAATGCTGCAATTTTGAGTCTTAGCTGTTTCAAGAAGTTTGCCGACTGTTGGGAATTAAGAAAACTAAGACAACGCCTCTCCATCCTCAATCTGATGGCATGGTTGAACGGATGAATCAAACAATGGGCAAGTACTTAACCAAGGTAGTGTCCGAACACCAAAAAGACTGGGATCAGTACTTGCACTTTTTCTTAATGGCATACCGATCATCCGTTCACGAAAGCACAGGCCAAACACTATCCTGTGTCATGCTCGGTCGTGAAATACGATTGCCATGCGACCTTCAATTTGGACGAAGACCGGAAGAAGAAGTTGCGGGAGAAAATTACGTCAGCAAGGTGACCAAGAGGCTAAACGAAATACATGAAAACGTCCGTAAAAACACACAAATTGCCAGCGACAGGATGAAGACTAGATATGACATCAAGGCACAAAATGGTGGGTTTTAACCTGGCGATGTGGTCTGGTTGTATAATCCTCAAAGGAGACGTATTAACGACGTCATATACCGCATCCGAAAACCGCCCAAAGACAAGCCAAAAGTGGTCCACGTCGATCGTATAGCCTGGTTTGCTGACGATAACCACAATACGCAAGTCCAAGTCCGAACTAGAGTAATAAGTAGCAGAACCCGGAATCCAATCGAAGAAATGGAGTTTGAGAAGTTTATGAACTTATACGGAAGTTCTGGAAAAGCTAGGTTTGGAGTTACCACCGAGGAACAACAAGACCTGACCCAGACACAAAAAGATTACGCCATCGTACATTGCGTGAGCGAGGATCTTGACATGTCCAGAGGGGTTGCAGTCGTGTTTAAAAAGAAATTTGGGCAGCTAGATAAATTACGAAGACAGCAACCGGCAGTCGGGAAAGTTTTAGGACTACGTGGTGAATTGAGCTTTTGGTGTTTTAATCTTTGCAATTTTTTTAATTAAATCTTCGGTGTCTAATTCTCTTAGCTGGTCCGTTTCTATTGAAATGATAGCTCCATAGTCGATCTTAAATAATTTTTTATTATTTCGAGTTTTGAAACAACAGAAACCGGCATTGTTAAAAAAACACAAAGTATTATGCTCGTATTAGGAAAAGAATCCACTAAGTTGTTAATTGTTATATAGTTTAAAGTTTCTTTTGGAGACGTAATAACTTTTTCATCAAAATTTTGTAAACATTTCAATTCTTTAACAAGTTCCACGGCAGTTATGTCTTGTTCATTGCGAGTTTTGTCGTTTAATAAATTTTCAACTTTTTGACATAATTCTAATTGTTCGTTTTCAGAATAATTTTGAAATTTATCAATATTCTATAATTATTTATATTTATATTAATTCTATAATTCGAATCTCTCATTCACTGATGTTATGATTACATCTAAAGCATTAAAAAAACAATCAACTTTGAACTTTAAAGTTTCGTCGTGGATTGACTCATCGTCACATTCATAATCAAAATGTTTTTTTTTGTATTTTTCGCGGTCTTTGTTTTTTGAATTTAGATTCTATATGTAAGCTGGATGCTATTTCTTTAATATCAATCAATAGATCATTAAAACCTTTATCGGAGCGATAAGGTTCCAAAAATTATTCACATTATTTAAATGATTACAACACTGAGCAACATCAAAGTTCGGTTTTTCAATAATTTTACTAATAATGTTAACTTTACTTAAAATATTATACCACAATATAAGAATGCACATAAACTCAAAATTTTGCAATTTTTTGGCCAACGATGCAGCCAGATTTTTTACGTTAGTTTCCCTCGCTTATTTCCAACAGAGGAGCATAAACCTTCCTAAGTTGATACCTTAAAGAAGTATTTCATCTATTCTACTAGTCCAGAGGTTCCCAAACTTTATTGTGTCGTAGACCCATTGCCATGTTTTTCGGTTTTGGGTAGACCCCCTACTTACCTGATATTGATTTTTTGTAAATTTCTAACTTTAGTGAAGTTTAGTGTTAAAAACATAAAGTAAAAACACATGTTAAGTTTTACACATTTATTAATTGAATTTAAATTAAAGCTACTCAAAATGAAATTTTTTCTATCTGTTATATAAAATATACGTAACATAAAATAAACTAAGCAATAAGTACATGTTTTTATTGAGAAGGATGAACCTGATGCTTTAATAATAAATTATCAACATTTGGTGTCAATTTTGTAAGGTTTAATCTTAAATCTCTTCAGCAAATGATGTCCAGTCTGTTTCCACTAGGTATGACGATGGAAAGGAAATTAAAAATATTTCATAATACGGGATAAGTAACGGGTATGTTGTTTTGCAGCCAGAGTTGCTGATATCCGTTTTTAAACTGAACCTTAAGTTCTTCGTTTGTACTTAGTTCAGTCAGTTCCTCTTGTATTATGACATTCGTTTCTTCTATGTCACCATATGGGTTAATTATCCACGGTGGTATTACCATAGTCAAAACATCCTCAAACCTAGTTTAAAAATCTAAATAGAAAGCATTTAAATGTTGAACGTCGTTTTCCTGGCAGTTTGTCTGTGACAAATTGGCGAACTGGAAAAATTCGCCCTGTCCAATATTTTGCTTCATTAGTTTAACTCTGGCAAGAAACGCTGATAAGATGGACTTTGTTTTAATCAAATTTAGACTGTCGCCTTGTAACTGCAAATTAACCATATTAAATTTTGTAAACAAATCTGTTAAATAGGCGATGTCTGTTTTCTACTTCATTCATTCAACAGTATCGTTGCTTAAGAGAATTCTTTTAATGATATCAGATGCAGGTTTGTGTAAAACAGTTTTTAAAACCTCTTCAACGGCTTGCAAAATTAACTTCTCTCCGATAGTATGCGGTTTTTCCAATTTTGCTATAAGTAGCGAGATATTGTAAGACGTCCGCAAACCATCATTGTTTCTTTGTGACGTCAAAGCGAACATTTTGTCCAGCGTGGGTCTCTTCTGAAGTTTATCTTTGAGTGTTTGAAAGTATTTCAAATTTTTATCTGTTTTATCAGAGTGACATCTTCTCAGACGATCCTGCAGCTTAGATGGCTTCATAGCGTCATTGCCCAAAAATTTGTTGCATAAAAGGCACATATCATTGACATCGTCGTGGATCGCTCATCGTCATATTCATAATCAAATTTTTTTTTTATTTTTGCGGTTTTAGATCTCTTTGTTTTTTGCATTTAAGGTCTATGTCTAAGCTGGATGCTATTTCTGTAGCTTCAACCAATAGATTTTAATAATGACCTTTATCAGAGCGATATGGTTTTAAAAAATTATTCAAATTATTTAAATAATTACAATACTGAGCAACATTTTTTGACCACCGACGCAGTCAAATTTTTTACGGTAATGATTATAAGCGACTTTCGGCTTAGACCGCGTTGTAGTTAACACCCAGACTTAGGCTTGGTCTTAGTCTCTTCTTGAGAGCCAAAACAAGAAGTAGAACTTGGTCTTTGCCGTATCGTCGTTGGTCAACTCAAACAAACTGACGTTTCGCAAGACATTGCAGCTTGCATCTTCAAAGTGGTAAATGTCACTGAAAGAAATAGTGTAAATAACGATATTTATACCAAGATTTGCTGAGTCTTAAACCGTCTTCTCGGTTCATATTACGTAGATGTTTTTTTATTTCCACAGCTTTGCGGATTAGTCTGGGAAAGTAGAAAGGAGTTCTAGCCAACACTTTAGTTTGGTCAATGTTCAGCGTGTCCTTGCTTCCACACGTGTTCTGCCACTGCTGATTTAGTAACTCTGCGGTGTTTGCAGTCAGCCATATGTTCTTTTACTCTAACTTTAATAGAGCGTCCCGTCTGTCCTATATATATAATGTAAGTAAATAGGTACTATCAGTGTATGTTGAGATCAACTATCGTAGATCCCCATTGTTATTTCATGGACCCCCAAATTTTTTTTTCGTTGACGTAGACCCCTTGCAGGTTGTCATAGACACCTGGGGTCGATATAGACCACTTTGGGAATCACTGCACTAGACGATAGAGTATCCGATAAAGGTTTTAAAGTTAAATTTGTTACATTAGATAAATTAGATTTCAGAATTGACCAGCGTTTAGTAGAAGCTGAAACAAATACAAACAGTTCTTCAACTATAGAAAAAACAATGGATCCTCAAAGTGTTCGATTTTGCGGCATCATTGACGACGAAGTTTAGGGTATGATTCCAACAAGAAACAAAGAAAGCTCGCGGATTAAAATCCAATTTTTTTTGGTAGACCATTATGTCTACCACGCATATTTCTTTCATTGTCGTAACCCTAACCCCACAAATTGTTCATATTTAAAAGCCTTTTTTCTCTAAACCCGAAAAAATAAATTTTGTCAAACTGTTACGGTAAGAATTATGGGTAACTAAATTTAAATGGAGCGATGGCCGCAGTAGCTAGGTTCTTGTAGGCAAAATGGGGTGGGTTAGAAATTGTGAGGGGAATATTTAAATCAAAGATGTCGTGGTAGATAAAATTATTCAAATAGTGATTAGAAATTGTTAGAAATGGGCGCCACACAATTTGTTTAGTTACGGTCCTGTTAAGTAAATTGTAAAAGTTTAACAGGGCTCTAGTAATAGCGAAGGGTTGCTGAAAGAAAAAAAAACGGGGAAGGTTAAGCAATAAATAGCAATCAGTAAATTTGATGTAAATATAATGAATTTAGAATAAACAGCAATTTACAAAATAATCAATAAAATATTCAATTTTGAATTATGCAAACAAAATATGCGTGAAGTTGAGTAAAACAATCGATAATGGATTTCAAATATTACAAAAATACAGGATCTAAATTACCTTGTGTTAAAACAAAAGTAGTAAAACTAATTTAATTACGTTAGGTTCGCAAAACAAACAACAAAAAAAATTTAATTTAGGGCAGCGATCGTTATTCGACAAGACAGTAATTTCAAATTTGAAATACAAAAAAAAAGCTTACCTTATTACTTTGCTGATGGAACTCCGTGCACGGTATTTTCAGTCGAAGTTTCCTTAAATGAAATATTTAAAACAAACAATTGGCCGTCGGCAAATAACAGCCGAGAATTAGAGTCAGGTTCAAGTTTACTATCTCGTAGATCAGGGGATGCGTAACCAAATTTATGTAGGTTAATAGGTCAGTTACAATTACGTTATAAGTCAACAAATTTCAAGGTAAATCAGATAACAACTTCTTATAGAAACAAAGAGAAATTAAATTAAGTAAATTAAGCCAAAGTTTAAATAACAAAAGTGAATTTTAAATAGAAAAAAAAAAAATTGTAAAATTTTAAAGTGTAAGGAAAAGTTCTGGAATTTCTAAAGTTGATTAAGCAAGTAGGATTTTGATTAAGGGGGTACTTAATGAAAAAATTTAAAAATTAAGAAGAAACAGGAGTTTGTGTTGGCGAGCAAGCTTGTAGTGACTCCACATTTACTGAACAAGTTGCATTCGATGTCATTTCTGCAGGCCTTTTACCTAAAAACCGCCTTTTTCTCTTCTTGAAAACCGGACCCGTTCTCGGCATATTTGAAACCAGTAAAATAAAATCTCTGCAATAAACATAAGTAAAACAATAAAACTACAATATACGAACAGGAACAAGAACTTTGAAAAGCAAAAACGACTACTAAAGATAAAAAACAAAACTTTTTTGTTTCTTGCTTCTCCTGAACAGTTGTATTTTTTCTATTTCGGTACACTTTTCTTCAAAACTATGACAGGTAATTGAGTGTGTTTTTTTGTGTCTTATTCATGGCAACGCTAGTAACAAACGCAGCAGAGCGAATTTTAAAAACCCACTTGGTTTCTTTTTTACTTTAATTTTAATAAGACAATAACATTTTCAAACTTTCCAAGTCAATAAAATATTTACTATTTCTTTAAATTAAATTCTACCTGCTGTACAGCTTTAAAACCATGTAAAGAAAACGTGTTCAAAATTTCATAAAAATCGATTTAGTAGTTTTTGAGAAAAGTGTATCTCAATTTGCATGGAAAATGGCTCCGTTTAGTACACCCTTAAAAGTTCAATGTAGAAAATCAAATCTTTGAGATTTGCACAAATATGAATTAGTTCACAATAAAACGAAGGTTAACGGTTGTTTTTTTTTTTCACTTAGCGTCAGTTGGTGCAATCGAAGTTTACTTCTCAGCGTAGCGTTAGTAGAGTTTACAGATGAACGGAGTATTTTGGTAGTTGAAGGAACTTTCACACGTGGAGTAAACAATCCGTTGGAGAAAACGTTCATATGAATTAGAACAATTTCGTCGGAAGAAAAACCGCTATAAAGAGGAAGGGAGAGAAGCGAAGTTAGATTAACTAAATAAAACAAAAACTAAGTACTTTACCTGGGTATAATAATCCAGCGTTAAGAAAACTAAATACACTTTTAAAATTTAAAGTAACTTATAGCCGTAAATATACGATTTTTAGTAATTTTAGGAAAGAAACAGGTTCCGTAGATATACTAAAAGTTAGGAAGGTTTCAACGTAATATCCGGTAAAATCACCGTGTTTAAGTAAACGTTAGTACTTCCAAGGTACAGTAAATTTTTGAAGTGATCTCAAGAAGAGTTTGTCAGGAACTGATTAAAGAAGGAAACGAAGTACCTAAGGTTATAATGACCTCAGAAGATAACAAAATAAATTCGTCAGCAAACTCGTGAGAACGCTCGAGTAAATGATAGTTTAAACAAAAATATTTATAAGGACTTGTAGAAAAGCAGCATTTAATCACGTATTAAGCGAAGATAATACGCTCTTAATTAATCATAAATTACAAATTATCAACTTTAAAATGTAACGAAATAAAGCGTGAGATTAGCAACAACAGCAAATTCCCACACGTCTAACTTAAATAAATGAAACAGTACCGGATTTAGGAAAATTTGCTCAGGGCGCAACAAAACCTTCACCCGACACATTATCTATAGAACAAAATAATAAAAAATGTTCTTCTATACTGATTCTCGTGCTCTTTAAATTCACAAATCTTATACTAACTGAAATTTGTTCTTGGTGACTAGTCAGGACTGCAGTCTAATAATATGGAATAATATTTTGCTTTTTTAGTTAGTTCTAAAATTTTGGATTTGATATTTTCACCGATCAAGTTGATGACTCAAACAAGTTATTACTAGGTACTTCCACGAAAAGCTAAATTTTGCTGACTTAAAGACTGTTTCACGTAGAAATTTTTTTCTATAACAGCTTGCCAGTATTTAGTTTCTCTATTTATTACATTTTGAATTTCAGAATCAATTATTTCATTTTTATTAAAACGGTTAGAAAGATCTAACAATTTTAGAACATTTTCGATATGTAACTTACTCTTTTCATCAATGTTTAAATGTTTAGTTAAATGCTGCCAGTCACTGTAACCAGATTCATCACTAAGGCGAACAGATTTCAAATCGCTGTCATTAAAAATTTTGCAACAGAAGCAGTAAAGTGAATTTTTTGTTTCGGTATATAACAACCAAAACCGCTCATTTTTTTCTTTGTTTGGTAAAATTCTAAAGAAGTAACTATTGGAAAACTTACGCCCCGACTCCGAACTATCTCTCGGATAAATATCCTTTTTGTTTTGATAATGAACAGGGTTACGTTCTTGAATATTATTAAGACGTATTTTCTTTGGCTATAAGACAGCATCTTTCGAAAGTTGACTCATATTTTCCGTTCTCGTAATTTTTGCAGGTGTTGATTTTTCATTATCAGCGGAACTTGAAGATGTTGATGGATTGCTTTCTAGAAGATGAGTTTCTTGTCTGCTGCTGATACATGTTTCAAGTACAGGTTCGGAATATTTAGATTCAGCTGTATTATTGTTGTTATTAATATTTGGCAAGTTAGACTCGGGTTTTGAAAAAAAATGCGTAATTTTGACATGGTTTTCCAGTTCTTTCTCTCTTTTCTTTTATTCAGCAAATTTTGGTATCCAGACAATTTCTTTTTTTTTCTGACATCTTGTATACTGTAAAGAAATTAATACGTAAATAAAAAGATTGACAAATTATTTATGAAAAATGGAAATGTTTCGACGTCTGAAACTCAAATTTATTTCGTTGTTTCAAAGTATATAAATTTTTATAAATAGTAATATTAGTGCTTATCAATTATTCTGTTTGAATTTACTTCAATTAACAATGATGTTTACATAATCCATTATAAAAGGATTTTTGAGATGCAAGTTTTTGCTTTTAATGTTTTAATAAATCTAAAATAAAAAATAAATTTTCGATGAACTCACCTTAATTCACAACACAAAACACATCACTATAATGTCTGTAAAACAACAAAAAAATAAAGTTTCAAAAGCAGATATCTTTTACCCCATGCACCTTTTCACTTCGCTAAGTTATTCAACGATCGGGCATCAGACAACAAATGAAATCGCGACCGATGCAGCGCTTTAATATATAAAGTTTCGTACATTGCAAGCTCAGACAGGAAAAAAACGCTTGTTCGCTCATTGGCTCGTTGCAAGCCAAATTTTAAGCTCAAACATGAATAAAACCAGATTTGTTTGAGTTCACACAATTCATGTTATCATTTACGTAGTTGATAGAATAAATGCTATTATTGCGTACTCTCATTTGGAAAATATATTATTTTCGAGAAGAAATTCGGTTCCCTCGTCTCAAAGAGTAAAAATAAAAAAATAAACAAATAAAAAACAATGTAATAGCTAGCAATTTCGTACTGGTTTTTTTATCATTATAAATTTTGTTTTGACAATGTTGTTTGCTGCTTTATCTTTTTTTTACTTTTGAGTTTTGAGGCATTTCGGCGCCTTCGGCACCACACGACTTTGTCCTTATGTACGGCGCGGGACTGCGGGCTAGCGTCGGGGAAACAATAAAAAGAAAGGAATATTTGTTTTATAAATAAATTAGTTTTAAAATTCGTTACATTATTTACGCAATCTACGAACTGGGATTAAACTTTCGATATATTTACATTCTTGGTAAATAATTTTTTGTGGAATCTACACTTTCTAAGGTCCTAACTTGTTCGTGTCCACCCCATTATCTGTATAACGCAATAAAAGGTGAGCTAGTAACGTCAAAGTGATGTAAAAAACGTAATCTGATTTTCTGCATATAATCCATAGCAAAAACTATAACCGAACAATATATTTACGGAGAACAACTCTTGGTACTCACTGAAAAACAACAGCGTAAATTCCTAACGATTGCACTTTGAAAGAGATAACAGTTTTATATAAGATTTATATTCACTTAAAAATTACGTATATAGACAACCCACTCTGTTTTTATTGCTTTAACAAAAAGTTCAATTTCAACATTCAATGAGCGATACAATTATTTCAGTGTGGTATTCAGTAACAAATCATCGACTGAAGAAGTACTAGGGTACACCACGTTACCTAACTTTGGCAATAATATGGTAAGGTTAAATTTCTTATTCTTCTTATATTTTCTTTAATTATTATAATATACATTTTAACGTTGGTAATACTTTTTACGTTATCAGAATTTAGAAAAGTTAAAGGTGAATTATATTTATTAATACTATCAGATTATTTATTAGAAGAACGTAACTTTATTTTCTTATATTAAAAATATGTTTTTATTTTCCTAGTTTGTACATGGGTCTTTTTTAATAAATTTATAGTACAAAGTTAACAATTCTGTATTAATTTTACGTCATTTATTCTTAAAGGTTAAAAAAGTTGACTGTTAAACTTATTGTTTTTAAACAGAGACTGTGGTGATGTTCTTATATCTATAAAAAAATGTTTTATCTGTGTGCAACGCAGTCAACTGCAACTGATGAACCATCGAGTTGTCCAGAATTTTTTTGTAATCATTTTATCAATCGTTATATTCAAGAGACGTTTTCAACCTACAGTATGAGCTTCAATCCACGATTTAAGCTTGGTTTAAATATTTAATTTTTTTTGGAGTTAGGTCAAAATATTCTACATTTTTTTGAGTTTCCAATATGTGAATCAAAATTACGAAAATCTTTGTTTTGGTCAATTTTTTTGTTCTGTGTTTGTTAACTAAATTCTGTCTGTTTTTGAAACACGAATTTTTTTAAATGTTTCATCAACATTTTGACGTTGACCGATTCCGAAAAATTACTCGTTTGATTATATCTAAGTAACTTATCTTGTTCTGAAATGTTTTTAGTGTATTTTTTCTGGGCAAAACCAGCAAGCGTCAGTTAGATGTAAATAGAGATGTTATCGAATGCTGTTATTGAAAACAATAGTTTATCAGAACCGACCCAATAAGCAAGGAAACATTTTAGAAATGTTTTTTTAACGTTTTACAAAAGATATATTTACATTTTTATAAAAATTGCAAAAACATCTTAATGGCCAGAATTACGTTACAAAGTCAATATTAGAAAAACATTTTAAAAACGTTTAAAAAATATTATTTTTACATATTTATAATATTTTACAAATGTTACATTAATGTATAATCAACGCTTTTCTTTTAACATTGCAATATGCTTAAGGGCAATTTTACAATCATGGTATAAATGTAAGTTTAGTTATACTTGTTTTAATTTTAAAATACTGACATATTCGGCTGTTAGTTTTATTTATACTAACCAATAACACAGCCAATGACGACAGCATTTTACAATCAAATTAAGTATAACTTAACTGACATTATTATAGAAACAGCTCTAAAATGCTTACAAAAGATATATAATACAATTTTTGTGTACTCAAAATACTTCAATTTCATGTGGCTGCAAACGCATTTCGTGCCTATAACAAAAATTAACACATTAACAGAAAAGTAAAAAAACATTATTCATGTAATTACTTTATATTAATTGGATTAATTATAATAATCCTCACAAAAGTTTCCAATTAATCAAAAGTTTTTCTATTTTATAGATAAAATCATTCGGAGTGAAGGATCCATAAAATAAGAAAAACTGTTGACTAATTATGCATGTACCTCTTTGTGTAAAAACGAAAACCATAACAACTAACAATCCAAGATTTTGAAACTTTGTACACACAAAATAATGCTGCACCAATATCAGAAAAAATTACATACCAAGATTAATTGGTTATTGTACACGTTCAAATCTCCCATGGGTAGCATCATATCAATTTGATAACCTTAAAACATCACAAAGAAAGAAAATCATAAAGTACATAGAATGAACCACTGCTGTTACAAATAATATTACACTTCAGCAAAATTTCTTGCAACGAAAAACGTACCATCATAGTAAATGCTGACATAGTAAAAGTATCTATTTGAGTTTTACTAGAACGCAAATTAGAAAACGAGTAATACCATGGAAATTGATGATTAAAATATAATGCAATTATAATATACAAAATCGCGATCTTTTCGCGCATATACTGGTACCTTGCGCAAACGCGGTTATTAAGTACTTCATTCAAATTTGCAAGAAAGTTTTTAGAAGAACGAAAAAGTTTAATATGTATTTATTAAAAATATGTAACAAAATTTTGTATATATAGTTTAACTTTATTTGATTAGTTACTTAGTTTACAAATTGCTTCGTGTTTTCCCTATTTACAATTTACTCTTTTTTTTACATTTACACTACATTACATTCTATTTACATTTTTACACTTTTCACATTTTATTTTTCCTCCTCTTCTCTTAACTTTTTCATTCTTCTCCATACTTCTTCCATCCACTCTGCTCTTTTTCCGTTTTCTTCTAAGATTTCTTCTACTTTCTTATCTTCTTCTCTTCACTATCTGCATTTATTTCTCATGTGATTTTTTTCTAGTATTTATTACCTAACTCTTCGTTCCCACATCTGAACCGTGCTATCATGTTTTTTTTTTGTTGCTTTTATTCTATATATTTTTTAAATATTCTGGCACCCCTTCACCCTTAATATTCTTATAATTCATATTATATCTGCTCTCTTTTATCCTTGTCTATATTCTTTGTATTTCGATGTCCCTATCTCTCATTATTTCTTCTCTTACCCTTACTCCCTAGTAGAGCAAAACGTTTCTAAATCATTTACATTTGTAACATTTTTAATACGCTTAAATAGTACATTAAAACGTTTATAAAACGTTTTCAAATCAATGTCATACTGCTTCAAAAGCGAATCCGAACATTGTTTTTTAGACGGTTTTTGAAGCGCATACAAATCGATTTCAAAAATAATACCAAAATTGACTGAAAAATTATTGCCTAAATCGTGTTTGTAACATTTTCAGTTAGTTTCCACTAAATATTAAACGTTGATGTCCAAAATAATTTACGGAGTTATCTACGTAACGTTGCAGAATAATACACAGTTATCATCTTTTAATGTTTCTAGAAACGATTTACACGTACATTTGTTGAATGATTTGTATTTGTATTTCCAAAACTATACATATGAAACCGCTAAATTTAATACAAAAAGCTATTAGATAGCTTTGTTTTCTGACGATTCAGTATTAATCCATTGGGACAAAATAGCGAGCCAAACTCGTGGTATGTAACCTTTGCCAAACGTAGAAATAACGAGTCTCACTCGTGATACTCATTATATTTTTTGGTTGTTTATAAAGCAATATATCAAATGACGTTTTTTATTTGTTAAACAAGTCCAAGCGGCCGTCAAGATCAAGTTCTAGCAAGTTTTCCTATCCTATATTTTGAACGCATAATTGCATTATTTTGAAATTGAACTTTATAATCGTTGCAAACCCCGCCTGTGTAAACGTTCCAAAATCGTTTTTTGAACGTATACTTTCCTTATTTTGGATTTAAACTTAATAATCGTTCCAATGCTATTTTAAGAAACAATTTAATAAATTAAATGAACATGAATAAGTAACGACTCTAGTTATCATTTTTAGAAGTGTTTTAAAACATTTCAAGAATTATTTAGGAAATGATTTATAGAAACATTGCAAAGGGCGGACATTTATCAAATTTGAGACAAGTGTGAAACGATTCTGGTATATTTCTTTATTTCATAAAAATCGTTTTGAAAATGTTGCAGAAATGAATTTTTCTACTAGGGCTCCATTTTCTCTTAATCTTTCCACTTCTTCTCTCGCGTGCCCGTTTCTTTTATAATATTCTTCTCTGCCATCTTACCCGTACTTTACTGTTCCTCCCTTTATCTTTTTCCAACTTTCTTGTACTATTTTGCATTCTGTTTTTTCCCTCAGTTCTATTCTCAGCTATTTTATAGCCTTTTTCCTGTCTCTATATTTATTTTTTCTGCCTGCACTTCCTCTCTTATAATGCACCCCGGTGTTTCTCTGTCACAAAATTTTATATGGTTGTTTTTGTTACAATATATAAAAGAAAAAAGTGTATAGGTGAAAGCACGCAAAAGTATAATTTCTAATAAAGTAAAAACGTTTTTTATGTTACTAAAAAATGTTTTAGAAAACGATTTTAAAATATTTGAATATCAATGTTTAAATGAAATATTTTTAAAACGCAACAAGAATATTTTTTTTAAAACATTTTTTATTTCGACTATTTTAAAACGTTGTAAAGTTTTTAAAACTTTGCAAGTTGGGGATGTACATAAATATTTTAAACTGAAATCTTAATAGAAAAATATTGTAACGAATTTTAAAACAAATTTATTTAAGACTAACTATTAATATGTAATTTACAACTAATTAACAAATAAAATGTATCGATATTGAAACAAAAAACAACTCACAAGTAATTTATACACTGTAGCACTTTGGTTTATTTTAAACTGGTGTTTATTTTTATTGGCCACTTGCGTTTATTTAGACCGAATCTTCACACTTCCGACTTCTGACTATAGATTAACTCCAACTTTCTTCGGATACTTTTTATATTTGTAGAAGGCAGCTTTCTTTATTTCGGCAACTTCCTAGAGCATAAAAGTAGCAGTCAACTGACTTTGGTTCTACTTGGAATGTAACTGCAGACCAACATCTGTTTCTCGTAAGACAAACTGTCTTCCAATCTAATTGATTTAAGCCGCAACCATGCTTTGGTACTGCCAATTTCTTAATGTTGTGAAACTCTATTTCTCTTTTGAGATTTCGTAATGCTCGCTACAGATTTCCATATAATTAATTAATTAATAGCCTTTATTTATGGTAAAAATGAATTTTTTTTGAATCTTTTTCTTCTTTTTAATACTTCTTTTATCTATCCCACTCCTTCTCCCAAAATCTCCAATTTTCCTCTCTCCTCTTCTCTTAGTTCTATGCTTTCCTTTACCATGTGTTCTATATTTTCCCACCCATCCCCACATAGTTTACATGTCCTATTTTTATTTTCCTTTCAATACTTATTCTCTTGCTCTTTATTCCTGCATCTAAACCTTGCTACCATTCTTTTTAATCTCAAGCTTGTTTCGCCCTTTATGTACCTTTGAATATTGTCTATTACTATATTTGTATTTTCCTTTTCTTATTCTTGCTCTTGTTTCTTGTCTCTGTATACCCTTATATCTTCTTATTATCTCATCTTTTATTTCCCTTTCTGTCTCCCTTATTTTCTCTACCTCTTCTCTCGCATATTCAACTCTTTCAAATACCTTTTTCTTTCTTCTTGTCCATATTTAATTTTTCCATTCTTTACCTCTCTCCAGTACATTTGAAACAATTTACATAATTTTTTTCTTTCATTTGTTCTTCGTAACACATTGCTCTCTTCCCCGCCTGTAGTCTTATCTTTTCTAACTTCATTTCTTTCTCTGCTATGTACCATGGCGTCTCCCTTTCTAATCCTAACGTCGATTTCCAGTATTTTTCTTGTACTTTTTCTAATTCCTCTCATTCCTTCCACCCCCATATTTTCGCTCCGTACATCATCACACTCTTTATTAATTTGTTAAACAACCATCTTCTTGTTTCTATTTGCTTCTCAAACCTCATCTCCCCTATACCCCACACCTGATCTACTATTCTATTACATTTCTTTGCCAACCACTTTATATGAGCTGCATCTTTATTGTCTTATCTGATTCGATAACCCAAATCTCCACTCTTTTTTTTTCCTCCTTTCCCTTTTTGAAACACTACTATCTTAGTTTTTCTCACATTTACCCTTAAACACTTTTTTTCCAGATACTTTTTTACTGTCTTTATATCTCCTCTATTTATCTTCCTTTCTTCTTCTTCTTACACTTTTTTAACTCCCCATTACTATTCCTCCACTCTGTTGTCCCATCAATTCTAAATCCTGTAAATATACTGCAAATAAACTATAACTAAATGAGCACCCCTGCCTTAATCCTTTATTTGTCCAAAATGCTGCAGTTAACTTTTTATCTATTCTTACTTTGCACTTTGTCTCATTATATATTTCTTCTATATTCCTTACTAGTTCTTTCTCTATTTGTTTCTTCCTTAATATATTTCATAATTTACTCTTATTTAGTTTATCAAACGCTGCTTTTATATCCAGAAATAACGCAAAACTTTCCGTCTCTTCACTTTTAATTCTTTGTTTACTCAATTTTCAATATGTATAATAATCTAATGTCCTTCTCTCTTTTCTAAATCTTGTCAGCCAGTCTGGTAAGATCTTTTATCCTCCATTTCTCTTTCTAGTCTTTTTTGCAAAATTGTCATATAAATCTTATATCCCACAGTTGCTATAGTTTTTTATCTCTCTTTTGTCTCCTCCTTTGTAAACTGGGCATATTATTGCTTATTTCCAATTATCCGGAAACCTATCACCTAACAATATTTTATTTAAAATTTTTTTTTTCTTTTTTTCGTTCTCTCTTCTGTATACTTTCATTGCTTTCCTTGCGTCCCATCAGTCCCTTCTGCCTTCCTTTTATTAAATTTTCTTAATGTTTCGGCTATTTCTTCTTTCTGTATAGTAGTACTGCTTCCTCCTCTTGTTATCCTTTTTATTTCGAATTCACCCTTTCTCTGTTCTTTCCCCTCTAAGACCGCTACGCAATATTTTCTCCATTTATTTATTTTTTTTGTTCAAAAAGCTCTATATGTCTCTTTCATTTTCTAACATTTTATATGTTCCTCCAACTATTTTTTATATTCTTCTTTTCTCTTACAACACTCTTTTCTATATTGCGACCTTAATCTTTTATATTCCTAAATATCAATTTTTCCTTTTTTCCACCTTCTTTTATCTCTTCTTACTTTTTTCCTGGGTTCCTTGCATTTCTTATTCCACCACCTCTTTTCTTTATATGTTCCTTCTCTAGTTTTTTCTTATAAACCTCAATATTTTCATCTGTTTATACCTTTTTCTCCCTCAAACTATGTCTGCATTTTTTCTTTCTCTCTTCCAACTTTTTAGCCTTACTTCTATTGACTGATGGACAGAATCAACCTCCTCCTCTATTTTAAAACTTTCTATTTTTTCCAAAACCTCCCCAGTAGCCATTATATAATCTATTATAAATTCTCCCCTCTCACTTATATATGCATATTCTCCTCTATCTCTTTCTTCTATATTTTCGTTGAGTATAGTCCACCCCTTTCTCTCACATAACTTTAATAGCCTTCTACCTTGTTTGTTTAATGTCTTATTCATCTCTTTTTATTTCTTCCCCATTCACTATCATACCCCCACCTTTTCTAGTTCTCGTATTAAAATCTCCACCTATTAGTAATTTTCCTCTTTTTTCTTCAATCAGTAGCTGTTTCAAGTTTTTTATTGTTTGTTTCATTTCTGTATACTGCTATCACAATATATCTACCTTTATCTTCCTTTAATATTTGATTTAATACTATTCCTTGCTCTTGCATTTTATTTTCGTCTTCTTCTGCTACCTATTCTTCTCTTACTCGCGATATTATACCTCTTTGCACTCTTCCTTTTTTTCTTTTCTTGAGGCAAACTGTACATTCCATCTAAATCTCTCTAGTAAATTTACTTTCCATCTTTCTCAATCTTTCTCCTCCAGCCACGTTTCTACTAAACCAACAATGTCAAACCCTTCTATGTACTTCCAAAATTCAGCTTCTTTATTTTTATCTTTTACCCTCCTTATTTCTAGTTTTTTGGCCTTCTTCTCTCTAATTTATTTTCTTTTACGTTCCAGTGCATCTCTTCTCTCTCAACCCATAATTTCATAAACCCTATTTATGTTCTTTTTCCTTCTTTCTCTAGTCTTCTTCTTTCCATCCTTATATTTTCTTATACCTCTCTTTCCACTGGGGTCATATCTTCATCTATAAATATTCTTGTTCTTCTTAGCTTTCTTTTTTTCTAATATTTCTAGCTTGTCTTTTACGGAATCCAATTTTACCAGTATTAACCCACTCGCTATTTTAATTGCGTCTCTTATACGTTTTTCCACTCCCTTTTCATTTTTACTTTCCTACCAGAAACGTATAGCGATCGCAATTTTTTTTCAAAATTTTTTTTTGAAGTATTTTACGTTTCAAGGTCTCCTGAATCAGAAAAAACGTATTTTTGACAAAAAAATTTTGGGTGTTTGTGTGTAACGTTGTACCCACGATAACTCTCGAACCAAAAGTCCTAGTAACTTGAAATTTGGTATAGAGCTGGCTTTTTATATTCTCTCGGTTTTATCAAAAGATGGTGTTACTCACTTTACTTATATGTGAATATTCTCTTACTTAGAAAAGACATAACGATCTTTTAAGTTTTAATAAAACACATTTAGGAGATTGGCCTTTTATTGTGCGATCTGCCTGTCGCGTAGCTAGTGTACCAACCCCCTCGACTCTGGGCGTTGCCAACCTACCCTCTAACATATACATCGTGCTACCAACAGATGAGTTTGATAAAGAAACCGGAAGTGGCTGTATCCGCTATTTTTAACAGTTTTTCTTATATAATTTTGTACGAATGTAAATTATTCGAATTATTTTTATAGTTTCTTATCGAGACAATACTTCCTAACAATTTATTCAAATAATTTTTTTTTTATCATTAACAGTTTATTAGATATTTAATTTACAATTTAAAGTAAATTTCATTATATAATCTAGGTTCGAATCCTGCCTGCGACGATTTTTTTTTAGAAAAAATAAATAGCCAGTCGCACAAAAGTCTGGTTAATTGGCAATTTACTAATCGTTTTCAATACAAACATATCACTTCAAAGTGGTTTTATGACAACATAACCTTATAAAAATACGTTTCTTCATCATTCCTTATAGGAAAGTCATGTGGTGGCCACACCAGTTTTTTAAACAAGTTATCCACTTGGTTTTTACGCTCTTCTCTTCCTTCTCGACCTTCCACCTTTCTTATAGCTAAGTTTTTCTTTCTCTTTTTCCTTTCCATTATTTCCACCCTTCTTTCCAAATTTTCTATTTTTTCTTCTATGTTGTTATTTTTTTTTCGCACATATCGCATATCTCCCTTTGCTCTTCTCTTTCTTTTAACTCTTCCGTGATCTTTTCCAGATTAACTACTAATTTTTTGTTGTCTTTCCTCATCTGCTTCATTTTTTACTACACATCTCCATTACTGGTTGCTCTTCTTTATCGGTCTTCTCCTTTCTCGGGCTTCTTTTTGTTCGTTTACTCCTTGCAAAAGCTTCTTGGACAATTTCCTGTCTTTTGTTTTTCCTTTCCGATCCTGTCGATTCAGATTCTGACATAATCCTTATGTTTAATTCAAACCCGTCACAAATATTTTAAATTAAAAAAAACAAAAATGTTTATAACTAAAATAAAAGTATGTACTTTACTGTTAACAAAAGCGCGCTCGTGACCTTTACACTAGTCCACGATACTCGCTCGCATTATCGCACACTTTATCTGAACTTCGCAATAATGATAACCACGTCTTCACTCAACCGCCTTCAAAATGCGAATCCCGATTTTTATTTAACGGTTATGCACGTGAGTACTTCTTAGTGACCCTGAAATGAAAATGAAGCGTCGGTCATCACGTAGTTATAAGACAGCCGGATGCTGTTTTCGTAGTTCATCTAGCTGTCCTAAAACGAAAATACTACTGCAACCATTTGTATTTGGAATACGTTTTGTTGCTCATCGGTTCTAACTCTGAACCTACCCGTGCTAGAACCTCCGTACATACTCATAAATTTTTCAAAGTTCATTCCATCGACTTGATTTCTGGTTCTGCTTGTTATTACTATGGATCGAACCTGGTCTTGGGTAACGTTGTTGTCAGCAAACGGAACTAGACGATGAACGTGGGACACCTTTTGTTTTAGGATACGGTATACGATGTCATTAATACGCTGCAGAACTTTATAAGGCTGCTGCCATTTTTTCAAGGCGTTGGCCTGCCGCAGCAGGCTCAAATAGCCCCCCCGCTTGAACAGTTATGTAAGGTACACGTTCTTCGCTCTTACATAACCTCGATTATAAACTGAGGTATACGTAGTTCCGGGTATTCTCAACAAAGATCAGCTTGTATTTTTGGGACAGTACCGCCCGTTTTGTTTGCCATTGCCGATAAATGAATGCTGTATGGTAGGCATCATCTATTTCTTCATCACACAAAAAACATGAAGGGTTCTCTTTCTTCCGTATGCCAGACAGGTAGGAGCCAAAACATCTATGGCCGGTAAAGGCGTGCGTGGTGTGGTAATTTAAATCACCAAATTTTCTTCCAATCCATAACTGTAGGTCAAAGATAAGTTCTTGTGTTCAATTTCGCCCATTTAGTCTGCCAGATCCGCAAAGTGCTTTCTTTTCGAATTGTTTTCCTGGCGTTGCAACGCTCGTTAGCAGTAAGTCGATCGGTTAGGTGTCTTGCTGACAGCTTCGAGCGAAACCGTTTTGTACACTAAAGTGATTCTGAGAGCTAGCCGCCTCTAGGTTTTGTTCGCCAGGTTTTTGAGTCTTTTGGCTTTGAATACCGACCACCACACTGACACCGCGTATTAAACACCGTAGACAAAACTACCTTCTTAATAACATAGCTCGGTCCCTTCGCCTTGTTTATAAGTTTTGACAGAGCTACCTCTCTCTTGCTTTGGCCAACACATTCTGTAAGTGCACCCCGAAAGTTTATGTGTAAGTCAAGTGTCACCCCTAAGTCTCTCTGGTGACCTAAATTTTCTTCTGCCATTGAATACTATGAGTTGTATTTTCTTTTCCGCAACTATAAGTTTGTTTTCTTTTATCCACCTGTCTACTTTGTCAATCGCCTGGTTCATCACCCTTTTTATACCCTCGGGAGTACAATCCTGCTCAAAAATTTGCGCATCTCACAAACTGGCGTACATTGGCCGACCACAGTCTTCTTTTTCAACGTTACTGGTTCTAAGTTGACATTTAAAAATCACCATCCATTCAAGTTATCCAGGCAGTATAAGGTCTTCACTCAACAAGACTCGCTTCTCTGATAAAAGAAAAGGAATTTCTTCACCGTCAAGCTTAAGCATATTGTTCTTCATATTCAAATGAAACTCATACGTCTTTATAACTTCTTCTAAGCGGTCTTCTTGTCTTGTTCTTAGGTTTAGTACGGTGTCGTCGTACGTGGCCTATTTCACCGCAGTTCAAAGTCTTCACTCTTCTTTTCCAAAGCATTGGCCGCGCTATTTCTTCGATCCGTTCTTGTGTCTGCGCGGGTACTTCTGCAACAGCGGAGTTTATGACCGTCTTGGTGCGATGCCTATTTTGCTGCGCGGTCTAAGCCGAATGTCGCTTATAATAATGTACAAAATAACCGCAAAAGCTTAAGATTCTATATGACTTTACTTCTGACTCCCAAATCCTCCAAAATAAAGAAATCTGGGAAGAATAAAATTCCATTCAATTTCGTCATTAGTCATAGATTGTATTTTTGTATCTTCATTAATCATTTACCAACTTAAGATATACTGCTTTTATTACGAAACATACAGAAAGAGAAAAGTAATTCTGTTTCCAACAATATTAAAATACTTTATTTATCAACAGCAAACGCCATCTGCGTTATTTTAATACTATTGATACTATAATGTGAAAATTAAAAAATGTTTATTGTTTTAATTGTGTTACTGTTTATTTAATATTTAATTTAATATATTTTCAAAACATATTGTATTTAGTGCATTATATTTGTCGTAGCAAACGTTATAAGATTTTCAAATACATTTTATTCGTGTTACCAAAAAACGCGTTTATTAAAAATGCAGTATATTTAAACCTATAAATGTAATTTTGGTTATACCAAATTGTTCTATTTGAACTACGAACAATCAAAAATGCATTCATATCAGAATGGTTTCTAATAGATTTTATTCAATAATTGAATCTTGGAATTATTGTTTATTCTACCCGTCTCTGGACCTTAGGTTGCAACCTATTGATAAGTATCCTCCTTTGGAGATAAAAGTTAACCAATGTACTTTTACTTTTATATTATCTAACACTTCTTTTTCAATACGGTTCACTATGGTTATCAAACGTGCTGCTTTTAATACATGTTACTTTGATAAGTATGGTGTATCACTAACAACAATGTTGGTATCAATTTAACGTTTATGACAGTAAACAATACTAACTTTTTTTAATACATTAATAACAATTATAATACTTAGTAATTACTCCAACTGCTTACTTTCATTAATCATTGAAATCAGAAAAACTGTTGCAGAACGCTTACGTGTAATTAATCTCGATCACAGTCGGCCGGCAACTAATGTTCTCATTACGAAAACTCTTCTGCACTATGGTCCATGCCGTACCATTGTGTACAGGTTCCATTGGCTTTATATTGCCAAGCGTCAAGATTTCTAGTTATAGTGATAGGCTTGTCGGTATTTTGTGCAAGATTCAAAGAGGCATTTATGAATGTAAATATTGACTTATGACCCCAATACTCCATCATCGTATCGCAAATAATCAAAGATCAACAACACGTTATTTAAATATACATATAAAAAAAAACTATTATACAGGGTGTCCCACGAGGTAGTGTACATACTGAAATGGTATGTTCCTTAGGTCAATTTAAGTAGACAACGTCTTATAAACATGGGTCCAATTCGCCATAGTTACACAAATACAAGCGTTCAAAGTTTATAACTGATCACACATTTTTTGAAAATTAATTATTTTTAGTCAACTGGGAAACAAAAGCCGAACAATATGTCATTTATTGATTTCTTTTCTACTAATGTCACAGTCGATTTTATTAAATGAAGTGTAATTTAAATGCAAAACGCCTTCTCATTTTTCTAACGAAGAGTATGCTGATATCATTTACATTTATGAATTTTGTGATGGAAATGCGAGATCTGCCGTTAGGGAATATGAACGAAGACTTCCCAACAGGAGGGTGCTAAATTACCAAACCTTTTCTTCTGTGTTTCAACATGTACGGACTCATGGTTGATTTCCATCAGTTTCAACAAGATCTGACCGTCATGTGCAGTTAAATGTGAATGAGCAGGAAAACATTCTACAGATGGTTGAGCGGAGTTCAGGGTTAAGTACTAGAAGAGTTTCTTTTCGAACGGGACTCCCCCGTATGTCAGTATGGCGAACATTACATGATGGGCTTTTGTATCCCTATTACATACAACAGGTTCAGCATCTGAAACCTGGAGATTTTGCCGGTTGAATTTCTGCCACTGGCTACAGGTAAATCCAAAATTAGTTCCATTCATTTTATTTAGCGACGAGGCGCAATTTACTAGAGATGGAGTGCGGAATGAATTGCTACCGCTTTTGGAAGAAGTATCTTTACTAACAAGACAACAAATGTTTCTGCAACATGATGGAGCTCCTCCACATTTTAGTCGGCATGTGACCAAATATCTAATAGTTGCTTACCCCAATAGGTGGATTGGGCGTGGAAGCCCGCATGCTTGGCCACCGAGATCGCCCGATCTCACACCTTTGGACTTCTATCTGTGAGGTCATGTGAAAAGTTTAGTATACGAGGTAAAAGTTAATACCAGAGCTGAACTAATACAGCGTATCCTGGATGTGTGTCAACAAACACGGAACAACCAGCAGGTGCTTCGAGCGGCTACTCGGTCCATTTTAGATCGCAGCCGTCGTTGTATTAATGCCGAAGGAGGTCATTTTGAGCATTTGACGTGATGTAATAGTTAAGGCTTCCACGGCCGGAATCTTCATCTTGAGTTGGCCAACACTCTATCCCCGGATGATTGGAAATTCTTTGACAACATTACTTACCAGCAGTCTGATACCACTCTACGACTAACCACTGAAGGTCATCTCAAAAAGTTTCAATTATTGGAATCCAAGAATCGTAAAGTTTCTTCTACTACTAACTCAGTAAAGACGGTTGTCAATTTATCTAGTTTCGTTTTCACTTCAGAACAGGAATCGGTGCTCTCTAAGGGTTTGAATTTTGCGGTTGCTCCCAAACGTATTCCTAAAGAAGATATTCTATGTGCTGTTGAGTCTTCTATAAGGCATCTTCCTCGCCACATCTCGGATCCCATTCGTATTAACACTAGCAAAATCCTTGAATCATCTAAAATTCCTAAATCCAACATTTCTAAGTCGGAAGAGTCAGCTCTAAAAAGTCTTCGTAAGAACCCTGATATTATTGTTCTTCCAGCCGACAAAGGCAACGCCACTGTAGTTTTGAACCAAATTGATTATGTTACGAAAATCAATTCTATTTTGTCTGAGGAAACTTACGCTCTTCTAACCCATAACCCCACTTCGAGGATTGAACGCGAGGTTAGCCAAATCATCAAATCTTCCAATCTACCTCCTGAAACTAAACGTCGACTTACCCCATCAGATTCTAAACCACCTCGTCTATACGGACTTCCCAAAATTCACAAACAAGGTATTCCTTTTCGACCTATCGTTAGTACTATTCAATCTCCTACTTACAAGCTAGCCAAATTCTTGTCCAACATTCTTTGCGAGTTTACAGGTAAAACCTCTTCTCACATCCTCAACTCTCAGCATTTTATTCAATGTCTAGAAACTATAAAACTTGAACCCCAAGATCTTCTCGTGAGCTTTGATGTTACTTCACTTTTTACTAAAGTTCCTATTAAGGATTCGCTTATTATCATCAAACAGATTCTATCTCAACATGGCAAGGACTTGAGTTTGGTTCCTCTTATTGAAAAGTGTCTATCCTCTACTTACTTCCAATTTGATAATAAGTTTTACGAACAAGTTTCTGGTGCTGCTATGGGTTCTCCTCTATCACCTGTTGTAGCTAACATTTTTATGGAATCCTTTGAAACGGTTGCTTTGGAATCATCAATATTAAAACCTAAAGTGTGGTTTAGGTATGTTGACGACACGTTTATTGTTTGGTCTCATGGTCATCTTGAATTGTCTAAGTTTCTTGATCATCTTAACAATCAACACTTAGATATCAAATTTACTATGGAAATCGAAAGTAATGGTTCTCTTCCATTTCTGGACGTTCTTGTGACTCGTAAGCCCGACGGACTTCTAGGCCATTCTGTTTATCGCAAACCCACCCATACGGACAGATACCTTCATGCTTCGTCTCATCATCATCCTGCACAGAAACGTTCTGTTATTGAATCTTTGGTCCATCATGCCTTTTCTATTTGTCAACCTGAGAATCTAGACTCGGAACTCCGTCATCTTACTAGAACTTTAGTGAACAATGGTTATGCAATGCGAGATATCCATAAAGTTATTAATCGTCGTTTACATCCACCTACTCGATTACCTAAGGACACTTCTACTCCCGAATCCAACCAGAAATTGGCCTTTTTACCCTACATTCACAAGGTTACAGATCAAATAGGGAAACTCCTTCGTAAGAATGGTATTAAACCCATATTCAACTCGACAGGTAAAATCTCTCAGATTCTTCCTTCTCCCAAAGACAAATTTCCTACACTTTCATCTCAAGGTGTATACCAAATTCCCTGTTCTTGTGGTTTAGTCTACATTGGTGAAACCGGTCGTTCCGTCATTACTCGCATTTCAGAACATGATCGTTGTATAAGGAAAAGGTATACTTCCAAGTCTGCGGTCGCTGAACATCATTTTACTACAGGTCACAAGATAGATTTTGATAATGGTTCGTTGATTGCCAAATCTCCATTCTTTTTCAACAGGAAATTCCGGGAAAGCATAGAAATCATCAAACACCCCAATAACTTCAATCGCGATCATGGTTTCGAACTATCCCCTCTTTGGTTCCCGGTTATTAGTCATTTATCAAAAACACGCCCGTAGCAACCGTAACCCAATCAGGATCGAGCTTAATCATCCGTGACGATCTTTTTCCTTTAAATACGGAGACTATTTCTTCTTAAGTCACTTCTACGGAGTTTAGAATCTGGCTTGGTTCACAAGTTGATTACCTAACTCGGTAGTGTTTCTTTGTTAGATTTTCGTTTGCTTTTTCAGGTTATCGTTTTCTTTCTTACCTTTTCATAGTTTAGGTTATGGCTTGTTTTACAAGTGGATAACCTAACTTTTGAGAAGTTCTTAGTTAGATTTCGATTGCTTGTTTGAGTTTTGCGATTTATCTCACGCCCTGATGAAGCCCCTTACGAAAGTGGGCGAAACGTTGGCAGCTTCGGTTGCAAATATGACACGGTCTAAACCCGGAAGACATTTTAATGTACGTATTTGACGTGATTTTTTTTGTTTGTTTTTTTTTTATGTTTGTTTCGTAGTTCGATTTTCTGTTTTCAACAATAATAATTTTCAAAAAATGTGTGAGCATTTATAAACTTTGAACGCTTGTATCTGTGTAACTATGGCGAATTGGACCTATGTTTATAGGACCTTTTCTACTTAAATTGACCTAAGGAACATACCATTTCAGTATGTACAGTACCTCGTGGGACACCTTGTATATATATTTGTAAAATAACAATCTGTTTTGAAAAAAGAAAAAATCACTAAAAATATAATGTTTGCATTACATTTATTACTAAATATGTCAAATTTGACATTAACTTTAACATCGGTTTTTTTTCAATTTTAACTAAATTATAAGGTTTTTAGATGACTTTTCTATCTGTCGCATACTCGTTCCAATATAATAATTGACTTTGAACATTTAGTTTTATGTGGATTTCTAGTTTTTATTTGACCACATTAGAGCTTTTTTTGCTAATTATGTAACTACGCTAACGAACGAGTATTGACGTTTACGATGTTGGCAGCACAAAAATGCATTTTTTAATTATAAGCTACGAAACCCCTTGAGTTCAAAAAAGAAACATGTTAAAAAAATATTTTGGTATAATAGTACTGTCGATAAATGCTAAAACACAATTAGTCTTTTCTGAATTATTATCATGTTCGATGTTAATAAATATAACTTTTTTAAGTTAATTAGCATATTTTGTAATTTCAAATTGAGCTTATTTGACTGATTCGATTACTTAACTTGGCAAACATGCTAACTCCTGCAATTATTTTAAAGTTTGTAAACACGCGATTAAAAATTTTTCTAATCACAACTCATTCATAAAAATGCACAAGTGAAAGTTTAATATATTACTGTTGTTGTTCCTTTTGCATAAAAAAACTCTACAAAGCTTACATAACCTAAATCATTTAATTTACAAATCAGATTGTTTTTTTGTATGTACTGTCAAAACTAAAACGCCAAAAGCCACACGGCCTTAGATGATTTTGTTTTTAAATTTTATAATGTATTGGAAGGAATATTTGTCTCAAAACATCAGCAAAAACTTTCTTCCGGGGCTTCGTGCGATGCTCCAATTATATATTTGATCACTGGTAACTTTACGTGAATGAAAAGAAGTAACTCACACTAAAGCCGGCAGCTCTTCCGTCAAGGTCTTAGATGCAAACAAGCTACACGTTGCAAGAATTTTATTGGATTCATTTTTCCAATCAAACTATATTAGTAGCAGTCTTCGTCAACAATTTCTTCAATGAGTTTTTCACGAGCGCGTTGTGATTTTAGTCAAACTGATCTTCACGATCAGTTAGTTACGGTTTAGAAAATAGAACAAGAGCCACTACAACGTTCTTTCGCATCCAAATAAAATTCTTGCAAACAGCATTAGGTCTTACCATCTCAATTCCTTTTAAAGATTCTATCCAAAAATTAGGTAGTTTACGCGATCATGCTAAAGAAAGGTCAACAACCTTTTAGAAAGGTAACTAATATAATAATTATCTTCGTCATCAATATGTCAATTTTATGGAAAAATATCGGCAGTTATGTCATCTGTCGATTGTCACTTCTAAAAATAATGCAGTTTCGTTTTATTTACCTCATCACGCGGTAAAGAAAGAAAGCAGTGACACAGTGTCACTTGGGCACTTTTTTCACTGGTTATTTTGTCGTAGCTTATAATAAAAAAAAAATTGTATTTTTGTGCTGTCAATATGGTAAACGTCAATACTCGTTCGTTAGTGTAGTTGCGTAGTTAGCAAAAAAAGCTCTAGAGTGTCAAAATAAAAACTAGAAATTCACATAAAACTAAGTGTTCAAAACTATATAAGAACGAGTTTGCGACAGGCGAAAAAATCATTTAAAAATTTTGTTAAAATTAAAAAAAAACGATGTTAAAGTTAATTTCAAATTTAGTAATAAATGTAATACCAACATTATATTTTAAGTGTTTTTTTATTTTCCCAAAACAGAGAGTAAGAAGCAACACAAAAAACAATGTACGTTACTCTCGTCGAAAGTTTCTTGCAATACTTCGGTTCACGTTATGCTATGCTGTACTTTTGACGATTGTTATGTAAATTACTATTATTTAGAATTGTTAAAAAATATTGTTAAGCTAAAAACATCTAATTTGATAATTGTTTTTTTATGTACATTTGAATAACGTCTTGTTGATCTTTGAGTATTTGCGATGCAATTATAGAGTATTGAGGTCATAGGTCACAAAATACCGATAAGCCCATCACTATAACTAGCAATCTCGACGCTTGGCAATATAAAGCCAATGGACTCTATACACAATGGTAATGGTTATGAATAAGCTAGCATGAACCATTGTGCAGAGGAGTTTTCGTAATGAGCACATTAGTTGCCTGCCGACAGTGGTCGAGTTTGCAGATTAATTATACGTAAGCGTTCTGCAAGAGTTTTTCTGATTTCAATGATTAATAAAATTAAGCAATTGGAGTAATTACTAAGTGTTGTAATTGTTATTAATGTATTAAAAAAACTTAGTATTGTTTACTAATATAAACGTTAAATGCAATCAAACATCTTATTATAACTTGGTACCAACATTTTTGTTAGTGATACAACATACTTATCAAACTAACATTTATTAAAAGTTGCACGTTTGATAACCATAGTGAACCGCAATGAAAAAGGAGTGTTAGATAATGCGAAGTGCATTGGTTAACTTTTATCTTCAAAGGAAGATACTTATCAATAGGTTGCAACGTAAGGTCCAGAGGCGGGTAGAATAAGTAATAATTCCAAGGCTAACTAAATTATTAAATAAAATTTATTAGAAACCATTCTGATATGAATGCAGTTTTTATTTATGTTCTTAACACAAACAGTACAATTTGGTATAACCAGAATTACATTTATAGATTTAAATATACTGCATTTCTAATACACACGTTTTTTGGTAACACGAATAAAATGTATTTGAAAATCTTATCAAGTTTGCTAGGACAAATACAATGCACTTGCTTATCTATACTAAATGCAATATGTTTTTAAAAGATATTAAAGGTTACGGTTCAGATAAAAACATGATTACAAATTATTTAAATAAATAGTAAAACAATAAACATTTTTTAATGTATTACATTATAGTATCAATAGTTTTAAAATTAATTCAGGTAGCGTTTGTTGTTGTTAAATAATATTGTTGAAAACGTGTAATTATTCGATTAAATACATTTTATATTACGATAACCATTATCTATCTTATATCTACATAACTTAAGTCTGTTGTCAGTTGTATCTTAATTCCTAACATTTTGTTTTCAAAATACAAATGCTCATAAAACTTTAGGCTTAAGAGCATCTTTCAGATTTAAACTGTCTCAATGTTGTAACCAGTGGCTGCTTCTACGTTAGGTAATTTGGTCAATGACCCTTCAAAAAATACTAAAATTTATACTATCTTATATTAAAAAGATTATGAACGATAATAGCCATTTTATCTATTTCAAGGTTAAACAAATTATCTTTTTAAAGTTTTAATATTGAAATGATCCTCCTGCTGCATGGGTCACCAGCCGACGTGAAAAAAAAACGAAAAAGTCAAACAAGCAATCAAAACTAAAAACCTCTAAAGAGTTAGGTAATCGACTTGTGAATGAAGCCATATTCTAAACTCCATAGAAATGATTTAAGAAGTAGTCTTCGTATATAAAGAAGAAATGTCGTCGCGATTGGTTGTGCTTTTGCTCTGAGCAAAGACCATACTGAAAACATCGGTTCTATGCTGACCAGAATAGGAAAGTTTACAGACACAGTTGAAGGTGCTCTACAGAAAAACTGCAAAAACATTTCCCTGATTCGTCGTTAACTGAAGTTTCTAAGCACTAGAATCTAGAAGTACCAAATAAACGGGCACTCACAAAACTGGGACTTGGCGAGAATAATAATTAATTATGAAAACCTAGAATGGAGAATCAATACGTTTAAAGTTTTTTTGTCTCTAGTAGCTGATGGAATTTATTTGCTGCGTTGCAGAGCGCAGTATGTAAAATTCTCTGAGCCAGTTTAGCACCTAAGCATATATCTAACAGCTGGTGAATTGACAAGGTGATATTTATACCAAAGCCAGGAAGACCTGCATACGCCTAGGCAAATTCCTATAGACTCATCAGCTTGACTTCGTTCATCTTAAAACTACTTAAAAAAGTGGTTGATAAGTGCATACAAGACACCACCTGGCATCGCCAACTCCAGCACTCCGCGTAATAGATCGATTTGTATGGAACCACAGCCGTGAGTTGTATTTGATTGTTTCTTTGACGTGCAGCCATCTTTTACTGAGGTAATCCTTAATCACCCTTAACCCTGCTGACTCCTTGTTTTATATGGCCTTGACGATGCCCGACTAATGACATATCCAACGTCACGAGAACGCAGCACCTTCGGTTCCGCTGACTCACCTTTTTATCCTGTTGAAAATTTCAATTCACCCTCCACCGATAGCGTTTAGGGTAGACTTACTTTTTCTGAATCTGAATTGGTTCTGGTTTAGTTTACTTTTGGCTTCTAACCACGTCTTTCGTATTTTTCCTATCACTGCCTTAAACACCGTCCCCGATACTAAAAGGAAACAAATAGGTCTGAAACTCCTCGGACTTCTATCAGGTTTTTGAGTTTTGGAACTAACGCTAAACTGCCGGTTTTTCAGTCTCTAAGGACGGAGCTGCTTCCAAAGCATTTGTTAATGCATGATAGCAGGTCGTCCTCGATCACCTGATAGGTAGTATGTAGGATTTCAACAGTTATCTCATCAGGTTCTGGGGTTTTCTTACTCCTCATGTGCTCTACTGTTTTTTTGAGCTCTTTGCTCGTGATCGCTGATATCTCGTTCGTGTGTACTTTCTTCCACTCTATCTCTTTGTGCTTAGATAACAGCACCTTTGCTAGACGCATCTTTTTCTCATTGTCCATATTTAAGTTTACCTTCTTGCCGAACTTACTTGTAACAATTCTGTAGCCGTTGTCCTATATGTCCAGGTACAGATCTACTAGTAGACTTTTCCATTCTTGTTCTTTACTTTTTTTAATTCCTTTTTTTAGTTTCGTCCTTTTGGTTTTACAGTTTTCTTTTCTGTCTTCCATTTTTCTTTCCATTTGTGCTCTTCTCCACGTCCCTTTACTTTCTTCTCTATCAGTTTTGTTATTCTTCTTCTGGCTTTCACATAATCCTTTCTAACGTTCGCTCTACTAATACTTTTCTCTTTTCTTCTGATACCCGCTCTTCTTTTTCAAAACACTCCCACATCCTTCTACAATTATACTCGTCAACTGTTTCGCTCCTAACTCATCTTAGCGCTTCCATTCCGGCTTTCTACTTTATCAAAGCCTCCACGTTCGTTTTCCATCTCACGCCGGTTTCATTCTTACATTCACCGACACCATTTCTACACTTATTCTAAACCCAACGTAAGTACTTGTGGGTACTTAACGTTTTTTCACTCACTCACCTCGTTTATCCATCTTTCGGTCACCAGGGTAACGTCGATAATCGATTGTCGGTTCCTTCTCACAAAAGTTGGTATCCGTCCGCGGTTCGTTATGTCAAGTCCGAGTGATGCCGCTAATTCCGCTATGACCTCTCCTAAACAGTCCGTAGAAGCCGATCCCTAGATGACGTGCTTAGAGTTCACGTTTTCCGCCATTATGATAGACTCTTTTGTGCCTTTTATCGTGGTCTTCCACTCGTTTATGATCTCCAAGAACCCATACTTCTTTATATTGAGGGAGACGTGAACTCTGCAAATGGTGACTTGTTATAATTTGACGATTATCAGACCGTTAGATTTTTTAACTCTCATTACTTCGATGTTCTTGAATCGTCCGTCTTATTTGATACCGACGTCACCAGTTTTGTCCAAAAACCAGCTCCGGCCGCAAGCGTCAATCTTTGGTTAGGTTCCGCGACACTACAGTATACTGGAAAGGTTTCTGCGCCGCGGCTCTCTTATCGACATTTTCCTGTATAAACTCAATCATTTTTACTCACTCTTCTTCTATTCACACTCTCATCTTCTCCACTTTCTTGCTCACACTTCATACTGTCTGCTCTGTGCCTCTATAAACCACACACTTAACAGTTTGTCTTTCTGTCGCACTATTTTGCTTCGTGTCCCACTCAATTCTAAATTTTTGGCAGTTTATTTTTTTCCTTTGTAACAGCAAAAGCTCTACCTTCCTCATTGCATTCACTCTTATTCCCTTCTACCCGTTTCTATTTGCATCTCCTCCTCTTACGTCTATAACTTCAAAGTCTTTAATTTCGACTCCTCCTTTTCTTGCTATCTTATGAACAGCTTCTTTTATTTCTTCTTTTTCCGCCGTATCGTCTACGTCCAACACCTTTAAACTAAATTTTTTTTGCTGGTCATTTTTACGTTATTCGTTTCTAGACATCTACTAACACACTATTACATTCTTTTGTTTCCGCCTACCTTTTTCTCTAAAATTTTTTTTGCCACTTCTCGCGCTTGTGACTTTGGTGACTCTTATCACCAGCTCCTCTTCGTCTACTTGTTTCCTTAATTTTTTTATTGTTTATGCGTACTGCATCTTTCTATTATTTTTACAAACATTGTGTTCTTCTCCACTCTCTTTTCTATGCTTCACTTTTTGCCTTCTTCCTTGCCATATATTGTTCTGAGAACGCTTTCTCTACCTAGGTACCCCATTACCCTATCTTTTTTAAAGCCATAAGTCTTTATGTATATGTTCCCTATTTTTTGAGCGACTAAGCACCTCAACATTTCCTCGACTCCTTTATAGATCTGCGCTATTATTTCGCCCTCTTCCTCAATCTTAAGCATGCCCACTTTTTTTGCTCTTCCTGTTTTTGTGTTTTATCACTCCACTACACTCTTTTCTAATATAGTAGAAACCAGTATTTTATTTCTTCTTTTCTGCGTCTAGCAATTTATTGATGTTCTCTCGTTTTACCTGTCAGTTCGCCATTTCCTTCCTACATTTCCCGATTCCCGCTTCGGTCCCTACCACGCATATTTTATTTCTTTTCCATCGCTGCCGTGAAGGCTTGCTTCGACCATTCCGCCATTTCGTTAAACTTTGAAGAGCCTTCCAATGTCTTTTCTTCTTTCATACTCGTATTTATGCTTTCCATTCTCTTCTCTTCTTCCCTTGCGTAGGTTTGTGTACCTATGTCTCTTGTTTTAACTTAGCCATTCTCCAGTTCTATGAGCACGATTTCCTTTAATTCTTAAGACATGCAGACCGCCCTGTGAAATGCATTCAGCATTTTGTTGGTAGTGATCATGCTAGCTGCGCCGTTAACTCTCTCCACTTACTCCTTTAACTCCCTACTGGTGTTAGCTTTTACTTTGCTTCTCAGCCTCTCCGTGATATTAATGTCGTCGAGATAATCGTCAATTTACTGCTTTTTGACAGAATTCTAAATTTACTTAAACCGCTTAAGGCTTGAAATGTAATGGATAATTTTAAGCCTCGTTTACACAGCTATATGTATGTTTGTAATAGTTAGAAGCAAGTAGTGTCTCGTTACTTTACATTTACATAAACGTTACACGCTTCGTTCTTATGTCACTACAAATTAAATACTTTATGTAGGTACGTATTTACATGTATAGGAGAGTAGTACACAGTAGGACGCTTTACACAGTGACACGTTTTAAATTGCCCACAGTTTTTACATTGATAAACCAGAACCTGTTTCATTCGGTTCTTCCGACTGTAGCCGATGATGATAATTAGAATAGCGGGGAATCCTAAGAAAAAAACAGTCGTTATAAACATTTATCATTTTCCCACCTATAAAACTTACATTTACAACGACATTCGGATAAAAATTTTTGAGAGGCGCGTCGAATTACTCTCAGTGTAAGTATTTGACGTTGAGTCTATTATTTATCAAGATAAATTTGTGGTTATCATAATCTTCCTAAGAATTATTTTTGGTTAACTTTCGAATAATCTTGGTACCATGTTAGAGGGGAATTTGTAACGTGTAAATTCGTAAATGGGCATTAATTCGCCTGATGGTTAGGCAACCTTGCCTTTACCCGTGTGAAATATCTGATCTCGATTTATGCACGTAGAGGGCGCGAGAGTAGTTGACCATCTACGGATTTCCATTTTTTTGGTAGTACGCGTTTGTGATGGATGTGGCGGAGACGGATTGAAATTATTAATAAATCCGCTCGAATATCGCATTCGTAGAACAAAATATCATAGAGTAGCTTTTTTTCTGGGGTTGTATTCTGTTTGGCTTCTTACAAACTGCCAGAGTCATTAAATTAAACTGCCGGAGAATTAAATCACAATGTTAACGCAGGTCTAAAATAGACTCTGGAAGCAAAAGATTGTGCTAAAATTAAATTACGCTGCCGCAACTACAATAAACGGTAGCAAGTACACCCGTGACCGCAAGTGAAAATTAAAAAAAACAACACCGTCCGTGGTCCTTGACGTCAAGTTCACGACCGGCATAAATTCGTCAATCATTCGTGTTACGGCAGAACAATTCGTTTCGAGCTCCCAAATCTCTACTAGTTACAAATTCCCGCACATTACAGATTGAAGTTTCTTTTATTTTACTGATAGCAAATAAACAAACAGATAAATAGATTAAGTAGGCGTATCGTATTACTAAAAGACAAATGTTTAGGAAGGAAGTACACAAAACGTCGAAGTCAGTTCCTACTACATTTCACTTAACTGTAACGTTATTTGCACAATTTATTATACGATGTCGTTGAGCGCGAGCAGAAGTCGAGACCCCGAAGCGCGTGGACGAATGAGGGTCGAGGTCGTGCGGTATCCCCGGCTTTAGGCGTTATAACTTAGATATAAGCATAAATACTTTTTCGGCCAGAAATTATTTATTAAGATATCCATTCACCAGGTTACACCTCGTTATTAACCCTCGCCAAACTCCCGAAGATCGACTTATATCCCCTACACACCTGCTTTTCCGTTACTTCATAAGTGCAGTGAAGGACTCCGTCGCTTGTAAGAAACCAAACAGAAAACGAAACCTAGAAAGAAAGCTAAAACAGCGAACATTAGTTGGTACGTCTCCACCATCAACCATGTGCGAATACAAACCTACTCTATGCCTTTGGTTAGAAATATGTAGATATTTTGTTCTACGATTGCGACATTCAAGCGAACCGAATTATTATATTAATAGTGTGTTCTCCAAAACAGAAGAAGCATCATTGACGGAATATATATCACGTTGTGCGAGGATGGCATACGGTTTAACTTCAAAATTAGTCAAAGAGCTGGCGTTCTAACTAGCAATTGCAAATAACAAGCGAGTTCTAGATTCATGGAGAGCTTCAAAAGCAGCAGAGGGAGACTGGCTTCAAGTTTTTATGAAGAAGAATCAATTATCCGTCCGCCAACCGGAGGGATGCAGCCTTTCCTCCATAACTTTCTTTAATAAACACGTCTGAATGTTTTTTAAAAATGTAAAAGGCGTAATGAACAACAATCCTGCATTAATGAATCCGTCAAGTACATTCAACCTGGATGAAACTGGGACAACTGTGCAAAACCCAAAGAAAATCGTTGCTGAAAAGGGGATTAAGCAGGTATGTACTAGTGCTGGACGTAGCCATAAGCTGCAGCCGCTAGATACAACGGTTTTCTTTTGGATCAAAGCGGCATATAACGCTGTTTGTGACGTCTGGTTGCTGGACTAGTAAAGCATTTGACGCAGCATTCACTTCAAAGAATATGAAGTCTGGATTTTCTAAAACAGGGATTTACCCTTTAAATGAGAACATGTTTACAGATGCCGGCTTTATAAAATCATCCGTGACAGATAGACCTCAGCTAATCCAAATCCCCATGCAAGAGGAAGCTGGAGAATTATCCGTAGGCGCAAATAATAACCCAACCCATCACATCAGCACCAAACCCGCCTGGAACCTGGTGTGTTCTTTCTCCGAAAGTTATCTAAAGGCTCCTGAAAAAAAAAACCTTGCGTAAAGAGAATCGAAAAAAAAAATCGGTCTTCACAAGCACATACGTAAAAAAAGATTTGAAAAGGAAAAGTGAAGAAAAACAGGCAAAACAAGTGACAAAAATAACTCTTTGTTGATCCAAACTTAGAAACTTCTGTGGATGAAGAGGAGGTTGTGTTCGAAGAAAGAAAATATGATAACGATGATAAATTCTCTGACCTGCTAGGTTCAGGGTCTGAATTAGAGAATGCACCTCAACTTTCCGAATTGATCCGGCTTCGAATACAAAAGTGACAGTATTTGCTCTGCCGTAAAATTAGCGATTTTCCTATCCTTCGCCTTCTGTGTTTATATAATAAGGATTCTCCGCCATTTTAATTATCATCATCGGTTACGGTTGGAAGAAACGAATGAAGCAGGTTCTGATTTATCAATGTAAAAACTGTGGGAAATTGTAAAAGTGTCTCAGTGTGTAAAGCGTCCCACTGTGTACTACTCTCCTGTACATGTAATTACGTATGACATGCAAAAGGAAGCATTTAACGTTTATGTACGCATCTACACTCAAAAAAAGAATAACAAGACACTACTTGCTTCTTACTATTACAAACATATAGCTGTGTAAACGAGGCTTAAGCTTATCCATTACAATTCAAGCCGAGTAAATTTAGACATAAGGCAGAAAAGCTCTGACAAAAAGAAGAAAATTGACGACTTTCGACAACACATTAAAATCGCTGAGAGGCTGAGAGGCAAAGTAAAAGCAAACACCAAAAGGAAGTTAAGGGAGTAAGTGAAGAGAGTTAGCAACGCGGCCAACATGATCACCACCGACGAAATGCTGAATGCATTTGACGAGGCGGTCTGTATGTCTGGAGAATTAAAAGAAATCGTATTCATGGAACTGGAGAATAGCAAATTTAAAACAAGAGACATGGGTACACAAACCTACGCAAGGATAGAAAAGAATAGAAAGCACAAATACGAGTATAAAAGAAGAAAAGACGTTGAAAGCCTCTTCGAAGTTTAACGAAATGGCGGAATGGCCAGAGCAAGCCTTCACGGCAGTAACATTCAAAAGCGATAGGGCTTAAAAGGAAGGTAAAAACATTGTATGCGTGGTAGGAACCGAGGCGGGAATCGGGGAATGTAAGAAAGAGACGGTGAACTGGCAGGAAAAAGGGAAGAACATTAATAAATTGCATGCTTAAGATCAAGGAAGAGGAAGAGGATAGAATAATAGTGCAAATCTATAAAGGGGCGGAGGAAATGTTGAGATGCATGGTCGCTCAACGAATAGAGAACATATACATAAAAACTTATGGTTTTAAAAATGCCAAAGAACTGAGTAGAGTGATAGGGTACCTAAGTAGTGGAAGCGTTTTCAGTACAATATATAGTAAAGAAGAAGTCGTGGAGCAGAAAAAAGAGAGTGGAGAGGAACACAATGTGTGTAAAGATAAAGAAAAAGATGCAGCTACGCAGAAACAATAAGAAAATTAAGAAAATAAATAGACGCAGAGAAGCTGGTAGTAAGAGTCGCCAAAGTCACAAACGCGAGAGGCGAAAAAGTGGCAATAAAAATTTTAGAGAAAAAGGTAGGCGGAAACGAAAAAATGAAAGAGTGTGTTAGTTAGTTAGTAGTAACGAATAACGTAAAGATGACCAGCGCAAGAAATATAGTTTAAAGGTATTGGACGTAGACAATACGGCGGAAAAAGAAGAAATAGAAGAAACTATTCATAAGATAGCAGGAAAAGGAGGAGACGAAATTAAAGGCTTTGAAGTTATAGAGGTAAGAGGGTAAGATGCAAATAGAAACGGGTAGAATGGAATAAGAGTGAATGCAATGAGGGAGGTAGAGCTTTTGCTGTTACAAAAGAAACAGATAGGCTGCCAAGAATTTAGAATTGGGTGGGACACGAATCAAAATAGTGCGACAGAAAGACAAACTGTTAAGTGTGTGGTTTAGAGGGCAGACAATGTGAAGTCTGAGCAAGAAAGTGGAGAAGATGAGAGTGTGAATAGAAGAAGAGTGAGTAAAAATGATTGAGTTTATACAGGAAAATGTCGATAAGAAAGAAGGGGCGCAGAAACTTTTCCAGCATACTGTAGTGTCGCGTAAACTAACCGAAGATTGACGCTTGCGGCCGGAAGGAGCTGTTTTTGGACAAAACTGGTGACGTCGGTATCAAAATAGACGGAGGATTTAAGAACGTTGAAGTAATGGGAGTTAAAAAATCTAACGGTCTGATAATCGTCAAATTATAACAGGTCACGATTTGCAGAGTTCACGTCTCCCTGAATATAAAGAAGTATGGGTTCTTGGAGATTATAAATGAGTGGAAGACCACGATAAAATGCACAAAAGAGTCTATCATATTGGCGGGAAACGTGAACTCTAAGTACGTCATCTAGGAATCGGTTTCTACGGACTGTTGGGGAAAGGTCAAAGCGTAATTAGCAGCATCTCTCAGACTTGAGATAACGAACTGCGGACGGGTACCAACTTTTGTGAGAGGGAACCTACGAAAAAACATTAAGTACCCACAAGTACTTACGTTGGGTTTGAAATAAGTGTAGAAATGGTGTCGGTGAATGTAAGAATGAAACCGGCGTGAGATGAAAAACGAACGTGAAAGCTTTGATAAAGTTAGAAGCCGGAATGGAAGTGCTAAGATGAGTTAGGAGCGAAACAGTTGACGAGTATAATTGTAAAAGGATGTGGGAGTGTTTTGGAAAAGAAGAGTGGGTATCAGAGGAAAAAAGAAAAGTGTTAGTGGAACGAACGTTAGAAAAGATTATGTGAAAGCCAGAAAAAGAATAACAAAACTAATAGAGAAGAAAGTGAAGAGACGCGGAGAAGAGCACAAATGTAAGAAAAAATGGGAGACAGAAAAAAAACTGTGAAACCAAAAGGACGAAACTAAAAAAAGGAATTATAAAAAATAAAGCACAAGAATGGAAAAGTCTACTAGTAGACCTGTACCTGGACATATGGGACAACGACTACAGAATTGTTATAAGTAAGTTCGGCAAGAAGGTAAACTTAAATATGGACAATGAGAAAAGGATGCGTCTAACAAAAGAACTGTTACCTAGGCACAAGAAGATAGAGTGGAAGAAAGTACACACGAACGAGATACCAGCGATCACAAACAAAGAGCTCAAAAAAGCAGTAGAGCACATGAGGAGTGGGAAAGCTCCAGAACCTAATGAGATAGCCGTTGAAATGCTACATACGACCTATCAGGTGATCGAGGACGACCGACTATCATGCATTAACAAATGCCTTGGAAGCAGCTCCGTCTTTACAGTCTGGAAAACCGGCAGTTTGAGATTAGTTCCAAAGCTCAAAAACCTGATAAAAGTCCGGGAAGTTTCAGACCTATTTGTTTCCTTTTAGTATCGGGGACGGTGTTTGAGGCAGTGATAGGAAAAAGACTAAAGACGTGGTTAGAAGCCAAAAGTAAATTAAACCAGAACCAATTCAGATTCAGAAAAAGTAAGTCTACCCTGAACGCTATCGGAGAAGGGCGAGTTGAAATTTCCAACAGGATACAAAGGTGAGTCAGCGGAACCGAAGGTGCTGCGTTTTCGTGACGCTGGATATGCAAAACGCCTTTAACAACGTGCATCGTCAAGGCCATATTTTTAAGTTTTAGTTTTAAGATGAACGAAGTCAAACTGATGAGTCTATAAGATTTTGCCTAGGCGTTTGTAGGTCGTCCTGGCTTTGGTGTAAATATCACCTTGACAATTCACCAGCTGTTAGATATATGCGTAGGTGCTAAACTGGGCCTGAGAATTTCACATACTGCGCTTTGCAACGCAGCAAATAAATTCCATCAGCTACTAGAGACGAAAAAAGTTTAAACGTATTGATTCTCCATTCTAGGTTTTCATAATTAATTATTTTTCCCGCCAAGTCCCAGTTTTTTGAGTGCCCGTTTGTTTGGTACTTCTAGATCCTAGTACTTAGAAACTTCAGTTAACGACGAATCAGAGAAATGTTTTTGCAATAATTTCTGCAGAGCACCTTCAACTGTGTCTGTAAACTTTCCGATTCTGGTCAGCATAGAACCGATGTTTTCAGTATGGTCCTTGATCAGAGCAAGAGCACAACCAATCGCGACGACATTTCTTTTTTATATACGAAGACTATTTCTTAAATCATTTCTATGAAAAAAAATCGGTCATCACAAGCACATATGTAAAAGAAGATTTGAAAAGGAAAAGTGAAGAAAAACAGGCAAAACAAGTGAACCTGCTGGGTTCAGGTTCTGAATTAAAGAATGCAGACTAGGAGGATTTCTTCTACGCAGAACCTATTCTAACGCTTCACTCATATGTATTGGTAAATTTTAAAGGCAAGAAGAATAAGCTCTTCTACGCTGAACAAGTAGTAGAACAGAAGAAAGATAATGTAGTCATTAACTTCTTGAAGAAGTCTAAAAAACAGTATGTTTTTTCCATGGTGAAGGATGAATCAACTGTTAAAATAAAAAAAATTGTCACAACCAAAAATCCGTAAGGGTTACTATTGCTTTAAACTACAATATACAGCATCTTTGAACTTGGTATAAGTCACTAAATTTTGTTGATCTCACTGAATTTAACTAATACCTTTTCTTTTACCATATTTGCATTTTTATTTGAGAAACACATGTGTTCAACTACTAAAACTTACTGTCCCAGTGTTGACCAACTTAATGTCTCACTGAGCACAGTGGTACAGTTGCAGGCCATTTTTAAAGAAGTTACCACGTTTAACAGCAAAAAAGTAGAAACAATTTGAGTTGTTCTAATGTCTAATAGATTATTATATAGTACCAGAATCAAAAACCTAAGGAAAACATAACATGTTAGGCAAAATTGAGAATTTATGGCTTTGGTCCCACTGTGTACTACTCTAACTTATGTATTAATTTTTTCCTAAAAAATTTCATTATAGCGAAGTTTTTTTATAGCGATTTGTTTCAAAGGTTTTAGCGACTTTGTGTATAAAAGGTTGACTGCATGTTATTTAACAATTTTAATTGTTATGTCTAAATTTGCTTAAACTGTTTAAGACCTGAGTTGTAATAGATATGCTTAAGCTTCGTTTACACAGTTATATGTTTGTAGTTAGAACCAAGTAGTGTCCCGTTATTCTTTTTTTGAGTGTACATGCATACATAAATGTTACATGATTTGTTATTATGTAATTACGAATTATATATTTTATGTAGGTACGTAATTACAAATAAGTATTATTTTTCAAAAAAAAAAAATGTATTAACGAAGTTTCTTTATACTGTATATGTTATTTAACAGTTTTAATTTTTATGACTTGAGTTGTAATGGATAGGCTTAAGCCTCGTTTACACAGGTGTATGTTTGTAGTAGTTAGGAGCAAGTAGTGTCTCGTTTTTCTTTTTTTTTAGTGTACATGCATTCATTGTTTCGTTCTTATGTAATTACAAATTAAATATTTTATGTAGGTACGTAATTACATGTATGTATTATTTTTTTTTCTAAAAACGAAGTTTTAGTATAGCGATTTATTGTTTCATGGATTTAGCGAGTTATTAATATAAAATGTTGACTGTATGTTATTTAACAATTTTAATCTTTACGTCTAAATCGATTCTATTTTCTAAACATTCTGATAGAAAGTAGAACGTTACCAGTTACAAAATAAGAAATGTAAAATACACAAAAACCTGTTTTTACGACTACACTTCAAAACAATATAATAAGATTACGATCGATAATTGCAATTTAAAACAACAACACCGTAGATTGTAAATATAAAACTTTTCCATGACCTTAATTAAATATTACTCGAAGGTCGCTAAAATATTATTTCTTGATTTTTGAAAATTCCAAGAAGTTGTTTACTAGATAACGTTATAGTAAGCACACGTTAAAATTTACATGAAATAATGGTGAGTGTCACACGTGCGGTTTGATCGTAGTAAAGTTACAACTAATTTTTAACTGCATTTTTTTAGGATTTCCGACTATCGCAAATAAAAGTTTCCAGCAAGAGCGAGAAGGCAATTGAAGAAATCAAACTAAATGCAAAACATCGTTATTTAATTCTATATTTAAACAAAAATTTAATCGAAGTAGAGACGATTGGGAAAACGGAAGAAACATTTTGCGATTTGTTAAAGAAGTTAAACCCGAAGGTATTTCGATATATCTTATATTATTACGAATCAGAAGAGTTGCCGCATTTAAACGATCAATGTATATTGATTGCTTGGGTACCAAACACTGATGTACCAGAGAACGACGTTGAATCATACGGGAGGTTTGTGATATTACCAGTTAACGATAAGGTTAGTCATTGGTTATGTTTTCAGAGCGTTAATGTTTGTAAAACATGCTTTGCAAGTCGAGAACGTACTCGTTGTCAGAGAGGTAGATGGTATTGATGAGAGGAAACTGGAAACGCTGATGCAAAAGTGTTTAGGTAAGTGTGGATTAAAGCACTCATTCGAAATAATATTAACGACTGTGTCGCGCCGACACGTAGTGGTGCCTGTGTGCAAAAATTTTCATGGCGCTCAAAAAATTATAGTTAAAAAAATTGTTTCGTATTGTTAAATAAAAAGTTAAGTAAAAACAAACAAATATCTATTCAGATGACAGTAATACATGAAATATAAAAATGGTAAAATATACAAATCAAACACACTATAGAAGGTATCCTAATGCATATGTAAATGCAATCGGAAAGTAGACAGTACAATTGCAATTTTTGCACTTTTTCTATAGAAAAAACTGTGTTTAAAAAAGAAGTCATCAGTTTTCTCGAAATTTGTGTTTATACCTAAGAGTTTTATAATTGGCTCTATAGATTAAAAAATAAGAAATTTAGGTAAATTAACGTTAAATAAGTTATGTTGTGACAGACTATTTAGCTACGTCATGCTCACATAACTACAAAAGTAAAAACATTTTTGCGTATTTTTATTTATGAGACAAATTATATTCACTTTAGTTATAAAAATATGTCGAGAGAATATTCTACAGTTATCATTAAAGAGCGGATAGTAAGGCAAGAAAAAATACCAAAAACGGTGGCATAAGAAGTATATTAAATCTGCCAAAAAGGCAATAAAAAAGACAAATATCTATTAAAATTTACAGTTTATTTTTTTGTTTTACAAAGTGCTATTATTTTCCTAAGCACAAAACAAATATTTTTCAATATTTTGACCAAAAAGCTGTAGCGTTTTATCATTTAAAATATTTTTGTAGAAGGAAAAAGTTCTTTCGACATCACAATATGTTAGTGGAGATTGTATTATCCATTGTAAAGCTCAAAATGGGATTTTTAATTATAATTTTAAATGATTTAATGCCTTTCCCATATACGTAACTGTTTTTTTATTTATTAATTATTAGCGACTACATGTTTCGACCTAACGGTCATCATCAGGCCTCTAAAATTATCAATTAAAGTAAAATCACAACCTTAAAATTCTTAATAAACTTACAATTAATAAATAAATTAATAAATTAAAATTGACCAGTTTCTGTCAAAATGTCATATAAATTAAACAAAATGACAATATAAATTAATCGCGAAAGGTATATAAAACAATAATATTATTAACAAGAAAATTAAATAAATATAAAAAATATAAAAATAATTTAAATAAAAACAAAAATATTATTTAAGAAAAAGATAATCATTTTCAAAATTAACAATTTCATTTAAACATGCATCTGGGTCTGAGTTTTTATGTTTAACAAATTCTTTTATCTCCAAAAAATTTAATTTTAGACTTTTATTGCAAATATGCAGAATTTTGTAGTTACTTTTATAATCAAAATAATGGTTATATTCTAATATATGATTAGCGAAAGAAGATTTATTATTTAAATTAATACCAACATTATTGTTTTTAATGTAAGAAAAATGTTCTGCTATTCTTGTTCGAAATTTACGGCCGGTTTGTCCAATATAAAAAGAGCTACAGCTACCACAATTTAATTTGTAAACACCAGATTTATTCAGAATATCAACTTTATCTTTACTATTGACAAGTAAAGATTTTAAATTAAATTTAGATGAAAAAGATATATTAATATTATGCTTTTTAAATAAATTTTGAAATTGAAAAGAAGAGCGACCAATGTAAGGAAGAGAAAAATATGTATTTTTAATGTTATCTGAAAGTGGAGTAAGAGTTGAAATGTTTTTAATATTAATGGAATTAAAAATTTTATTTTGAAGTTTTTTGATCATATCTAAAGGATAATTATTATTATTTGCTAAATTATAAATAATGTTAAGTTCTTTATTAAAATTAAATTTATCAAGAGGTAATTTGTATAAACGATTAAAAAAGAATCTAAAAGATGACATTTTGTGTGAAAAAGGATGAAAAGAAGAAAAAGGAATGACATGATCAGTAGTAGTATTTTTACGATGAATACCAATTTTGACAGAATTATTAACTCTATTTAAAGATAAGTCTAGAAAATTAAGAACGTTATTAGATTCTTTTTCAAAAGTGAATTTAATGTTAGGATGTAATGAATTTAGAATATTAAAACAAAGGTCTAAATTATAATTATTACCCTTAAATACAACCAAAATATCGTCAACATATCTTTTATAGTAAATAAAATGTTTTTTAATTAAATTATTCAAAAAAGGTTCTTAGTTTCTAAGTTAGTAAAATTTCAGCCAGTATAGGTGAAAGATTGTTACCCATAGGCAGACCTGTTTTTTGAATATAAGTTTGATTATTAAAATTGAAAAAAATTTGATTTAAACATAATTTTAGACAATCAGATAAAAATTCGCAAATATGATCAGGAAGGTTAGATTCAAATAGAAGTTCATTAATAATATTTTGACATTCTATAAAAGGAATGCTAGGAAAAAGATTAACAATATCAAAAGATATAAGAAAACAATTTGTATCTAAAGTTAAATCAACTAATTCATCAGCTAGTGATTGTGAATTAGAAGTAGAAAAAGGAAATTGAAACTTAAGGTAAGAACGTAAAGTTTGATTTAACCAAGATGAAATTTTAGAAACAGGAGTGTTATAAAAAGAAACAATAGGCCTAATAGGATTGTTTAGTTTATGAATTTTTGGAAGGCCATATAGAAGAGGTAAAGAAGGGTTCATTAATAGTAAATTATAATGTTTGGTATTAAAAAATTCAGACAAAATATCTTTGTTCATGTTAATGAAATCTTTAACTTTGTTGGAGAATAAAAGAAAATTTATATTAGTAGTTTGAAAACCATCAGAGTCAAGAAAGTTATTAACTTTGTCAATGTAATCGGTTTTGTTCATTATAACTAAAGTATTACCTTTATCAGCTTTGGTTACAAATAGCTCTAACATAATTAGAATCAATAAAGTTTGAATTTTTATGTAAAATGCATTCTAAATCAATTTTGAATTCATATAAAAGCTTATTATTATTATTGTGTTTGAGACCAAATTTAAGAAACTCTATCTCATCTTTTTCAAACTTTGAAGTACTTAAATTAATTAATCTATTATAAAAGGTGAAGTCTGGAATCTGACTAAATACAGGTTGTGTTTGTAAATATGAATTAAAAGATACTTTATTTTGTATTAATTTTTTAATTTTTGAATTAAGTTTAGTAAAAAGTTGAGAACCAAATTCAAAAACTTCAACATGTAGCCGCCAATAATTAATAAATAAAAAAACAGTTACGTATATGGGAAAGGCATTAAATCATTTAAAATTAAAATTATATGTTAGTGGAGCAAATTTTAATGCCGATGTTTCTGTAATTGTTAAAGATGCTTTTTTCTAGCTTCTTTAATTCGTCAGGAATGCTGCAAAAGTGTGTTTTTATAAAAACTAGTCCTCTCTTAACAACTTCGTCATTAAAAACTTTTTGAGATTTAGCAATTGCTGCAGAGGTCGTTTCGTCAGATAATTCAACCACCTGAAGTAAGACAATTCAGTTAATGTATAAGACAAAGTCAGATTATAGTATGAACTGTACCTTTTTAATTTTTTCAAAATGTGTGGCATACAAAATGCAAGCAGATAATCAAGTTCCCCATCTTGTTATGATAGGTTTCGGTGGAAGTTTAACATCTGAAAGTTTTTCTTTATAGGCCCTTACCCGTAATGGTGCTTTCACAAAAACCTGAAACCAAGATCCAATAATCAAAAAGAGAATCTAATATGTTAGAGATTTTTACCTTTTTGGTGGCAGAAATTAACTTGTTTACTATTGCAAACTCGTCTCTAATAAATTCACACACCCTATGTATTCCTTGTGCTAGACAACTTAAATGTTTTAAATTCGGATAAAATATTTTTAATGCTTGAGCGGATTTGATCATATAAAGTGCTGCATCGGTTACGAATAAGAGAACCTTTTCTTTTTTTACGCCATTGGGATACAGAAATCCTACAAACATAAAATTATATAATTGTAATTAATAAATTAGATTATATTAATCAATCATAAAAAAAAACTTACGTAAACAATTATCAAAAAAAGTATTTTGTGATTAGTCTGTGGAATTTCTTTGGATGCTAGCAAATGAGCTTTTCCTGGTTCTAGTTAAGACAATTTACCAACTACAAAATTTGCTATATATCGATCTCTGCAATCGGTTGTTTCATCAAACGAAGTCCAAATGTAATGGTCCCCAATGTCATTCCTTATTGTCTGTATTTTCTATAAAAGGTAAACCAGCGTTTTGAAAACTATTAATACTTTAATTAAACTGCTTACCGATTGGTAACATATGTCTAAATAATTTTTTCTCAAAGTTGATTCATCTCGAACAACTTGTTCGGTGTAGTTTTCGAGTAAATTGCGAAAATTGATATTATCAAGTTTTTTAAGAGCAATTTGAGGCGACACTAATGCTTCGCACAAATCTAGAGCAAAAGTTGTTTTTGATGGACCAGATTTATTCTGTTCATCTTCTATAACGTTTTTTAACAATGGTTGTTTTATAGTTTTTTTAAATATTTTTTAAATGTAAACCACTACCCAAGTGTTGTTTTGCATGGTAATTTTTAGTTGCACCGATCTAAAATAATAATATACTAGTAATTAAAAGCATTTAAATTAAGATAATACAAACTTACTGATTTTGAACAAACTTGACAACAAAGGTTTTCCCCGTCGGTTGTTAAATTATTGTTCAATTTACTCCACTTGTAATAATTTTCAAATTTTGATTGTTTATTAGGTGACATTTTTTAAAACTTACTCACAGCACAACAGCAATAGACTATCACAGTGTGACAATATCACAGGTATTTATAACAAAAAAAGAATATTTCAGTCATGTGTTTCAGTCATTAAAGTAATCCCACCGGACAGAATTAAAATTATCTATATTTCTTTGCTTTGCTTAGGTACTGAATAGACCTATAATGATTCATTCTGAAATCCTTCCGGTTTTGTAAATAGTGTTCTGTTAAGCCTGTCATTGTACATGATCCTAGTATAAATTCTTACAATAGTTCTTCTCTATAAGCGACTTTTGTATTTAATGTTTTCTGAAAATCATTGTTTAAGAAAACATGAAAATCCCTGTTGTTATTTATAAGTTCGTGGTAAGACTTTTTGAGCAAAAATGTTAATTATATTATTGTACGTAATTTAAGTAAAATTCTGTAATGCGTTATTGTCATCTACCTATTAAATCACTGTTTACACAAACTTTTCAAAATTTATATGTAAAAAGGCATATAAAATAATACTCTTTAAAAATGCAAAAAAGACAAAAAGTTACACAAAAAGGGAAAAAGGTAGGCTCCAGGCATTTGCCATCTTGCCCGATCTTTAGTTATATTGATAGCAAAATCTCTTTAGAAAATTTTCAGCTAAAAGTTACCCTGGCGGCTGAAACATTCCAAGTTAGACAACCAACATTACTTTATGCTAAATAAAGCAGACTGACCTCAAAATATTATCGTAGGCTATACTTATTTTGTATTGTCAAGATATTCTTTTGTTTACAAAATCAATTGTTTGTGAACTACCTGGTGATTTGAGTTGTACTTATGCCATTTTAGTGTAATGTGGGTTGCTATTTAAATTTCATCATCAAGGAGTGAAGTAGAAATTTGGTTTTAGTCCGGAACCCTCTTAACTCTTAAAAACATCAAAAAAAAATTCCAACATGTAATTAATAGACCTACTTAATATGACAAAACAATTAAATATATTTTCACAAATTCAAAAATCGTCAATTCACAAAACATCCACTTTTCGAGTCTTCCTGTCGGCAATTTTTTTTATGAAATGGTGAACATCTATTTCTTCTGATGGTCGACCTTAAATAATTTATTATTAGTTTGGAGATGGATCTTTCTGCAGTGGAACATATACCGGCAATGTGAGTAGAATTTGAATACCAACTGCTAAGTTTGGATACACTGTAATTAAATCATACAATATAAACTGTAGAATTTTAAATATATCGTTTTTTAAATCTTTTAACATAGGCTGGATTTATACGCCATACTCATTGGAAATGTCTCTAAAATGAACATTACCGCATTATTAGTCACATCCTAATAGTGTTACCAGTATTTATACTTGTAAATATACCTTGAGGTTATGTCCTTTTGTCTTGTAAATAAAAAAATATTACCATTACTAAATTTTGCATGTATTTTTCAAGCCATAAGAAAACAGTATTAATTTTATGACCGTATTTATAAAAACACACATTTTTTCTCTAATTTTAGATACATACTTATTGATAGTAAAATCTTGAACGTATAAAATTAAGGTAAATTGTAAATAATAATCTAATTACTAATTTTATAACAACAGTTTCACATAGGTACTGTTAATATTTCGCTGTATGTGCAAAATTATTTATAAATAAAGTGAAACTTTTATACTTTAATTTCGTTTAAATATAAATGATACTATCAAACAGAATTTTCCGGTGTAAGAATAAATATTTTAATGTAATTTATTTAAATTTTTGTTCACATAGTCACATTCTTTTTTTTGTTTAAGCGGTTAAATACTTCACTTATTAATGAGTATCATAATTACATTTTTGTATTCATTAATATTATTTTTATTTTAATAATAATTATTTAGGTATTACTCACTTTTGCGTTAATAAAATGTTAATAAATAAGCATACGTTTATAATTACAGTTCATGCTGTAGTTTATTTTAACAATATAATTAAATAAAAAAACATATATAAAAACCATTACAATACAAAAGTTGTATAGAAATAATTAATACTAAGTTTACTAAATTTTCATACAACTGTGATCCCCGAAAACGTTCCCAAACTAATTGTGAATGGTTGATAATATTTTCAGGTGTTCTAAATTGAATATCACTATCCCAGTTTCTGATCATTGCACCCCACATATTTTCAATTATTTCAACTTCGTTTTGATCTTCAATCCAGTCACTGTATGAATAGGAGAATTATCCTGGACTACTTGAATAATTTCCAGCTCATCTTGTGGAAATATTCTTCTCACAGAAGGTATCAAGATATTATCTAAAATATTCAGGTATTGCTCTGAAGTAAATCGAGGTGGTGTTACTTGCATTAACTCTCCTAGACCCCCTTGAGATATCCATCCCCACACTCAAGCTGTCACTCTACCACTTTGCCTATTGGGCAAAACATGTTCTTTATTGTAACGAGTGTTTTGTGGTCTCCACAGTGTAGTTGGACATTGATCAGTGCTAGAAAATACTTTTTCATCTGTAAGGATAACAGTACTCCAATTCAAATTTAAATATTGGAGACAAAAGCGCAACCGAGCTGCAGCATGACGCTCTGTAATGTTAGGTTTACTTGCCGGGTTTCTACGATGTAAATTTGATTCGTGTAAACGTCTCTGAATGGTGGAAACAAAGCAATTAATATTCAGCGTTTCCTTTATTTTTTGGCAAATTGTAAAAGGATTTTGTAATGTATAGCCGAGTATGTCCGCATCTTCTTGCCGAGAAGCAATTCTAGGCTTAGGTGGTCTGTTGCTTACAAGTGGCCTATTACCAACTGTCTGACCTTTCGTAATCCATCGCCGGATTTGTTTAATCTACAAAGTGTTAAGTTCTTAGTATTAGATTACATTTATCATTAGTACTATATTAAAAGCTATTATACATTATATATGTATTTAAAAATTTGACGTCAATTTAATAGATTCCAATACCTTATAAAAGAGTATTGTTAGTGACCATATTTAATACATGCGGACTGTGTTGCAATTCAATGTAAAAAATATACTTTAGAAAAATGCTTACCGATAAATCAACATGTTGTGATATTGTTCGAGGTGACATTCCTGTTTGTGCCGTTCCAACAATACTTCCTCTTAATTCTAAGGTAGAATCCATTTGTCTTAATCTTCGAGGCATATTCACAAAGTATTATAATCACATAAACAATGATGTTACCACTAGGAACTCCCAATTTATATTACAATTTTATAAATGAAAAATTTGTATTTATACGACAAAAGGCCATAACCTGATGATATATTTACAAAAGGTAATTATGAAACTCATTAATAAGTGAGGTATTTATTAATATGCTTAACCCTAAGATGCATATCCGGTAGAATTGTTTATTAATTTGCACAAAAACATAAAAGCGGTTGTGGTTTCATAAAACGCTTGTTTCAGAGTAATATTTAAGTCTCCTTGTATAATTTTAAGAAACCCACATACAATTTAATAATGGTAATCACCTTTTTGTATTTATACGACAAACAAAAAGCCATAACCTTAAGGTATATTTATAGAAGTCAATACGATCAATACTATTAAATGTCTTTAGAATGAGCATTACCGCAATTTCATTGACAACACATCATTAATAAGTGAGGTATTTGTTAATTCGCTTAACTCTAGGATGCATATCCGGTACAATAGCTACTTTTACGTAAACCGGACCAAAATTCAAATTAAGAAATTAAAAAAATAAACAGTTATTTTATAACAAAAAACAAGTATCGTTGTTACTTATTAATTATTAAATAAGAAAAATTGTTTATAAATGATAGTAACAAACGCTGCATATTCTTATGACCAAACATTACTCCGGGTCTGATAAGCCAGGTTTTATACATCCTACATACAAAAATCATGTGACTATCAGAACACACATTTCAATAAATTACATTAATAGTTAAAATTTAGACGTAACAAATACTTTTTAAATAATTTTGCAAATATAATTTCGGCATTTTTATTCAAATCATTTATTACCTAAAAATTTGACGATATAGTATGTCCTATGTTTATTAAAAATATGTTAATAAATTGTTATTCAAAATTAGAAAAAAGTGTTTGTTTTTTTAATTCGCACAAAAAATATAAAGGAAATTTTGGTTTTATAAAACGTTTATTTGAGAGTAATATTTAAAAGCCTTTTCGTATGATTTGAGAAATGCATACAAAATTAAGTAATGGTAATCACTTTTTTGTATTTATACGACAAAGAAAAAACCATAACCTTAGGATATATTTACAAGTATAAATACGATTAATACTATTAGGATGTGACCGAACGTGCGGTATTGCTCATTTTAGGGACATTTCCAATGACTATGGCTGTATCTGTGGCTGTACTACAATTTCGTCGTATAAATCGTCTCCATCTATATATAAATTATCGTTAAATCTCAGTTTTTCTTGTAACTTTTTGCACGAAAGTCTTAGTTGCGATTTTCAGGAGTTTCGTCTAAATGCAGTAAAAAAAAAGTAAATTTTGTACAATGTTTTAGGATTGCCCTTGTGCACATTTAAAATAACGCCCCAAATTTGTATTACGTTCATATGTGAGTACAGATACGGGTTAAGTTAGGTATTATTATCCAATATTGAAAAATAATTTTAAAAAGTATTTTCATAAATTTATTTTCATTTTTATATTTTACAAGTACAAGTCATAAGCCATACAAGTATTTATTCATTGAGTTACGTAACATAATTATAAACTTATAAAAAACATAAATATATTCTAACAGTATTACAACTCAAAATTTTTCTATTTTAGATTCAAATGTAATATATGTTACAAAAGCACAGAAAACTAAAAAAATATTTAAAACATTAAAAATACTCGTTTATATATCACAGGACGAAACTGATCGACAAATAAAAACAAAACAATATATTATTTTAATAATGCAACATGTCACCTTTTAAAGGTTAATATCCAGGTATTAGGTGTTGTTATTAATATTTTAGCTAAGTGAATTGAGCTTTCTATGCTCTAATTTTTGCAAATTGTTTAATTAAATCTTCGGTGTCTAATTCTTTTAGCTGGTCCGTTTCTTTTGAAATAATAGCAAGATTACCTAGTCGGTTTTGCCCTATGGTCGATCTTAAATATTTTTTTTATTATTTTGAGTTTTGAAAAATAACGTTCTGCACAGAGACCGGCATTCTTAATAAAATTCGAAGTATTATGCTCGTATTAGGAAAAGAATCCACTAAGTTGTTAATTGTTATATAATTTAAAGTTTCTTCTGAAGACGTAATAACTTTTTCATTAAAATTTTGTAAATATTGCAATTCTTTAACACAAGTTCCACGGCAGTTATGTCTTGTTCATTGCAAGTTTTGTCGTTTAACAAATTTTCAACTTTTTGACATAATTCTAATTGTTCGTTTTCAGAATAATTCTTAAATTTATCAATATTCCATAAAAACGCGAAATTATTAGAGTAAGAAGAAAGGAATTGGAATCTCTCATCCATTGATGTTATGATTACATCTAAAGCATTAAAAAAACAATCAACTTTGAACTTCAAAGTTTCGCCGTGGATCGGTTCATCGTCACATTCACGATCAAAATGTTTTTTTTTTATTTTTCGCGGTCTTAGACCTCTTTGTTTTTTGAGTTTAGGTTCTATGTCTAAGCTGGATGCTATTTCTTTAGTATCAATCAATAGATCATTTGTCGGAGTGATAAGCTTTAAAAAAATTATTCAAATTATTTAAATGATTACAACACTGAGCAACGCCAAAGTTCGGTTATTGAATAATTTTACTAACAATGTTAACTTTACTTAAAATATTATATCACAATATAAGAATGCAAATGAACTCAAAATTTTGCAATTTCTTGGCCAACGATGCAGCGAAATCTTTTACGTTATTTTCAAAGTTTTCTTCGCTTCAATGAAACAAAGCATCATAAACCTCCCCAAGTTGATACCTTAAAAGAGTTATTGCATCTATTCTACTAGACCATCGAGTACCCGATAAAGGTTTTAATGTTAAATTTGTTACATTAGATAAATTAGATTTCAGAATTGACTAGCGTTTAGTAAAAGCTGAAAAAAATACAAACAGTTCTTGAACTAAAGAAAAAAAATTGATGCTGAAGTATTGGATTTTGCGGCATCATTTACGACAAAATTTAGGGTAGGTATGATTGCAACAAGGAACATAGAAAGCTCACGGATTGAAATCCAAAATTTTTGTTTGTAGATCATTATGCCTACCACGCATATTTGCCTTATTGTCGTAACCCTGACCCCGCAAATCGTTGATATTTAAGCCTTATTTCTCTAACGCCGACAAAATAAATTTTGTCAAGCCTTCACCCGACACATCATCTATAGGACAAAATAACAAAAAATGTTATTCTATACTAATTCCCGTGCTCTTTAAATTAACAAATCTTATACAATCTGAAATTTGTTCTTGGTCACTAGAGTCAAGAGTGCAGCCTAATAATATGGAATAATATTTTGCTTCTTTAGTTAGTTTTTTTCTTAAACAATTTATTACTACTTCCACGAATAACTAAATTTTCCTGACCTAAAAACTGAATTTTTTTTTATAACAGCTTGCCAGTATTTAGTTTCTCAGTTTATTACATTTTGAATTTCAGAATCAATTATTTCATTTTTATTAAAACGGTTAGAAAGATCTAGCAATTTTAGAACATTTTCGATATGTAACTTGCTCTTTTCATGAATGGTTAAATGTTCACTTAAAGGCTGCCAGTCATTGTAAAAAGATTCATCACTAAGGCGAACATCGCTGTCATTAAAAAGTTTGCAACAAAAGCAGTAAAGTGAATTTTTGAAGTGAAACTTCTTTATCGGCGTTGGAAAAAAATTTACCGTCACATTTTTCCGTTACACGCCATCTTTTTTTTCGGTTACGCGTCACATTTTTTCTGAAAAGCAATAGCGACGTGATAAATAATATATCAATACTAAAGTGATCAACAAAATCAAAGGCTTAATTTTAATTCTAATACAAGTGGATTTTTAACAAAAGTAAGTAATTATATCTATTTTTCTAATACTTGGGTGTAATTAATTGACATAGAGTATAAATTCTGAAATATGTTATTAATTTAAATTTAAAATATTTAAGGTTAACCTCAGTTTCTGTTTGAACGATGACATTTTAAATTTAATATATTTAAGGTTAACCTCAGTTTCTAATTGAACGATGACATTTTAAATTTAAAATATTTAAGGTTAACCGCAGTTTCTGTTTGAACGATGACAATGATAGTAATAATTCTATTTCAATTAATGAAATGCTGTAATAATCTTAGTAGCAAAAAGTTAAAGTGAAATAATTGTATTATTTGTATTCATGTCTATTATAATAAAATCCTTTTGTTTAAAATTTATCTAATTTTAAATTTAAAATATTTAAGGTTAACCTCAGTTTCTTATTGTAACTATCGGTCAATGTATATGATTTCATTAAAATAGTATTTATTAATTAATAAGACTGCTAATTTAATGAACATCAATTAATTGATATACATGCAACTTTTCAGAAATTGGTTAAATAAAGTTAAATTAGATAAAGTTTAAACAAAAGGATTTTATTATCATAGACATGAATACAAATAATACAATTATTTCACTTTAACTTTTTGCTACTAAGCTTATTACAGCATTTTATTAATTGTAATAGAATTATTACTATCATTGTCATCGTTATTATATATTTTTGTAATTAATGGCTTATTGTAACTGAAATATGAAATTGAATCTACAAAAATTAGTTAATTGATTTACAAAAATTTGTATTCATGTCTATGATAATAAAATCCTTTTGTACAACAACCAAAAACGCTCAATTTTTTCTTTGTTCGGTAAAATTCTAAAGAAGTAACTATTGGAAAACTTACGCCCGACTCCGAACTATCTCTCGGATAAATATCCTTTTTGTTTTGATAATGAGCAGGGCTACGTTCTACTAATTCTTGAATATTATTAGGACGTAATTTCTTTGGCCATAGTGCAGCATCTTTCGACAGTTGACTCATATTTTCCGTTCTGATAATTTTTGAAGGTGTTGATTTCTCATTATCAGCGGAACCTGAAGATGTTGATCGATTGCTTTCTAGAAGATCAGTTTCTTGTCTGCTCCTGATATTTGTTTCAAGTACAGGTTCAGAATATTGGGATTTAACTGTATTATTGTTGTTATTAATATTTGGCAAAGTAGACTCGGGTTTTGAAAAAAAATGCGTATTTTTGACATGGTTTTTCAGTTCTTCCTCTCTTTTTTTTTATTCAGCAAATTTTGGTATCCACACAATTTCTTCTTTTTTTCTGACATCCTGTATACTGTAAAAAAAAATTAATACGTAAGTAAACCAATTGACAAATTATTCATGCAAAATGGAAATGTTTCGACGTCTCAAACTCAAACTCGAAAGTATTTTCTCAACATTACTTATTTCAAGTTATTTCAAAATTTATAAATTTTTATAAACAGTAATATTAGTGCTTATCAATTATTTTGTTTGAATTTACTTCAATTAACAATGATGTTTATATAATCAAATATAAAAGGATTTTTGAAAAGCCAGTTTTTGGCTTTTAATGTTTTAATAAATCTAAAATAAAAAATAAATTTTAGATCCACCTTAATTCACAACACAAAACACATCACTATAAAGTCTGTAAAACTACAAAAAACTAAAGTTTCAAAAGCAGATATTTTTTACCCCATGCACCTTTTCACTTCGCTAATTTAATTATCGATTGGGCATCAGGCAACAAATAAAATCGCGACAGATGCAGCGCTTGAATATATAAAGTTTTGTACATTGCAAGCTCAGACAGGAAAAACGCATGTTTGCTCGTTGCAAGCCAAATTTCAAGCTCAAACATGAATAAAATCAGATTTATTTAAGTTCACACAATTCATGTTATCATGTTACGTATTTCGTATTCGATTGAATAATGCTATTATTGCATACTCTCATTTGGAAAATGTATTATTTTCGAGAAGTAATTCGGTTCCCTTGTGTCAAAGAGTAAGAATAAAAAAATAAACAAATAAAAAGCAATGTGATAGTTAGCTATTCCTTACTGGTTTTTTTATTGTTATAAATTTTGTTTTGACAATGTTGCTTTATATTTTTGAGTTTTGAGACTTTTCGACCCCGTCGTGCACCACACGACTTTGCTCTAATGTGATTCATTTTTATGTTCGTAGTCGAACTATTTAGTTTATTGTCGACGCCGTAAAGGGGTGACTGTTGCAAAATTGGATTCCACATCTAACTTTTTTACAGTTTATTTGCTACAGTAATAATGCGATTAAGTTTCTCATCTGTACGGAATTCGAGCAAAAATTGTTTTAATTTTTGTAAAGCTTCTAGAGCCAATTGTATTTATAATTTCTGATTGTAAAATTTTACTAACAAAATTGACTTGCACTAAAATTTCATACCAGATGGGAACTGAACATATAAACGTAAATGTTGATATTTTATCCCTTAAGTTTCTGGTAAATTTTTAAACGGTGGCTTTATTGCATGAATTCTGCTTGACTATCTCGTGTCAGATAATGGTTTTAAAGTAAAATTAACTAAGCGTTGTTTGACAATATTTCAACGTTTAGTAGACGCAGAATAGATTGAAAAACAAATGTCACAAAGAGACTTTTTGCCACACGAAGGCCAGGTTTGCAGACCGACTGAAAGGAGGTCTGCAAATGGCCGAGTGATACAAAAAGAAGTTGTGACATGTGTTTATTTTTTCTATTTCGCATGCATTTACTCTAAAATTGTTAATAAATAAAAATCAAAAAATTGTTTTAGTATTTTTTTTTAATTGCGTTGGTAGTTCTGGCATTTGACAATTTAAATTTGAAATTTCAAAGTGTTAGCTTGTGATTCCTATGCGATCAACAATTTTGTTTGCACCACTAATTTAGTTTACCAACTCAACTCAATAATCATGAAAACATTTTTGCGTTTTTAATGAACAACTTATTTACACATCAAAGTACATAACACAATTACAACATAACACAATATGACTTTAGTCAACGGAAGTTAAACGGGAAGTAGTGAAAAATTGAACGCTACCGCTAACATTTCTTCTACCGCTTACTTCTAGTCGCCAATTTCAACTTTGTTGCTTGTACGCGCAGAGGTCGCCACAGGGCTCCCCTTTCAGTGAGCTTCCGCAGATAAGTTAACGATCCGCGGGTCGAACGAAACCTTCTTTGCATAGGAATGGCCTTGATGTTTGAAAGGAAGGTTATTTAGCACTGCGTCGATGCGATCTTGATGTTGAGCTAAAAATTGAACTTAGGATTTACCTAAAACACATTTTTCTAGGTTTATTACAATCCCGAAATCCTGTAATCGCTAAAATAATAGTTTCAAATGCGTTAGATGTTGAGTTTCTGTTTCTGATGCGACTAATATATTGTCGATGTAGGCATAACAAAACTCTAATCCTCTGAGAGCTTCATCAATAAAACGCTGAAATAATTGACCTGCATTTTTTAACCCAAAACTCATGAATTGGAATTCGTGTAGTCCAAAAGGTGTAGTTATGGCAGTTTTTGGTACGTCTGATGAATTAATCGGTATTTGATGAAAAACCTTCACAAGATCAATCGTAGAAAAAATTCTTTTACCATATAAAGTTTGCGAGAAGTCCTCGATATGCGGAATTGGGACTTATCGGCAATTGTGTGAGTGTTTAGTGCACGGTAATCACCACATGGACGGCAGTCGGTATTGGTCTTTGGAACTAAGTGAAGAAGCGATGACCACGCCCTATTTGAAGGTTGGATTATACCTAACAATAACAGATGCTGAAATTCTTTCTTAGCTATGGCAAGGCGTTCTGGAGCTAGCTTTCGAGGTCGAGAAGTAACGGGTTGACATGGGGTTGTTTTGATATGATGACTGACATTATGCTTAATTGTGCGAGGTTTCCATAACGGATGCGTTAAGGCTGGAAACTCTGTAATCAGATGGTAGAATTTCGAATCTCCTGAAATTGTTTTAATTATTCCATCTGATTGCGTTGTCACTCCTCTCGTTGTGAGTTTTTTAATTGAATCAATCAATAAAGAGTTCTTAGCGAGAAGGAACAAAGATGCATCAACACCCTTACGTCAGATTTTCTCTCCGAGCCGCCCTCATTAAATTGTTTGAACGAAAACAAATTACTCGAATCGGTAGTTATCAAATTTGGAGAAGCGATGAACAGGCTCAGCAACAATGGAACTACTGCAATGTTATGTATCCAATACTTGAAAATGGTGAATTGAATAAAAGAGTACATCCATGCAGAGAAGTCTGGCCTTTTCCTTGCTCACCTGAATTGCTGTAAGCGAATGATACCTTATTTTTACGCTGCTGGACACTTTCTATATGGCAAGTCTTGCCACTTATAGATATGTACAGGATATGGAAAGCCTTTCTACTATGTTGACACTAGATGAGTATGGGAAGTTCGTGAACAAAGGCTATGAGAAGAAATGACCGATTCTGGTCCGGTATGTAATCAGACATGACCATTGAAACAACCATAATGACGTCATTCTCAAACCGAGGTGGAATGACCCGTGGTAAAAGTATGACAGATAGTGCTCTCAGTAAATGGGTTTTTGGGATTACTGCAACTCAAGACGTATGTGTTTCACTGGAAGAATATTGTGGTGTTTTGTTTTCATCCAGCGAGCAGCACACAGATTTTGGAGAAGCTCGCCAAAGTAGAGACGCAAGTGACATTGGCAAACTACAGAATCGTTTCATAATCGCCCTTCTTTTCTAAGGATCAAAAAAATCATGTCAATAGCGACAGGAGTCGTAGGAGATAACACAATCTTATGCCATGATGCAGTTACAGTTGGCAAACGAGCAATGGCAAAAATACAAAATTTTCCATTTACAAATATTAAACTGTCACGTAAAGATCGCGCGCTTCCTCTTTCCTCAATGAATTCGACAATCAAGATTGACAATGAAAAAGTTGTCGTGGATCCATTATTGCTTTTTTAGCTAATTTCCATCACCAAGAAATCGGACGAAGGTTTGAAGAATTATATGCAATATGAATTGGCTTCTTACCCTCTGGCATTTTTCAACGAAAGTGGAATGAGGAAATGCAAAAAGTCAGCACTATATACACTGTTTAAGCAACTTGATAAGGACGTTGATTTAACTACCTTTAAATTTGTTGTTGATGGGGGATTCTTAATTCACAAAATTGTTTAGCAAAAAGAGACAACTGTATCAACCACTTGTGATGGTTACGTTAGATTTCTGAAGACCCATTATCATGGGAGACGTTGTGCAGTGGTTTTTGATGGGTACACTAACACATCAGAGAGCACAAAAGCAGCTGAACAAAGTTGACAATATCGACTCAGGAGATGTATGGACATCAATATCAGTTTGGAAAGTGAAATAAAAGTCAAACAAGAAGATTTCCTTTCCAACTTTCATAATAAGAGTCAGCTGATAAACCTGCTGATAATGCAGTTGCAGAAAAATGGGATAAAAACGCTCCAAGCTTCAGATGATGCTGTCGTTGATATTGTAAAGACTGCTATTAATATATCGCAAAATTTCTCCGTAGCTGTTATTGGAGAGAACGTCAAATTGACTGTTCTCTGGGTAGCCAAAATCCCAACTGATCGTGACATTCTGCTGGTAAAACCTGGAAGAGGAAAGACGAAGACTATTGTATATTCTTCACAACAGCTGTAACAGGAGTCGAAAATGAAAGATAAAGCCCATTTGTTATTCTTACATGCATTTACAGGCTGTGACTCAACATCCACAGCGTATCGCAAGTGGGTTTTGTCCAAATGTACCAGAAGTCCAAAACCATACAACTGGCAGCTGAGGTATTTGTCACCGGTTTTTCTTCTACTAACTCAATTGAGACAGTTGGGATCATGAGTACTCTCTTGTGGTATGGCGTTTTAGCCACAGAAAAATCTCACAACGAGTTCCACTACAAATCATTTATTAAAGCATCTGTAAACATGAAGCCTGATCTCTCAACTCTTTCACCTTTTGACCCCCCCTCCCGCCTCATCGCCCAGGTGCGGGGACTTTTAGTATCTTTATCTACTAACTACTCCTAACAAAGTCCCGATGTCAAAAATTCTCGCATATTTCACGCACTCTACAATATATTCGTTGACTGTACTATTTAATAAGCCTGCAATTTGCAGTTTATTAAACAGAGATTATTAAATTCAGTGGCGGTTTCTCTATTAGGTCATTTGGTCAATGACCCTCCGGAAAAATGAATAAGTAAAATATTTTATTTACTTTAAAATTACAGACAATTTGTGTTTATATCAAATTGAGAATTGAGATAAGAAAACTTGCGAATCTACCAGAAGCTTACATATACGTGTGCTTGCGTGCATAATATTGAAGCCGAATTGTAAATAATATAGTTATTGTAGTCAATAGTCCGATACACATAATACAATTTTATGCGAGTTAGAAAAGAAAATAATTTAACGCTTAAAGGCTTGCTTGCGGCCTTAAGCCCGGAGGTCGTTCCGCCTACTCAGTGACAGTGCAATGCTTACGTGACTAACGTCATTTATCATTATCTTCGAAGCAAGTGTGTATAAAACACAGATGCTAAAATGCACATTTCTTATCACAACAGTTTACAGTTGTTTTTCTTAGTTGATCTATAATATTCATTTGTAATAGACGACTTATCGTTTTTGTTTCATAATGATAGTGGTACAAAACATTAAAAAATTAATAGCTAATATTAGTTTAGATGTTTAGAATTTAAATCTCCTCAACATTTATTTCAAATTCGTAAGACCTGATAAGATAAAGATAAAAAGATAAAAGATAAAAATACCTGGCACCTGTGTGCATCGCACACATTGCTCACATGGTCATAACTCTTGATATATCTGACATTGATTCACTCTAATGATTACAATTGTAGTCGAATTGATCCAAATGTGTTTCAGAGTCGTTGTTTGACAAAAACATCGTCCGCGTACCATCGATTGGGTCGATACCCGATAACAAAGGACTCGGGTATATCTACTACAACCGCATGCTTCAAAACAAGAACAAAATTGCATTGGTTTGTCTCCCAACCACAATAATCGTACATTACATATTTCATTTTTAGATAGAAGGATTGACCGGAAAAACTATAACTTATGGCGTACTGTTAGAACGTGCAGTTTCTCTCGCTATAAGTTTGCGCAAAAAAGGAGTAGCGTACGGCGACGTAATCACCTACCACGGACCCGATCAAATGAACTGCGCTGTGGTATTCGTCGCAACATTTTTTCTCGGAGCAACGATTTGCGCTATCGATACAATGTTCTCGCAAGAAGACACCACGCTAATGCTTGAACAAGTCACACCAAAAATATCATTTGTTGATGCAGAACTCGTCGACAAGTTAGAAAAAGTTTTGGCAAAAATCGATTCGACGGCTGAAATCATCGTTCTTGGAGACACCGATAAACACACACCGATATTTGATTTGATACAAAAGACTGAAGAAAACGACGCTTTTAAACCCGTCGAAGTGGAAAGCTATTTAGACACCGCTGTAATTGTTTTTACGAGCGGTTCGACCGGTGTACCAAAACCAGTTTGCCACAACCACGATGCGGCGCTACATCAGTACATCAGTTTTGCGTAAGTCAACTGCTTAGTTTTTGTGCGTTTACAAACGATTTTAAAATGCCTGATTACTACCAGGAGCTTAAAGTACTGCTGGGACAGAATATTGCACTTTGCTACTCCACACTGGACCGTCTTCAGCAAGTTTTTGGGAATACAGATATTGCTGGGTAAAACTCGAATTTTCTACCCGAGCTTCTTCGAGACTCTATGGCATTTTACCATATACAACGTAAATATAAATCTCGACTTTTATCAAATCCATTAATTCAATTTATTGTAGGTGACAACAGCATTTTTCTCTCCGGTAGAAGTATTGACTTTATGCAAAGTTGGTAGACCGGACAAAGTCGATTTAAACGAATTACAATTTACAATCGCTGGAAACACAGTCGATAAAAATCAAGCCAAATTACTCCGCAGCGTGTTTTACGACGCGGATTATTCTTTCGGATACGGTTTTTCCGAGATACCAAACGGAATGACCGCGTTTAAACCGAATTGTTCCGAAGACGCCTTGCTTAAGAACAAAAAACCCAGTTCAGTTGGGAGAGCTTTACCGGGATTTTCTTTTAAGGTATAATAGATTTAGAAATTGTAAAATAGCTTGCTAAAAATATTTGTAGATTGTCGATCCTAAAACTGAAGAAGTCGTAGGTCAAGGGCAACAAGGCGAAGTGCGCGTTCAAACCAGTTTCTTTTTAAGCGGATATTGGAAAGGCGATTTACTGTCGCTTTGGGACGATTTCGGTTGGATGAAAACTGGCGATTTGGGATTTTACGACGAAGATCGTTGCTTGTACATTGTCGGACGGTTAAAAGATATGTTTAAGTATCAGGATTATCATATAATTCCGCTTGTCATCGAAAACGTCATACGCACACATCCGGCTGTTTTGAATGCAGCTGTAATTGGAAAACCTCATTTGATTGACGGGCACCATCCGTTGGGCGTGGCTGTATTAAAACCTAATCACCAAGTTACAGAAGAAGAGTTACTAGAATACGTAAACGAAAAAGTTCATTTCTCGCATAAGCTGCGAGCTGGTATTAGAATCGTCGATAAATTACCTTTATCATCTAATGGAAAAATTCGAAAACTTGCGCTACAAGAAATGCTTTTAAACGAGGTGTAATTTTTTGGACAAATTAAAGTGATAAAAACGTTTGTAAAAGCATTACCTACCTATTTTTAACTTTATTTTAAAGATTTGTGTATAACGTAAACTATTATTAAAATAATAAATTTACTTGACTTTTTTTATGCTTCAATTTAAAAATTTTGGCATTTCGTGGTTTGGGGTACGCATCTAATTTATTAATAACTTATTGTCTATAGAAATCTTATTGCTGGTGTATTAATGTTACGTTTTTTCTGTTTTGACCTTCCTGCCTCCCACAAACCACCAAAATGCTGAGATGAAGTACCAAGTTACCGCGGCAAGCAATAAAGCGTCTAAATGCTAACAAAAAGATGTTTGTAGAAAGATCAGTCACTAACTTTAAGGGAACGGCTTTTGTAGAGAAATAGACAAACAAACGAGAAAGTTTTGATAATTTTAAGATTACGGCCATTGCAATTTTTTATGCAAAACGAATTAGCGTAGCTTAACCCATCTACTTAAAAAATGACGAAAGAATCTAAAAAAGGACTAATGCAGATTTTAACAGTTGGCATTGAGCTAGAAAGGAAAGTTCATTTGCAAAGCTTTGTTTTTGACCATGAATTTGTGTTTCAATAAAATTTGAACAGCTAATGTAATAATGAATTAGTTCCCTCAACTCAGAGCAATAAGTCAACTACTTTTCACAGATAGAACTTGGAACCGGATTATCTCAAGTTAGTTTTTGCCACCAAAGTTGTTGCTAGAGAGATTTAGTTAAAAGGGTACATGAAGCTAGTAAACCAAGAACATCAAGTAGTCATAACGGAAAAACTAGCAAAGCCTAAGCGGGTTGGTATGCTCATGGTTGCCGAAATTATCATTGTAGATTAGTTTTTATAGCATCGACAGGAACTTCAAGATTACTGGAAATCCATTTACAAAGAGTAAAACCAGCTGAGACCAAAACATTGGATAACTGTGTACACACATCAGTAAATAAACCATCTACGTAAAAGACTCTTTCTATAATGATCTCAATAAGTAGACGGTTTTGATAATTTCTAATCAATTTTTTTTTAGTTAGTGCACGCATGGCCTAAAAAAAGCTGAGGCTATTCCATCCGTCACTGTGTTTAGATTGCATACTTTAGGTTCATCGGTAGGAGAACTGCGCTGCATTGTTTTTTGAATTGGGTTAATATACACTGGTCTGTACATTTTTTCTATGTCATAGCCATAGCAGTTACAGTGATCTAATAATAACGTGATATGGTGATGTGGAAAACTATATAGATACGGAATATTAAGTTATGTTCCCTCTTTCCAAAAAACTTCCTACATTGTATTGCTTTATGGATGCTTTGCGCTTTCCTGATGCGCAGACCGTGCACTTACGGCACCATTTCATGACGTCCTCTTTGCAGTTCAGGCAGTAGAATCGTTCTCGAACTTTCCCTAATGTCTTCTTAATACTAAAGTGTTCTCCTGATGTACCATCCTAGAGATGCTTCAACACTTCTGACACCCTGCTTTTCAGCACTACCAACAGTAGTCTGTTTTCCGTGCCCTCTACACTCTCTAGACATCCCTTAAGAATACCGTTTTCTACTATCAAAAAGTCCAACTGCGCCTTCAAGTCGCGAACAATGGCTGTAGTCCGCTGGACATGGTCTTCTGGACAAGGCATCAGCGTTCCGATGACTGCTTCCGGCACAGTGTTTTGTGTCATAGTCTTGCAGTCTCTTGATCTATCTTGCCACTTGTCCTTCCGGGTTACGGAACTGCAATAGCCATTTTCAAGCGGCGTGGTCTGTTTTCAGTAAAAATTTTCGTCCATACAAATATTTATAGAAATGTTCTATAGACTGGACAACTGCTAACAGCTCCCTCCTAGTCACACAATATTTTTTTCTGGCCTGGACAAAACCTTGCTAAAATACGCGATAACTTATTCTTGTCCATCTTCAACTTGGGAAAGGACCGTGCCTATAGCCAGATTGCTTGCGTCGGTATCCAAAACAAATTTTCTATCTTTTCTTGGATAACTCAAAATCGGCAAGGTGACTAAAGCCTTTTTTAGTTGATAGAAAGACTTTTCGCAGTGTTTATTGTATCTAAATTCTGCTCTTTCTTCGGTAAATTTTGTCAAAGGTTTAGCAATATTGGCAAATTCGAGTACAAATCGTCTATTATAGGTGCATAACCCATGGAAACGTTGGACTTGATGTTTGTCGATTGGTCTTGCCCTTGCTTGCACTACTCGGATTTTGTCTGGGTCAGCCATTACTCCATCTCTAGATACGACATGGCCAAGGCATTGCACTTCCTTCTTAAATACGTTGCACTTTTTTGGGCTCTGTTGGAGATTAGCCCCACGTAGTCGCTGGAACATTTCCTTCAAGTTGTTCAAGTGTTATTCAAAACGACTTTTGTTACGAGAAACTCGGGTTTCTAGAGTTGAGATGTTAAAACAAAAAGTTCCACCGGTCTTCTCAAAACCAAACAAAGCAACGGCCAGCACAGCTTGTTCGGAGAAGGATCGCAGGCTTTGTTATGTGTGATTATAACGTGATTCTAAAAAAAGGCGCCAAGACGATGAAAAATTAAAGTCGAGGGAGACCGTCTAACTCGCCTCGTAGTAAGCGAAAAATAAATAACAGTACACAAATAATAACACCGAATATATATATTTATTATATCACAGAAGTTGAAACAATTATAGAAACGTAAATTCTTGAAAACATTCACACTCAGGTTAACTAACTTAGAAAGTGTGCAGAGTGGCGAGCAACACACCGTGCAACAAACTGCCCTTGTCGGACTAGATGATTATATACATAAAGCGTCTAACTGGATAAAGACATTTACTTAAGTCGTAACCAAATCAAGCAAATTGAGCCTTCGAGATTCGATGTGCACGAACGATAAACTCGCGAAGCGCAAAAATACAATTAATTGTGTTAAGTTAACATGCACGTACGGTCCTCAACGACCTAGTCCCCAAAACACAAATAACAAATTTAAAGTAGGAATACTCACAAGCTGGACCTCACTCGGACTGTTAGCTAACCTCCGAATTTGGTGCACCTAAAAAATACTATTAAACCCAGATCGGAACGGGCATATACGTTTAACACAAGTAAAAAAGGTTTGTTTAGCATCCAATTATTACGAACGTAAGTGCGCAGCGTTTCCCTGTGACTTAATCCGTTAAAGTTTCCATATTTGTCTTCGTAAAAGAAATGATTGTCCTGGAGGTTATCAACCTTTGTCGGTGGATGTGATAAGGACGTATCAATACTTCGACGTCATGGAATATTCCGAATAAAACCACCTGTTGGTTATCTTGACTGATAACGCAGAACAATTGGTGACTACCAAAATCCGCTATAGAAAATTAGTAGGTGTCAATTTAAACCCTCAATAAAGAAAATTGTATACCACTTACCCCGTTTCAACCTTCCACAAATAAACGCATTAGAAATTTGCAGCGTGACACAATTTAACGGTGAAGGTTAACCCGGGCATACAAGTAAAATGAACTCGACAAAGATTTAATGTAAAATGAACTTCGGATATGCTGTCGCAATTGTGACAGTCTGGCGCAAGAGCAGAAAGATCCTGACAAGTTTCATAATATCTACCGAGACATTTTCCCTACTCGCGAATTGAACTACTAATTTCTTATTTATTCTTTATGTTTTACCACGTTAGTTCTTCCTTTGGAACCACTCTCCAACGCAAACACATCTTTCTTTCTTTCTAGACGTGCCATCACCACACTTTCAGTCCTTGCAGGCAGAGTCGCGTCTTTACTCAATAAGACTAATACGGCTGCCTTCTCTGGCGAATGAAAAGGATTTTTTTCATTTTCGATCTTCAGGACATCGATCTTGATATCCAAATGGAACCCATACTTTTCTATAACGTTCATTCTCAAGATAACTTCTTCCGTGATGTTGGCTACCAGTACTTGATAGTCGAGTACTCCATTTCCCAAACTAATGGTCAAAGTCGTACTGTTACTGATGATATCTTCTCGTTTTCCAATAACACGTCAGGCCGAATGATGGTCTTCGTCGCTCCCGTGTCAAACAGTAACTGAACACATTTTCCATTGATTTTGACATCGAGATAAATGGTATGCAATTGCTCTATCGGCGATGCCATTTGAATTGTAATTTCCGGAATCTGATTAGATGAGATTAACTTTTGTTTTTTTTTTGGTCAACTCGTTCCAACTTTTCGCGCGCTCTTCTTGTCTTCTTCTTGGATTTAGTACGGTGTCGTCGTACATGGTCTATTTCATCCGAAATTCAAAGTCGTCACTCCTCTTTCCCGATGTATTCGTCGCGCTATCTCTTTGATGCTTTCCAGTTTCTACGCGAGTACTTCTGCAGCACAGCAAAGTTTATGACCGTCTCGTTGCAATTCTTGTTTTGCTGCAGCAAACTCCAAAGCATGCTTCAAAGCATCATTCAATGTCTTCAGTCGAACTAACCGGAGAGTCTACTGCGTTTCGCTGTCTCGGAGGCCGTCTACAAAGGTTTGAATAGCCAACTGCTTTAAGAACGCATCTGGTGCTGTAGGATACGCAAGACGTGTTAATCTGGCGATGTTAGCCTCAAACTCTTGAAGACATTCGGCAGCTTTCTAAATCCGACTTTTAATTTGAGCTTGGTACACTTGTTGAAGATGAGCATCTCCATATCTTATTTCTAATTGTGAAATTACGAGTTCGCAGTTTTTTTGCAAGTGGCCAGGAACAGTTTGTAAAATTCTAAGCGCTTATTCACGTAAGGAGGCTATTAAAGAATGTAATAGAGCCAAAGCTTCCACGGCCGGAGTCTATACTAAGATAAGAACGTCTTCCGGGTTTGGACCGTGTCAATGTTGTAACCAAAGTCGTCAACGTTTCGCCCACTTTCGGAAGGGGCTTCATCAGGGCGTGAGAGAAATCGAAGAACTCAAACAAACAACCGAAATCTAACTGAACACTTCTCAAAAGTTAGGTAATCAACTTGTGAACCAAGCCAGATTCTAAACTCAGAAAAGGTAAGAAAGAAACCGATAAACTTGAAAAAGCAAACGAAAATCTAACAAAAAACCACTACAGAGTTAGGTAATCAACTTGTGAACCAAGCCAGATTTTGAACTCCATAGAAGTGACTTAAAAAGAAATAGTATTGGGGTGTTTGATGATTTCTGAGATGAGAAATATCTGCTTGAGTTTCCTCTTAAACAATTTGAATTTGATTTTCTATGCTCGTTCGTATTTCTTCTTTTAAATTTTTAGAATTTTCCAACAATTTTTCTTCAAGTTTTTTTAGAATTTTCTTCCACTTTTTGCAAATTTTCGTAATACTTTTCTTGTATATTTTTATTCAGCGATTCTTGACTATTTTTTATTGATTCAAGAAATTCAAATAGTTTTGCATTCATTTTGATGATGAGTTACCAGCATAAGTTATATATAACACGAATAAAAAGTTTAAATGTACTACTTTAACGAACTGAAACAGCTAAAATTACACGGTATAAACAAACACGCGAAGCGCGAACTAAAGTTTTATTTATTTACGCAAACAATGTTTTTATTACGGGAGCGATATTAAATTACTTAATGGTATTTACACTAAAATCGCGCACAGCTTATTTATTTACACGATCCTATTCGATACCGCACACTGACGCCACTGTAACGATTATTGTTAAAACTAATTTATTAATAATATGTACACGTTTATAAATACACAAAACTAATTAAATCTAAGGATATTTAATACAAACACACTAATTTATATAGTACACTCACCGAAAGATAAAATCCGCGGATACTTCTATTTATTTAAACACTAACGCTTGTTTACATTAAAGTCACGTACTACAAGGCTACACATCGTAGATTTATTTCGGCACGCGTTAATCACTTATATATTTAGACTTGAATAATCTTACTGGAATAACGGAGCTATGATTCATTTGTATCGCTTTTATATATTTTGGCAATCCTTCGCGAATGTTCTATATCTTTCGGTGAACGTTCTGGAAAATAGCTAACAACTTCGTGAAGACTCTAAAACTAATTATATTATAATTTCTCGAACGTTTAATTATACAGTAAACATTACGTTACATATATAATGTAATAAAGGTAAACTAGTAACGCTAACCCAGATAGCATGTAAACTTACAGCAAGTTTGCTTTCAGCTTGCTTTTTCCTTGCCAAGTTTACGAATCTTGCTGCAAGTTTGCAGCAATATTGGTAATTGGTAATATTGGCAACTTTTACGACACACGCTTGAGAAATTTAAGTAGCTTGCTGCAAACTTGAAGCAACTAGCTGACAGCAAACATTATTTTTCAAATTTACAGTACGCAGGCGTAAACGCATAAATACCGGCGCATGTCTCGCCATTTTTATGTTAATAAAAGTCATGTCTGTCATTTACGTGGTGTTTGTATTCTAACCCATTATTATTTAGTTCTGTGTTTACTCATCGTAGACTTTTTAGGTCATTTTAGGTGAGTATCATTGCATTTTAGTGCACTTATTGGTTTGCATCTTAGGTTTGTATACTTATTTGATTAAAAATTTCAAATAATTTTGCAAACACTAGTAACCAAGTTTGAGACCATTAATGTATGCTGTGTATTGTGTAATAATATGATTTTAAATTATTAAAGTTTTGCATGCGTTTAGCTTATTTAACATTACCATCAATTAGCAATTAAGGTTATTCTTAATTTTATGTTTCAGGTCAACAAACCTAGCGATGAATAGATCAGGTGGAAATGGAACAGAGTTAAAACAAATAGACAATATCTAATGAAGTTGTAACTAGTTTGTAGAAACAAAGCCTTTATTTAATTACAATATCAGTAAGCAACATAATTTTTTGTTTTTCTTTGTACCTTTCTTCAAAGTACAGCGATATTACTTAAAGTTTGACAAATTTCCATGACAAGCAACTTTAATATGTCTGTAAGTAAGTAAGTCTTGCGATTATATGTTTCAATAGCATTTTTACAAATTTTAAAATTTGCGATGACAGGGGACTGTAACATTTCTGCAAATCCAAATCTTGTCATGGCAAGATGTAACAATATTGCTGCAAGTCTCCAAACTTGTCATGACAATATTGCTGCAAGTTTGTCGCGACAAAGTTGTCACAAGCTTGTTATTGCTTCCTTAGTCAACTTGCAGCAAACTTGCTGCAAGTCTCCAAACTTGTCACGACCATATTGCTGCATTCTTGATACAAGCTTACATTGCTGTTTGGGAAAGTGATATATTAATAACGCTATGTAGTTACCTCGGAAAATGTACTTCTTCAAAATACCTACTTAAGTTTCTAACTAAAACAGATTTGCTTTTGAATTTGGCGTAACCACAGAGGTGATGCAACCCATTCCCATTTAAAAATTAAAAATCCAATAAAAAAGACAGCGACATTTGCTGTGGCTGTAATTTTCTAGCTAAAGTAACTTCCGTAACTAGGACCTCAGTACCCACTGACAAACCGTCAGTTAACTAACTCTTCTTCTGTTTAATATAATGATGTTTGTGCACGTGTTTATGTGTTGGGATTTAAAGCTGTTCTAACTTTCCGATGTTTATTGATATTTTTAATTATAAGCTGGTTGTTTGATAAATCTAAATTATGTAATAATCTTGCGTTTATTTTTAATTAAAATACTGAAGGGGTCACGATTTACTTTTGGTGTGTGTTTTATTTAACCTACTACATAGCTTTCTCACATATCAAGAGTAAGCAGTATATAACAAAATTAAGACATAGTAAAAAAAAGAGTAGCTTAAGGATCACAGCCACAGCAAGATGTCGCTGTTTTTTTTTGTTTGCGGGTTTTAGTTTTCAAACGTGAGTGGGTTACAGCACACTCTATAAAATAAATGAATTATTAGATTGCGGATGCGTAACTTTTTTCGAAATCAAATTAAGAATTGTTTTCTAGTTTGTTATGTTCCAATGGGGGAGGTAGAGAATAAGAAAAAAAATTAAATTAATTACCAAAATGTCACGCTTACCTTTCGGCTAGCCTCACCGTAGATGGTCGTCGGGTAAAAGAAAATCGAAGAGAAAAGAATCTTCTTTGGTAAGCAAAATGCCCGAGTGCGCCACCTCTTCTCGAAATTTAGTCGAACGTAATAAATCTACGCAGGAGAAAAGGAGATCCTAGACCCGAGGTCTCCCAAAAGAAAGATGCCGAGAATAAACAATAATCATTTATTAGGTATATATACATTAACAGAAAATTCCTTGAAGGAAAGAACCAACTCGACGGTTACGCCCCTGGTATAAATCACAACTAAATAAATTACACAACAGATAGAATATAATGTTAAAGCAGGTCTAAAATAGACTCTAGAAGCAAAGAAAAAAATTGCGTTAAAACTTAAATTATGTTTCCGCGGCTACAATAAACGGTAGCAGATACACCCGTGACCGCGCGTGAGAATTAAAAAACATAACACCGCCCGTGGTCCTTGACGTCAAGTTCACGATCGGTAGAAAATTCGTCAATCATTTAGGTTACGACAAACAATACGTTGCGAGCTCCCAAATCTCTACTATTTACAATTCCCGCACATTATAGATTGAAATTTTCTTTTACGTTAGTATAGTAACTAAACACAATTAATTAGATTAAAATAAGCGTACTGTATGCACAAAAGACAATTGTTCAAGAAAGAAATAAATCAAATTACGAAGTCCGTTCTGTTTCCATTCCATTTAATATGTAGCGTGAGTTGCACTATTCATTTCACGTTGTTAGGCGCGAGCAGAAGTCGTGACCCCGAAGCGCGTGGTCGAAAGTGGGTCGAGGTTCTGCGGCCTCCCGCTGTTCAACGTTACGCTTAAAGATACGTATAAATACCTTTTCGTTCCGAGTTTTTTTTTGCATTACTCCTTCACCAGGTCATCTCGTTTTTATAGCTCGGCACACTTCCCAAGCTATGAGAAAGCGCCATCAGTCGACTTGTATTCCTTACACCGCTGCGCTTGTTATTTCATAGGTACGGTGATACAACTCCGGCAGTTCGTAAGAAGCCACACAGAACGTCAGCTCAGAAAGAAAACTCAGAAAGAAAGCTCCGGAAGAAGGCTCCGAAAGAAGCTCCGAAAGAAAGTTAAATCAGCGAATATTAGTTGGAACGTCTCCACCATCAACCACGTGCGAATACTAACCTACTTTATGATTTTACTTAGAAATACGTAGATATTTTGTTTTACGAATGTGACATTCGATCGGATTCATTAAGAGTTTCTAAAATATAACGTCGTTGCATTAAATGATAATCGATGAGGAAAAACCTCATTTTTCTTACCAATCCGCATCCGCCACATCCATTACAACGCGAACCACCAAATAAAATGAATTCCGTAGATGGCCAACTACTCTCGATATAGCTCGAGGTCAGATATTTCACACGGTTAAAGGCAAGGTTGCCTAACTATCAGGCGAATTTATGCCTATTTACGAATTTACACGTTACAAGTTGATAAGCCAATTATTTAAAATTTTTACATATTCCGAAAAAGGTTTTTATAATTTACCGTTGTTTAAACTGTTTGGTCTTGTTTGAACAAAATTTAATACAAGAACACATAAAGATTTAAAACCTAAAAATAATACATAAATCACAAAACAATAATAAAACAAAATGAGGTATAGTTTCTGTGAATGCTTAAATTTGGTCAGTTTAACACGACATTTTGACTTTGGATTTTGACGTCACTCTCAAGAAATAACAGTTATGATTATTTTAAGTTATTAATCATTTGTGGTTGCTTAGACTGTGGTAAATCAAGAATGTTTATTTATAGAGTATACAATAGTAATTTATGTAACAAACGTCGAAAGTGAAGACTTTCGACGAGAATAACTTACATTATTTTATGCCTTTGGTAAAATTTTTGGAAAACCAAAAAGTACATTGAAAATATCACAAATATAATGTTGGTAATACATTTATAACTAGTAGCTAAATATACATAAAGTTTAAAATTCAGATGTTTTACGTAGTACCAACTCTTAAATATATAATACTCTAATATTTGAATTTATGAAACCTTTAAAGCGATTTTCTTCTGATTTCAACTATAGTTTTAAACTTTTAAACAAATTTTTTACTAGACACACATTACTACTTAAATAATAATTAACACTCATGTAGTTTTACGTAGGTTTTGTTTTTCTACTTTGCAAATCTATAGAGTTTTTTTCGTCATTACGTAACTATACTAACGAACGAATATTGATGTTTTTAACTTTCAACGAAAGCAACAGAAAAACAAGTTTAATACATTAATAAATAATAAATTAAAACAAATGTGTACAAACATTTATCTTTTTTTGTAAAGGTTTTACATTAAGAACATTAGTTATACTTTGGATGATTCAAGCGCAGTATGAAATAAAACCATTGTAACAATTAATCAGTTTTTTTGAATTATGTTTATGTTTATAACTAACAGTTTTGTCGTTTTCTTATAATTTGTGCCGAATCACAATATAAAAAAATGAATGCAAAAAAACCTATAACTCGTGTAAATACTCCAGCTAATAATTTGAAAAGGCTTGCTAAGACACCAAGGCCAAGAACACCAGCATCTAAACTACCACTAAATGAACCTTTTTCATTCTCGAAGACATGTCCAGATTCAACTACAAGTAACGTAACTATCAATCAAGAAGTTACAGCTATCGATTGGAATTTACAATGTAATTTAGTTTATAACGACTACTTACATGCAGCAGTGAACAAGCATCTCGTAGAAGAAGCAGCAAAAGATTATCAAACCTCGTTTGACAATCAGTTAGCACATCAAACCAAATGTCTACGCAAATTTGCCATTGAAAAGAATAAATTGGAAAATGAGATTAACGAACTAGAAATGAAAATTGCAGTTCAAAAGTTATCGTCTAAACTTAACGACTTGTATAATGACTTAACGAATTTAACCAGTGATTATAATGTGATAGAAAACTTAGGAATATACACTAAGTTTGTTGAAAGTATTACGAAACGTATTTATTTGGAAGGCATAAAACAATTTCACACACAAAGTGAATACGACGAGTTTTCGTCATTAGTGGAGAAGTGCTTCACGTCGATTAAAAATTTGAGAAGAATTATAGACGATGAAATGATTAGCAAAGTGTTATGTGAAAAGCTTCAAAACTTTTTAGAACTCAATCACGAACTGAAACTGCAACGGAAAATGTTGTCCGAAACGTTATCGCACATTAATTTTATGCTGTTTAGAAATATCTCGGACAAATTTTCTAGCTTAAATGAATTAGATAACGTAATTTAATTTTAGGATTAGCTATGTATTTTATATTAAGGCTTATTAATGTATCTTCATAAATTTCCAATTATTTACAGGCCATTTCTTCTTCTTTTGTAATGTTGCTTGCATAACTTGTAGGTGACTTCTGTTAAATTTTTTCTTAATAAAGTCTGGTATTTACACTGGTTTACTGATATTTATATTATGGTACTGAGTCATTTTTAAGAATTTGTAATAAATTGCCATAATTTATATATGGATAACACAAGCGCGTCATCAATCAGGCGCTGTTTCATACAATCGGTGATGTAACAAGTACACTCAGAAAAAGAAAAAACGCGACACTACACATAGTTGTATAAACAACTACGACCTATCAGGTCTGAAATAGTTCAAGTAAATTTTACTAAGCATTGTTTCAAATGGTGAAAAATTCCTTTCTTTATTGTTGTATGTTCATGTAATTTTAATTTTGTCAGTTACAATATTAACAAGATTTTTGTTATAAATTTGTAAGTATTCGTTTCTTGAAAACATTTTTTGTTTTTATACATTTGCAAAAATATTTACTCTAGGATTTGTTATTTTGGTATCGAATTTGATTAACGTGACAAATGCGTTTTCAAAGTTAGAATTTTTCTAAAGAAATTTTGAAACTGTTATTTTTTAATAGTTAATTTATTATTGTCCTTTAAATTAGCGTTTCAAACAAGAATATAAACTCTAGTATAAGTTGGTACAGTTTCCGTCGCTTATTGGAATCACAAACAATGTCATCAGTGGGGCACAGACGTATGCTACTACATATATTTTGCACGTGGTATTTATTTGACAATTGAAACAATTGTATACGTTATTTTCGAGTTACCTGGTATTTTTAGTGTAATTGGGAAGAATGTGCAGTTTTTAAAATAACTTAATTTAATATGTCTTATGTGATAACATTATTCTGTGTTTATTTTTGGTTTAACAAAACTATTGAGAAGAAATGTGTACTTCTTCTAATAGTAAATTAAGTACCATAACATTTGTTTTTTGATATTTTTTTTAGTTTACGATGTCAGACTATTTTGCAATAGGTTTTTGTTTTTTTTAATGTTTAATCAGACTCCAGGGGCAACCACGTAATGTACCAAAACGACCGAGGCATCTACATCACGAAGACGTTGGATTATTATTACCACCGAGCGACGTTTCTTTCATTGGGAAAATTCCTATGATGACGTCACGCCACGTCTTGAAGATGTCGAAATCTTCGCTAAACTAAAATAATTTTAAACGTATTGGGAGTCCACTTACCGAAATAACAAAATTAATTATGGGGAAACTCGGCGCATTCGGTTTTCTCATTAATCGTATGGGATTTACTTGTGATAACACCGTATGTACGTGTTTGTTATATTTCAACTACTTTTAGAAAATTTTGGAAAGATGCTGCTAGCTAGTTGCATTCTTCGAACATTGTAAGTATTATATTTCTTACTTTTATTATTTGCCCGTAAGACTGGATGTGCATATCAGGTTGTTGTCACAATTAACTATAATTTTTTTTTATGTGTAACATATTATTAGACGACGCGCTCTTTTTCTCTGAATTATTGAGGTTTGTATTCGTGTTATAATTTACGAATGTAAATTTATTTCTTTGCGTAAAAAAACGACAACGTCGCATATGGCAACACAAACCCAAAAACCGCAGGGTTCTCGATAGAATGCACTTTGAAACGAAGACGGATATTACCGATCATTGCGACCGAACATGGAAAGCGAAGCTGGAATTGCTAAATCACAAAGACGGCAGCGTGTAGAAGACTGTAGAAGCACTGAAGAATTCTGATGGTGTGCTACATTGGGACCCAATGACATCGCTGACTCAAAAGACGACTAGACAGAACTTTTCGCAATTACTTTGGAGGAACAATTCAGCCTTACGCACGAAGACATCGAACCGGCAAGGACATCTCACTACATCGAGAATCGTGGCTGTCAACTGGGGCAAAACTATTTTTGTGGTACGGTAATAATATAACATACACGCCTAGCGAGACTTTCATCTGTGAATATTCACTCGCATCCACGTTATAAATGAGTGTAAAACTTTTGATGCTTATGTGAAAGTCTTTCTGGGGCAAGCATTAATTCTATTTTTGTGATTTGGCTTGATTTTCTTGTAATGTCATTAGCTTTTTAGATACTGCATATGTGCATAATATTTACCAATGTAAATTTGTTTTTTTGAAAGGTAAAAGTTAGGCCGACAAGTTTAATTTTGTGTACGACGTGTTGCCCAACTGAGTGGGGCTTGCATCAACAATTATTGTCTGGGATCTGTATCTACATACTAGCATTGATCGCATTTATGTAAATCTACTTCGTATCTCGTTTCTAACTACTCTGTGATAAAATAAAAATATATTCGTGTTACAATTTTGGCGCTTTTTTAATCATAAGTATAATTAGCACATAGAGACCTGCGATCCGCTTGCCGATTCACCTGAGTTAGTCGCCGGTAATTAAGATACATGAAAATCCTCGTAACAACTGCGTTAACAAATTAGTTTGAAATCGATTGCAAAGCTTCCACCACGCGAATTAAACACACCACCCAGGCAAAGGCAAAACAAATGATTTTTAAGTTAAAGAAATGGAAAATAATCGGATCAGACGGCATCAGCAACCAAGCGGTTCGACTCCGTTCACTAAAGGCGTGACCATCCTTTGTGCTATTTTCAACACCTTTCAGAATTACCGTCCCATCAGCATGCATGAAAGTGATTCGAAAAAAACAGTTCTTGGTTTTCTAAAGTCACACTTGATGACGCAGCAGGCTTTGCGCGTCGCCGAGAAGGTCGACGCAAGATTTGAAAAAAAAAATTCACACCGGAGTGGTTCAAAAGGCGTTCGACAAGGTTTGGCATTAGGAGCTTCTATTAAAGCTATTCTACAACGGCATCTCGCAACTGTTGGTGCAGCTCATCCATTTCTACATCATCAACCGCACGTTTCCAGTGAAGCTAAACACGTTCAAGTCCAGCCCGAGGAGAATTCAAGCTGGAGTACCTCAAGGGCCAGTTCTGGGTCTTCTGCTAAACAAGAGCTTTACTTCCGACATCCCAAAGCACCCACGAGCAGAGTACGCGCTATACGCCGACGACCGCAGTAATGGTAAGCTTGAGATCTCTTAAACAAATCGTGAATCCGTTGCAGGTTGTCATGGATCACCTGTCGAGTTAGTACGCCGACTGGAAGATCACCATAAACCCAAGGATGAACATCGCAGTACTCTTCACACGCCTCTTGAGAATCGGACCAGTACGTCGAGTTAACCTGAGAGTTACAGACATATCGTGGAAGAACGAAGCAAATTACCTAGATCTCGTTCTGGACAGACGCCTATTATAGAAGAAACATCTTTACAACGTCGGAGCGAGAGCATCCGCAGCCAGGGCCAAGTCGTATCTTATAATTTTATATTTAGCCTTCAGCACTTTATTTGGAACTCACCTATCAGGAATTTAATCGAAGCTTAACGTTATACAATGCAGCTGTCGTGAATACGCTGACGTAACACCCCCGAGTGATACTTTGTTTAGAACAATTCAACCCTAAGAATTAATTTTCCACATACTCCCGACCGGAACCAAAGCCTCCTAAACGTTCGAACGAAGTATGACAAATAAAAAAAAAGAGATACTCAAGACCGACAAGGATACCAAAGAGGATAGTACCGACACCGTTGATCTCTGTGTTAGCTGAGAGGAGAGATGTATGAATTTGGATTAAAGACTGCTGGCATCGTTGACGAGATGCGCCAAGACTTAGTAAATCTTATCCGATACAGAAAACCGTGGCAGCCGACGTCTGTAGCTTCAAGACTAATACACACCGCCGAAACCGCTATAAAACGGATACCGATCCCGTCAAATTTCTCTAGTCCGCTAGAACAGGTCAGAATCCACATGTGGAGGCTCAGTTTCAATGGAAAGTCGGACCTAGTGACATTCCTCAAACGTCTGGACGAGACTTGCGTGACTTGCCAGAGATACTCACCAACAACGCGCTGTTATGCTACCGTAACACTAAGAAGAATTGGAGTTGATAGACGGACTTTATCCGAAATCTACTACCGGAATACCGCTTATACATCCGCCGCGCCGGTCGGATTTCTAGAGCGTAACCGATTTCATGTGTCAAAGAGTTTGAGCTCATCCTTAATGTCAACATCTCGACGACAGCGTACAAAAAAACCACCACTCCCGCGCTTTCCGGGAAAGTGAAAGACCGCCGGCCACCGACCAAACACCGTTTTCCCCTCCAGGACGAAGACACTGGATCAACCAAGCAACGTTCGTGTTCTTGTCGAAACCATCGATCTCTGCTGGAAGTGCGGATAGACCGCGTGTGAGAAACAAGGCGTATTATCCAAGGACTGTTCTTGCAAAAGTATGGAAAACGACTGGGGAACTAAGCAGTAGGAAAGTGACAATCGAGACCTTCCAAACCAAGGACAACCGACCATACCTTATTGTAAAGATCGAAAACCACAAGATCTAGATCCTAGTGGACACCGGAGTCATATCTTTCTTGAGCTCCAGTCCGTTAGTTATTTGTGCTAGTGTGAAGGTGCAGGCGCAAACCGTTACCAATCAATCCGCTAGAGTAATAAATAGAACCGAGGTCTCGATTTCCGAAATCGTTACCGCCAGAATCACCGTAGATGACTACGAAACTCGGCACACGTTCAACGTGTTACCGGAAATGGCATATAAATTTATTCTGGGAATGAATTTTCTTCATACAATGAACCTCCACATGAACTTCCAAACTGGCCTTATCTAATTGGGAAATTAATGTATATCCGGCAATCCCAAAAAAGCGGATCTTACTATGGTGACATTCATAGTGGATAGCGTAGAGGCCTCTAACAAAAAGCGAATGCAAGATTTCCCGTATGAGATACCGAATTTGCAAGCGGTGAGTGGATTTACTTGTCGGGTGGAACACTACATCCGCTTACGCGAACAGCATCTTATTAACTGTAAGATGCGAGAGGTAGTTAACCCCAAAGTTGACCGCATGTTTGCTCAGGGGGTAATCGAACTATGCGATAGCTCGTAGAGTTCATTAAACGTTACTATACGGAAAACCGACGGAACCGCTCGCTTTTGCATATATTATCGCAAAGTCAACGAAGTCACCAAAAAGAACGCTTATCCGCTTACGCATATTCATGTCAACTTGGACCAGCTGAAAAAAGGCAATTACTTCTCGAGTCTCTACCTAAAAGAAGGATACTGGCAGATACCGCTGTTCGTTAAAACCAAACCAGTAACCGCTTTTACCGTACAGTCATAGGAGCCGAATTGGAAGGCAAAGCATTTTCATATCTCGATGACATCATTGTTCTAGCAAAGACTTTTGATGTACATCTGCAAAACCTAAAGTTGGTGTTTAACCGTTTCAAGGCCGTTAACTTGAAGACCATCCAGTCAGCGCCGAAAGACTCCGTACCGATCCGAAGAAGGTAAAAGTTATTTTACAGATTCCGACCTCTACTACCGTCAAGAAGCTTCAAAAGTTCTTAGGAGTAATCTCGTTGTACCGCCGTTTCATACTATCCTTTTCTACCACGGCGGCTCCGTTAACTAAATTCCTACGGAAAAAGCATTTTGGAAATAGGGTACCAAGCAAGAAGAAGCTTTCACTCTCCTTAAACAACAACTTACTGAATCCCGTGTTGGATTTTGGGAGACCGTTTATTCTGCAAACCGATCCATCCGACGGCGGGCTTAAAGCGGTTCTATTTCAAAACCATTCCGACGACGACCAAGTGACGGCCCGGAACTATTCCGTTACCCCGCACCCGCACTTAGAAGATTATCGCTTCACCGTCATAATCGATCATGAATCCCTACGCTGGCTTCACTCGATCAGAAGTCAAAGTAGTCGCATCACCCGCTACAGTATCTTTTTCATTTCAATTCGATTTTAAGTACTAAAAGAAAGTTCTGAACAAGATAGTCGACACCCTATCTTGAAAATTGTTTCCAGAAGCTGTTGATACCCTAGTCGCTGTTGTATCTGAAAGTTGTAAATGGTACGACCGACTAGTGACACCGTATAATCTAATCCGCAAAGAGTATCCTATATTGTTCGCGATGAAAATTTGTACCGACATTGGGCGCCTCTGAAAAAACCTATCAAAGAGGATCTTACAGAACTCTGGAAGCTTTGCGTACCCACTCCACTCTGATCGCGTTTGACCCAGGTCAAAAAAAGGCTGTTTTTTCGCCGAGATCTTTTTGGACCGGTTTACCAAATAGACGTGTTGCTATTCGCTCCGTAATGCCACCGCCATCCATATTGTGACCGCCTTCTATAAAAAAATCGTTACAAAATTTGAAACACCTTGCACCGTAATTACAATAGGACTCAGTTCACCAGTCTCGCGTTCCGGCAATTATTATGCGAGATTGGAATTCAAGCCAATCCCGTTAATAGAGCCAACCGTACGCTAAAAACCGTCATTGCTCAGTACTACAAAACCGACCTGCGCACTTGGAATAGCCAGCTTCCCAATGCAGTGATAGCTCTAAATACCTTCAGCACGAATTCACCGGCTTTACACCGGCGTTCCTTAACTTTGGACGTGAATCGGTGCTTCTGAAAACTCTTTACCGCGAAGTAGAGTTTGTTGAACAAGATGACACCAACGATTCCACTAACGTACCGCCCCCTTACCTTAGCTGCTTGAAAGAACTGCAAGAATTTTTTTCCGCAATCTGTGACACTTCGTTCGTTAAGCAAAGCGAGCAATATAATCTTAGGCAACGTCCGTAGCGATGCTCTGTTGGTGACCAAGTGTAAAAACGAGAATATCCTCAATCCTTCGCTGTTGAAAGATATGCTGCCAAACTAGCCATTAAGTACGCGGGCCCGTTTACTGTCACTAAGGTCCTTTCCTGGTGGTGTACCGCCTCCGAGATGAGCAAGGCACCGTGCATATGTCCGTTCACGTTAAGGATCTTACAGAACCTGTCTAGAGAAACCGAGACACTCTTACTTACATACCAAAACATGTCGAAATCGACTTGCCATCCGCCGCCGACACATTCCATTAATCCCCGGCTATCCCAGAAGGCTGAAGAAGCCTGCTGGGCCAAAAAAGCGGTAGTCCGCCTGAGACCGACCGACCACAAGATGGACGTCCCTTCTCCATAGTCAATGACTGTTTCTTCCTCCGCCTCGCTGTTGATACCTCCGTCTCCAGTTGGCGAATTGATCAGAACAGCTACAACATTAGAGATGCCTGGGTCCAGCGCACTCTGCTGGCGTTGTGGTTTTACAATGTTCTTCCAGTTCTTTGCCCGGAGGGTCGCACCGTCCATACCACGGACTACACACCTTTTCCCTGAGCAGAAAGAAACAGGAGTCAGAGAGACAACAGCAACGAGAGAAGCAAGCCGACCGGAAAGCAGCCCTTGTCTTCTATAATAATAAGAAAGACGTTATCGTGTGCTTTGGTGGTAAGACCATTACACCCCAACATAAAAGTTTTGTTTTCTCTCTCCGAAGCAAAGGACCCCCGTTACGAATTTAATTTTGTTTTTAGATTAAGATTGTGTTAATGTACCGTTATTTATTTATTTTGATCACCCACATTGCCGCTTACCGAACGCACGCTTAACTGTCAATATTTTCATTCGTGCACATAACACTTGCTTGGTTTTCGTCTTCGCTGCTTTCGCTCTCTTCAATTAGGTTACCGAACTACCATTCCGCTTTAAAGAGTAAAATAAAGTTGATTTATTTACTGCTGTTTTTTATTACCGTCGTTTTTAGGACCGTTCGAAGCCCTAGACAACCGTGCCCTCACTGAAGTTACCCAGACAACACCGTCTAACAGGAGAGTACACTCCTCGAACAAATCTGGCGCCCGAAAACCGTACCGTCCCTTAGCTTTCTATTTCAGATAAGCTTTCCGTCTGCCGGTTGCTGTCTTCGTAGTTCATCTAACTGCCCAAACTTCTTTTTAAATACGACTGCAACCCCTCTGGACATGTGACATTAAAACTTTTCCGACTGCCGGTTGGTGTCTTCGTAGTTCATCTAGCTGCCCTACCCCTCGGGGCATGTCAAGATCCTCACGCAATGTGCGATGGCGTAATCTTTTTGTGTTTGGAACCGGTCTTGTTGTTCCTCGGTGGTAACTCCGAACCTAGCTTTTCCAGAACCTCCGTATAAGTTCATAAACTTTTTGAACTCTATTCCTTTGATTTGATTCTTGGTTCTGCTGCTTATTACTCTGGTTCGGACCTGAAATTGTGTATTGTGGTTATTGCTAGCAAACGGGGCTAGACGATCGACGTAGATCACTTTTTGCTTTCTTCTGCGTGATTTTCGGATGCGATATATAACGTTATTAATACGTATAAAGGCCCTTCCATTGCCTTTGCAGCTTTGGTGACAAACCACGTTTCCTTTGGGGATTATACAACCAGACCATGTCGCCAGGTTGAAATCCACAATTTTGTGCCTTTGATATCATATCTAGTCTTCATCCTGTCTTGTTGTGTGTTTTTACGGACCTCTTCATGTACTTCGTCTAGCCTCTTGGTCAGCTTGCTGACGTAATCTTTTCCAGCAACTTCTTCTTCCGGTCTTCGTCCAAATTGGAGGTTGCATGCCAGTAGTATTTCGCGACCGAGCATCACACAGGATGGTGTTTGGCCTATGTTTTTGTGAACGGATGATCGATATGCCATTAGGAAAAGGTGTAAGTACTGATCCCAGTCTTTTTGGTGTTCGGACACTACTTTGGCTAAGGACAAGGACGTAAAGACATTATTAAAGACGTCGCTTTCTGCTTGTTGCTCCAACCATTAGCTGTAGCTGCGACTTCAAACTGCTTGTAGTAGGTTGACCATGGAACTTTACCATCGAAATTTGGAGGTATAACTTTGAACTTGTGAGTGGTTTCTTCCCGATGGTCCAATATTAAATCTTCTGGTGACGCTTCCTTCGCCGTGACAATTCATTCGATTTATTCTTTCTTCAAGTAGTTTCATTCTGTCTTCTAATTTGTCCTCTATTGCTTCTACTTTCTCATTCATAGATTCGCAAATTTCTTCTTTTAAATTTAACATATCTGCTTGGGTTTCTTCTTGAACAATTTTAATTTGATTTTCTATGATTGTTCGTATTTCTTCTTTCAAACTTCTAGAATTTTTCTTCAATTTTCTGAGAATTTTCGTAAAACTTTTCTTCCATTTTTCTAGAATTTTCTTCTATTTTTCTAGAATTTTCTTATATTTTTCTAGAATTTTCTTCTATTTTTCTAGAATTTTCTTCCATTATACTAGAATTTTCTTCCATTTTTTTATTCATCGATTCTTGACCAGTTTTTATTCATTCAAGAAATTCAAATAGTTTTGCATTCATTTTACTTTGATAACGGGTTACCGGCATAAATTTAAATATAACACGAATAAAAAGTTTAAATACACTACTTTAACGAACTGAAATAGCTATGATTACACATTATAAATAAACACGCGTATCGCGAACTAAACAGTTATTTACGCACTCAATGTTTTTATTACGGGAGCGATATTAAATTACTTATTAGTATTTACACTAAAATCGCGAGCTAAACAATTGTTTATTTATTCGATACCACGCACCTGTCACCAATGTAAAGTTTATTATTGCTACAAATTTATTTATACTAAAAATATGTACACGTTTAAACTAACCGAGCTAATTAAATCTAAGGATATTTAGTAAAACCACTTACACTATAATTTACGTATAGCACTATCACTTACACGAAGATAAAGTACGCGGATAACTATTTAAAACTTATTGTTTGTTTACACTAAAAGTCACGTACAAGGTTATACACCGAAGATTTATCTGACACGCGTTAATTACTTATTTATTTAGATTTGAATAATCTTTTTCGAATTATGGGAAATAACTGACTGCTGATTTGTTTGAACCGCATTTATACACATTTTGGAAATCCTTCGCGAATGTTCCATATCTTTTGGAAACGTTCTGGAAAATAGATAAGAACTTCGAGAAAACTCTTGAACTTGAGAACGTTTCAATGTATACCTACACTTGTTAGATTGTGCTCTATCCTATATGCTTTGTAGTAGGTTCAAACGCACCTATGGTATCTCCAAGCCGAGGATCTTTATTAGTATGAGAAGTGGCGCCGATTTTTTAAAAATTTTATTACTAACCGATACCACTACAGAAAAGCTTGGTAACACTTTTTTATGGAATTTCTAGACAAAAAATTAAAAGTTGATCATAATATTACATTATTGTAGAGAATAACCCGCCTTATTTCTTCAAAAATGATACAAAAACTGCAAAATTGTAAAGTTTAGGCTATTTAACACAGACTAGACAGAATTTTCTACTGTGCAGAGGCTCGGAAAGATATTTGCTCAGAATAATTTGAAGCAAGTTCCATTTGTGACATGGAAAAGGAGAAGAAATATAGCTGTTTCATGTCAGCGCATCAACAAATTTGGAACCAGCACAGCGCCATGACACTAATAACCCTAGCGGTAAAAACTAGAACAAGATTGGTAACCTCTACCAATTCACAATCCAGGACCAAGACTGTCGGTTTGTCAAAGCCCAGGACCGTCAATTATGGAGCAGATCATTCCTGGTACTTTTATAGAGCACTATACAGTCTGCAATAAAAACAAAATATTTTCTAATCTTGACTTCTACGCCAAGTAAAGAAGTTTTAGAAAAAAAGCACGTAGGAACGTTCTACAGCAAAAATTTGTAAACAAAAACTTTTTGCTGAAGGTGACGAAAAAGATCACATTTATAAGCCCTGCCAGAGACAAAAATTATCACGGGATGAAAAGAATGAAGTGAAAGACAAAGACGAAGACGCGACGACGGGAGTTGACTTATGTTTAGTGTGTTGGGAGTTTGGAAAGAACGTAGAAATGTAGCTGAGGTTCAGTTGGGCGCATAAAGTAAGTGCTGACACAGAAAGAAAATGTCAATAATGGCCATATGTCACCATTACCCTTAATAACTCTACAAATAAATTGCTTATACTTTTTGTAAAAAAACTGCGATAAAAGACAAATTTTATTTAAATGATGTACATGAATTATAATTAGGATAATACATTTCTTGCGTTAAATTTAGTAAAAAGGACTTTTTTATTCTGTAATTTAAAATTAACTCTATTTTTTTTAAATGTTTTCTTGTAAATAAATTTTAACAAACTACGTCAAACTAGATAGTCTTTCAATTAATAATTTATAGACGTTTAAGGGAAGTGTTTTTGACATACACTGCAACAAAGTAGCCGGTTTACTGCAAGCAGCCATAGCTTGAATTAAGTATTCGATACTTAAATCGTAGTCCTTTAGTTTGATGCACATATTTGCTGCTTGAACTTTTTTCATAAAAAAGTCTCTTCGTGCTATAGCCGTGCCGATTTTGGCATGACATAGTTCGTGGTAACTTTCAGATTTTGTAGCTTCTTGGTGCAAAATTTCGGCTAATCGACCTAAAAAGTTAACGACATTGATGTTTTAATCGTTGCTAAACTTTCACTTACTTTCGAAAAGGTTGTACGTACATTCATACTGGTATTTTTCTTGCGTTTGTTTGTATACGCAGTAACCAGAATAAGTCACAAAAGCTGCAAGACCTATTGTAACGATTGGATAAAAAAAAGAACACATGTTCTCAAGACGATCCCAGAAAGTGTTACAAGTGATTTTGATACCCATTAATTATTCACATATTTTTTGAAACGTCAAATGTCAATATGACGTAGGCAGTTTCGTACTATGCATTAATTAAAACCCAACATTTTATAGTTTGCTGTCATTATTTTATGTAAAAAAATTCCGAGTTTTTTTGGGCCTACGTACAACTCATAAATAAAATCTGTCTGTCTATTCTGAAATTCATACAATGCATGTGTGCAATGTGTGCGGCGCACACAAGCGCCAGGTCTGAACGGGGGCCCCGAAGAAATTGAACAAATTAAAATTTCAAATCCTCCATGATAATTTAGAAATTTAATCAGTGGCAGCTGGTGGTCAATCATACAAGAGGCTCATTTAAAAAAACACAATTATCGCAAAATCTAAAAAAACATTCTTAGGTACACTAACACGATTTATATTTAAGATCAATTATATTTAAGATTAAAATTTAAGATATTCGTTTATTTTTACAATTACCAAAATACGCAATAATAAAAGCCTATACAACTAGTAGTGGAAAAATCTATTATTTACTTCAAATTCACAAATCCAATCTGACGATTCGTATAAAGATTCTTTAAAATTACTATGGATTTCTTTATTTTATGTTTACTAGTCTTACGAATTTGAAGTAAAGTCTGAAAACGAGCATTAAATTTAAGTTCTAAACGTGTAAACTAATATTAGCTATTTTTATGTCTTGTACCACCGTCATTATGATACAAAAACGATAAGTCGCCTATTACAAATGAATATTATAGATCAACTAAGAAAATCTACTGTAAAGTTTGTCACATATGATAAGAAATGTGCATTCTGGATCGGTATTTTATACACACGTGCTGCAAAGATAATGAAAAATGACGTAAATCACGTAAGCATTGCACTGCCACTGAGTAGGCGGAATGGTCTACGGGCTCAAGACCGCAAACAAGCATTTAAGCGTTTACTTATCTTCTTTTCTAGCTCACATAAAATTGTATTATGTATGTGTCACTATTGACTACAATAATTATATTATTTTCGATTCGGTTTCAATATTATGCACGCGGGCACACGTAAATGTGAGCCTCCTGTAGATTCCCAAGTCTTCGTATCTCAACTCTCAATTTAAACGCTTGAAATTTAAACTGATAATAAGATTTAAAAGCAAATTTTTTGTGATTTTAAAGTAAATAAAATACCTTCCTTATTCATTTTTCCAGAAGGTCATTGACCAAATGACCTAATACAGAAGCCGTCACTGAATTTAATAATTACTATTTAATAAATTAGAAATTGCAAGTTTATTTAAACCATGTTAGAGAAATGAGATTAATTATGGAAGTCTAATAAAGAGAATGCTGTCTACAAGGCTTGTTAATAAATTATAAACTGCAATTAAATAGGAATAATCCTGTAGAAATAAGCAAAACACAAATTGAAGGCACGCATCGCCACCAGCGCCCCGTACACCGCCTAATTAACAGCAGCTATGAGCTGCTTGGCTGCAAATTTGTCAAAAATTTCACTTACGTCGCGACGTGTCACAACTTATCGGTTTTAGTAGTCATGTATAAGGAAAGTGGCAGTTTCGATTCTTTGCAACATTAGAACACTACTGTCATATTATGTAAGTGGTGCTTTAGTGAAGTATTGTAATTGTTTATAAGGTAACTTTTGAAATGAATACATATTCCTATAAAATATTAAGTTTTCGCGGTTGTTTTGTTTATGATTACAAGCGATTTTCAGCTTAGACCGCGTCGTAGTTAAACACCTAGACTTAGGCTTGATTTTAGCCTCTCCTTAAAAGCCAAAACAAGAAGTAGAACTTGGCCTTTGCCGTATTGTCGTTCGTGAAACCAAACAAATTGACGTTTTGCAAGACATTTAAGCTTGCATCTTCAAAGTGGTAAATGTCACTGAAGGAAAAAGTGTAAGTGACGATATCTATATCAACAGCGATTCGCGTAATTAACCTTTCCGTTACCGCTTGACTGCCTTCGTTATTACACGGAATAAGTGTTTGTGTCCTTTCCAAGAAGGTTGATCTTTTTAATTGTCTTAGAGGATATAATACTAGTAGCCAAGATTTAGATATAAATAATGTGAGAGGACAAGGCTATGATAACGGTTCCAATCCCAGTAAACACACGACGTCCCAGGTACGTTCGTTTTATGTCCAAATGATGTCTTTACATCCCGGGATTTAAAACGAACTTCTCAAGGATGTCTTTAATAGGACGTCCTCAGGATGTCAATGAAGAACGTACGATGGGATGTCCTATGCGGAAAAACAAATTTGGGCGTTTGTCAATTCATATTTTTAATCGATTTAAAAAAAAATCAAAAGAAGGATTTTCATATTACTTAATGCGAATGTTTATTTATAATTGCTTATCAAATAAAATTAGAACAGGATAATACATTCATTATATATAAATATAAATTAATCAATGATATAAATATAGAAAAGTTAAACAAATATTATCCATCCATAAATTTCGGTTACTCTGGGTAATCTTTCTTTTGATATAACAAATATTTTGAAGATGATGTGCGTGATTCACTTCAACCACACCGATATTCGGTTTTTGCACATAAACGAGACAAATGCAAACTTAGTGCGCGTGTCCACTTTCCTTCTTGTTCTCTGGTGTCTATAACACCCGTACACTCCTTTGGTATATCAAAGTGGTAGGGGAAACCGGGGGAATGATGGCCTCCGGGGTAATAGCAGCCACCCCAAATATCGTGGTATAATTTTTATTTCACAACCGGACACAGTTGCGCCATCTCCTTAAGGGTACCTTAACTAGTTAACCAAAAACAGGCCGGCGATTCCTTGAATTAAAGCAGCCAACATGACATTTCAGTTTTGGTATCGCAGTCTGTAAAAAACGTTTGAATTGACAGGTTCGAAATTCAGTTTATTGTTTAGATTTTTCTGAAACTGTTTGTTGTGTATTCTTTTGTTATTAATAATCTTCGGAGAAAACAATCGTAGTAGCAATTTCTTTAATTTTAGAATTTTTTTATTGTTGTCATTATAACATGTGTTTTTTGGGAATCATCTGCCTTGTCCTTTTAATAAAGCTTCAAAAGTGCCGGTGATGATTGACTGTGGGGATTTATGAAAAGAAATCCCTTAATTCCTTTCCGCAAGTCGGAAGCAACATCAATAAATCGAATAACCGCTTTTAGTAAGAAAGAAGTCGCCATATTTTTCAATAATTTAGAACAAGTGCACGCAAAGTATAATTTCAAGACCCATCGAATTTTCAACACTGATGAAACAGGAATTTCTACAGTTCAGACGCCAGGGAAAATTTTAGCCAAGAAGAGGCTGAAACAAGTTGGGTTCGCCACAAGCTTTTAGCGCAACCGGAATTTATGTGCCACCAATGTTCATGTCCAGTAGGACACTTGTTCGGACAAAGGGTGATCACAGAATACCTGTTCCTGCAATATTTAGAACATTTGCAAAAAATTGTGAAAGCGAGCCAGGAGGATCCGGTTCTCCTCATAATGGATAACCATTCGACTCACTCTACTCTAAAAGCTTATGAATTCTGCAAAGCCAACAATATAATTATCTTGTCAATCCCTCCACACACTTCACATAAGATCCAGCCACTTGATGTCACTCTTTACGGCCCGCTGAAGACAGCGTTTAATTCAGAATGCAATAAATATTTAAGGAATCATCCGCATGAAAAAATAACCCCTTTCGAAATTGCAGAGCTGTTTAATAATGCATTTATCAAGGTAGCTACCCCAGAAAAAGCTATAACAAGATTTAAAGCTACAGGGATCTGTCCCTATAACCCAGATGTTTTCACCGAGAAAGACTTTGAGCCAGATGCACTTCAAAGAACCAATAGCACTGATGGTTGTGATGGTCTTGCGAGTAGTCTTATCAACAACGTTGTTACAAGCTTTAGCTGTTTTACGAACCTGCACGGCCAACTCACAATAGTCGGTGAGAGGGTAGGGTTCCTAGATAATAATGAAAAGATATTTAAGGGCGCCAGAGCCTATCCCAAAGAAACTTCTGTCTGCTCACAACAGAATGGTAATAAACTTGTAACTAGATGTTAGGTTTGTAACTGCTGAAAAAAACGAATAAAAAAAGAAATTCAATCGTTAATAACAATTTCACTTTAATTCCTCCATAAAGATAAATCTATTAACAATTAAATAGTCAAATATAAGCCGGTACTGTAGAGAATATAGAAAAGAGAATAGCAGCAGGTTCGGCAACTTACACTACACGGCAAACAAGAGTGTAAGTACTATAACATGTATAAAACTTTATCAGTAAGTAACATTAATAATGATGATTGATTGTGGATATAAGCAGCAAGCGATAAGTAATTTACCTAAATTAATTGGGTAACAATCACAAGTAACAAATCAATTCGAACGTACGATTAGCAAATATAATAAGTCGTGAGTTTACACCGTAGCGACAACGCATAAATAAGTAAAAATTGACTTACCAAATTCCAGGGTACTTTCAGAAAAACGTTTTTCCTACTGGCTCCTGCAATTAAACTTCCTGAAAAAATAATCGTGTCTACCTGGCGACTCACAAACTACAAATAAAAGACACATTTAAGGGACAGTAAACGAACCGACACTTATCGTATGCTGTTACATTAATGTTACGCCTATGGTGGTATTAAGTAATTGCCTCCGAATAGAATTCAATCGTATCCAATAATTATGATCTTCCGAACAAGGTGATAGTCATCAAGGTTAAGTTATGGCCTTCGAATAGAATTCAATCGTATCCAGTAATTAGGATTTTCCGAACAAGGTGAGAGTCATCAAGGTTAAGTTATGGCCTCCGAATAGAATTCAATCGTATCCAGTAATTAGGAGCTTCCGCTTCCGATTATAGTTTTCCCTTGAGGATTTTAGGTAACGATAAGAATACCCTTATTCATGAAGGTAGCACATGGCGCTAACCAAAAAGACATAAAAATTACCTTTAATTAAAGAAAGAACAAAATCACTTACCCTGCGTGGATGAAATCAATTATTTAAGAGAAACTACTAATTTCCATCGTGTCCCAACACGTGGATGATTGTAGAGAACGAACCTTCACTCACGCAGACATAGATAACAACAGGTACGATGGTAAAGTCAAAATGCCGGAAATCTCACCGGATGTCGTCTGCTCAACACAAAGTGACCAACGAACCCGATAGATGGCGTCAACACCCGAACCTAATTTTACGTCGAAAACACATAGGCGTATCTAATGAAAATTTTGAGCGTAACCACGTTCCTGTTGTTTAGGAACGTCAGGAAACTCCCGAAAGACAGATAGTTCCAGCTCCTGAGCCGGATCAAACCCTAGCATGCAAGAAACATTTGGAAATAGTAGAACTATCAAAAACCCAATATTCAGACATTGAAAATTCATTCCACGAAATTTTACCGGGACCATCAAAATCCAAAACTAGTGGGAGTAGGAGGGCAACCACAAAACAGCGTTCCCAAATAATTACGTCCACCCTAAATAAAAACGTTCTCCAAGAAAAGGCTGAATTATAAGCACAGCAAAAACATGCGAAACCTAGTGCGAAACCGAACTATAAAAGAAAAGTTTTTTCCCCCGACGTTATTGACGATCACAACGAAATCCATGAAGTTGAGAAGAGAGTAAAGTTACTTAGAGGAAAGAATAAGAAAACTTACAGGGAAATAAGTTCAGAAGACGAGGACAATGATGACGAATGCAAGGACAAAGATGCGAATGGGACTGACATATGTTTAGTGTGCGGTGAATTCGGTAAAAATAGGGAGGTATGGTCAGTGTTGTAAATTATCTATATAAATTCATATAGATAAATTAATCTAGATTAATATTTTTCATCTATTTATATGTATCTAGATACAATAAAAAAATATATAAGTTATATGTATCTGTATATATATAATTTTTTATTTAAATTATTTTAATAATACTTATAAAAAATCCAGTGTCTCGTAAAATTCCAGTTACAATATGTGTTTTTCTTTAGTAATTTCTCACATTCCATAGTAGTTCTTCAAATGAACTCCATCTATCGTTATTACTACCTAGATTATTTCATCTATTTATATAAGGTTTGAATAGTTTATCTATTATATAATACTAGATAATTTTTGAAAGAAAAAAAATTTATCTATATAATTTAAAAATTAACAACACTGGGTATGGTTGAGATGTAATTCGTGTGGGAATTGGGCTCATAAGGCCTGTATCGATATCGAAAAAAAACTATACCTATGCGATTATTGTGCTTAGAAAACTATAATCTGTTCATTGTGGTAATAGTGGCCATATGTCATGATAGCCATGTAGGTTTTTTCTCTGTAAAACAAGTTTTATTTTTTTTGTTTACTTTTGAATAAAGATTAAGTGAAAGATGACCTATTTCAATGATTCCCTTATTTTTGAAGGTATTTAGAAGAAACAATAACAAAAAAAGTTAAATAAAGCTTAGGGGGACACCATTTTCCCGGTCTCCCCTACACTCTGTTTGCACTCTGTATTTGTCTTTGTTAAAGTTCTGACTACTTCATTTTATCTGTTCTTCATTTTATTTATTCTAACTTTTTCTATGTTTTAGTGCATAAACAAATTTATTTGGTAAGTTTTTGGTACATACCTTGTATTTATTTATAATGTATAAAAATCATTTATAATTATTATTTTGAATTACTAAAAATTAATGAAAAGTTTATCGAAATTAAAAGATCAAAATTATTAATAATAATGATTTAAAACCCCATCACGCGCATACCTAAGCGGTAAATTGAAAACATTTATTTTATGCAAAACAAATTTCTTTTATTTAAAAATTTATTTAAAAAATGTTTTCTTTGTATTAAAGGTTTAAAAGCGTGACGTTATTACGACTTTTATTGTTGCGGTTCACAATAATTCGCCTACTACCTGTCCACTACATTGTGTCAAACGGCAAGAATCTTTCGGTAACACACGAGTCGACTTTACAGTATCAATCAACATGACCGATAAGGCACATAATCGTTAATCTAACTAAGAAACTGTATAACGTTATCGCTTTCTTGGTAACAGCCAGCGTCTTAGTTCATAGTTATGATTAGTGTGCGGATTTCTGTTATTGTGTTACTGTTTCCACAATAATTTGTTAGGCAGTTAAAAATACGTCTAGAAATAAACCAAATAATTAATTTTGTTTTCACCACATTCCTCTGATGAAACGTAAATGCGAAACGTATAAAAATTCTTAATGTATTTGCAAATCTGACGTGTTCACAAAAAAATTTTTTAAAAACGGTTTAAACAATTTTTGACTGGTTTTAATCGATCATCTCGTATGATTTAATCAATAATAGAATCGTCAAAAAGATCAATCAATAATTCTACAAAAGAAGTATCAATTTATCAATTCTTTAATTTAGAAAAATGTAAATTCTAACTACATAGAAATATCAAAACCTTTTTGACATAATTCAAATTGTTCGTTTTGAGAACAATTTTTTAATTTATCAATATTCCATAAAAAAACGCGAAATTATTAGAGTAAGAAGAAAGTAATTGGAATCTCTCATCCACTGATGTTATGATTACATGTAGAGCATTAAAAAAACAATCAACTTTGAACTTTAAAATTTCGTCGTATATAGGTTCATCGTCACATTCATAATCAAAATGTCTTTTTTTAGAACTCTTTGTTTTTTGAATTTAGGTTCTATGTCTAAGCTGAATGCTATTTCTTTAGCATCAATCAATAGATCATTAAAACCTTTATCGAGCGATAAGCTTTAAAAAAATTATTCAAATTATTTAAATGATTATAACACTGAGCAACATCAAAGTTCGGTTTTTGAATAATTTTACTAACAATGTTAACTTTACTTAAAATATTATGCCACAATATAAGAATGCAAATGAATGCAAATAAAATTTTGCAATTTTTTGTCCAACGATGCAGCCAAATTTTTTACGTTATTTTCAAAGTTTCCTTCGCTTATTTTAAACAGAGCATCATAAACCTCCCCAAGTTGATACCTTAAAGGAGTTATTGCATCTATTCTACTAGACCATCGAGTATCCGATAAAGGTTTTAAAGTTAAATTAGATTTTAAAATTGACCAGCGTTTAGTAGAAGCTGAATAAAATATAATCAGTTCTTGAACTAAAGAAAAAAATTGATTTCCCAAAGTATTCGATTTTGCGGCATCATTGCCGACTAAATTTAGGGTATGATTGCAACAAGGAACAAAAAAAGCTCGCGGATTGAATTCCATTTTTTTGTAGATCATTATGCCTACCACGCATATTTGCCCCATTGTCGTAACCCTGACCCTGCAAATCGTTGATATTTAAGCATTCTTTTTCTAACGCAGACAAAAGAAATTTTGTCAAGCCTTCAACCGACACATTATCTATAGGACAAAATAATAGGAAATGCTTTTAAATTAACAAATCTTATACAAACTGAAATTTGTTCTTGGTGACTAGAGTCAGGAGTGCAGTCTAATAATTTAGAATATTTTGCCTTTTTAGTTAGTTCTAAAATTTTGAATTTGATATTTTCACCCATCAAGTTGATTACTTCATTTTGTATTTTATCACCGAGATAGTTTTTGTGATCTTTTATTTTAGAGCGTTTTGTATGTTCTGACATAATCGAGTCGAATTTCAAAATCATTTCTATACATTGTTATTCTCAAACGACTTATTACTACTTCCACGAAAAGCTAAATTTTGCTGACCTAAAAACTGAATCACGTAGAAAACTCTTTCTATAACAGCTTGCCAGTATTTAGTTTGTCTGTTTACTACATTTTGAATTTCAGAATCAATTATTTCATTCTTATTAAAACGGTTAGAAGGATTTACCAATTTTAGAAAATTTTCGATATGTAACTTGCTCTTTTCATAAATGTTTAAATGTTCACTTATATGCTGCCAGTCACTGTAACAAGATTTATCACTAAGACGAACAGATTTCAAATCGCTTTGATTAAAAAATTTGCAACAGAAGCAGTAAAGTGAATCTTTTGTTTCGGAATACAACAGCCAGAAACGCTCAATTTTTTTTTGGTTTGGTAGAATAAAAAGTAACTATTGGAAAACTTACGCCCCGACTCCGAACTATCTCTCGGATAAATATCCTTTTTGTTTTGATAATGAGCAGGGCCACGTTCTACTAATTTTTGAATATTAGGACGTAATTTCTTTCGAAAGTTGACTCATTGACTCATATTTTCCGTTCTGGTAATTTTTGAAGGTGTTGATTTCTCATTACCAGCAAAACTTGAAGATGTTGATGGATTGCTTTCTAGAAGATCAGTTTCTTGTCTGCTGGTGATACTTGTTTCAAGTATATACAGGTTCAGATGTTGTTATAGGAGTGCGGATTGTTACGACGTGTAAAATTTTGCTTTAAAATATAACTTAAAAATTAAAGTAGTTTTGAGTGCTTTTTTAACGTAAAAGTGTTTACAGTTAAGATAATAGTAGCAGTTATTGTTAGTAAGCGAAACTTCAAGTGGAAAAACTATATTAAAAAGGTATTTATTTAACAATATTAATACGTAAATTAATAATCATATCAACAATACGGTGCCGTGACCTCCGAGGGGCTGACCTGGGTCTACGACATCGACGCGTTCTGAATAAGCAAACTTATCGTACGTTTACGTGTTAATAATTGTATTACACAAACATTTTTAAAAACTTTAATAAACATGTCTTTCGACACTACTGAACTTAGTAAAGTGCTTGAAAATTTTAAAAAAGAATTAAAATATGACATGGAACAAATTATAAGAAAAGAAATAAATAATTTAAATATTCCCGCAATGTTTGAAGAATATAACAAAAAATATAATATGTTAAAATCAGAAAATGAAGTACTAAAAATAACGGTGGCACAACAAAGAAAATTAATAGAAACTACTCGTAGACAAAATAATTTAGTTTTTTTTGGAATGCACGAATCCGAAACCGAAAATCAAGAAACCTTAGAAAATTCAATGTTAGACCTGTTTAATAACGTAATGGCTATTGAGTTTAATAAAATAAACCTAAACTATGTCAGACGTGTTGGACAAAGGCAAGGAAAAATTAGACCCGTAGTAGTTTCATTTATTTCGAATATACAAAGAAGAAAAATATTACAGAATGCTTTTAAACTAAAAGGTTCAAATATATTTGTTTCCGAAGATTATGATAAAGAAACGCAAGATCAAAGAAAGAAGATGTTACTAGTGCAAGCTAAGTTAAAGGAATCGGGACAAGAATGTCGACCTACTAGAAATGGACTTTTAATAAATGGAAACTTTAAACACATCTCAGAAATTATTAATTGTGAAGGCATTTTTGATACGGAAGAAAAAGAAGTAGACCATAATCATATTATAGAACAAAATAACGTGAAGAAGAGAAGAAGAACTGCTAAAATGGGGAACACATCTGGTAGTGCAGACATCATGGATTTTTTCGGCCACGCAGCGACTCGGCATCGTCAACCAAGTCAATCTTTAAGTAAAAGTAATATTTCTTTTGAAAGTACTAATAATGTAAATGGTAACTTAAATATAATTGCGTACAATATTTCAGGATTAAAAAATAAGGTACATAATTTAGAATTTAGGGAATACTTAAAAACATACGATATATTTTTACTCTATGAAACGTTTTTAACAGAAGAAGATATTATTTTAAAGGTTAAGCAATTTTTTTGTGAATATAACTTATATATTATACCTGCAGTTAAAATAGCAAAATACGGGAGAGCAAGTGGGGGGTCAATGCTAGGAATTAAAAATAGTTTAATTGATAACAATTATGTTCAATACACCAACATTTCAAGTTATGTTGTACTTGAAGTTGTAATTAAACCAAGCCGTTTCTTTATAGTGCCTGTATATTTAAACTGTAATCATTGGCTAGAAGATTTTAAAATATTGTATAAATTTCTTGAAGAATATCAAAGTTTGCAATTCTTACTAATAGGAGATTTTAACTGTAGAATAAGTACTGGTCAGGTTGTTTCGACGAATTTATTCGATGGTCTAAATTGGTTACAATCTAACAGAAATTCTAAAGATAATATAATTAATTTAAAGGGGAAACAGGTTCTATCTTTTTTTGAAGATTTTAGTTTTGTATTGTTAAATGGGCGTACATTAGAAGACTCAAATGGCGAATTTACTTTTGTTGGGCCAAATGGTTCTTCAGTTATAGATCTGTGTGCTGTTAGTTATGAGCTGTTATCGTGTATACGTTCTTTTAAAGTAGACACGCAGTATTTCTCAGATCATCTCCCTATTATTGTAACATGTCGTGTTGGTAAAAAAAATGAGCATGCACGGCCATTTATACCAAAATTAAAATGGAAACCTCAACTTAAAGATATTTATCTTAAGGAAATGGACTTTTTAATAAGTGAGAATTCTGATCAGTTAGTTAGTTCTCATGTAGGCTTACAACAATTAACCGATATAGTTAAAAAAGCTGCACGTAAATATAACATGTATTATTCAAACAAACCTAACGTCTATAAAACTAAATGGTTTGATAGGGAATGCCATAAAGTTCGAACGCACATGTTTAAACTACTTAATATATATAGAAAAACTAACTCTAAACCAATCAAAGCTTCTTATTTAGACATTAATAAACGTTATAAAAATCTATGTAATTTGAAGCAGAAACAATACACGGAAGATATTATCTCAAAATTGAGGAACGTGAATGACGCTAAACAGTTCTGGAATTTAGCGCGATATTTTCGATCAGATAACTTTTGTTTTGATAAAAGCATTTCTACTACAAAATGGATTAATTACTTTAAACAGTTATTAAATCCACCATTAACTGCTATAAGAATAGCTTATACTGAACCCTTTATAACTAATGATATCTTAGATGCTCGTTTCTCGATAGCTGATCTATTGATTGTCATAAATAGAACCGATAAAGCACCAGGACTTGATGGAATCCCATATGAATTCTACAAAAACGCTTCTGTTAAGTTTTTAGATAGACTGCTTGTTTATTTTAATAAAATATACGATAATGGGGATGTGCCAAACAGTTTTAAATGTTCAATCATTTTTCCAATTCACAAAAAAGGAGCAATAAATAATGTGTCCAATTATAGAGGCATATCTTTTTCTAACACCATAAGTAAACTGTTTTCTGGCCTCTTATTGGATAGGATTACTGCTTGGGAAGGCGATCAAAAAATATTAAGTGAATTTCAAGCGGGTTTCAGAAAATCTTACTCCACAGTTGATAATATTGCCACTTTAATGAGTCTAGTTAAAATTAAACTGAGTTGTAAGCGTCAAAAAGTATATGCTTTTTTCATAGATTTTTCAGCTGCATTTGACCGTATTGATCGCTACTCACTTTTCTATAAACTCAGTATGCTAGGTATGTCCAGTAAAATGGTTAATATTTTAAGAAATATGTATAAAGGAACATCCGCTTCGGTATGGTGTCAACATGGTTTAACTGAATCACTGGAAACGACTATGGGCGTAAAACAGGGCTGTTTGCTTAGTCCCCTACTTTTTTCGCTTTTTATAAATGACATAGAAAATTATATAGATGGAGGGATTAGAATAGAAAATGTGTGTATTAAATTGCTAGCATACGCTGACGATCTTGTCTTCTTAGCATCTGACGGCTTTGCCCTACAAAAAATGATTACTGCACTAGAGCAGTACTGTAAATTATGGAATCTAGAACTTAATCTAAATAAGTCGAAGATAGTCGTTTTTAGAAATGGTGGGCGACCAGCTAAGCAGGAAAAGTGGGTCTACAATAAAACCGAAGTACAAGTAGTGAACACATATAAATATCTTGGCATTACATTAGCATCAAATTTATCACTCCAGGAACACTTTAAAGAAAAGGCAGTGAAAGCTAAATTCGCTATGCATACGTATAATCAAATAATGGTTAACAATAAGATACCGTTTGCTTCAAAGCTTACAATTTTTAATGCAGTTTCACGTGCAATTTTATGTTATGGAGCGCAAATTTGGGGATATCGTATGTATGATAGTGTTGAAAAAGTTTTTAAATACTTTATTAAGAAACATTTAAAACTTCCAAGATGTGCACCAGATTTTTATATATTTAGAGACGAATCTTTATCCGATGTTTTTGTTTACTTTTAAGTGGCACTTAAACTATGTGAATAGATGTTTAAATTTATCTTCAAGCAGATATCCTAATATTATTACAAAGAAAATAATTAAAAGTAAGTTATTTTGGTATAACGATGTAAAAGAGGTATGCGATAAATGCAATGTTAATGTACAAGATTTATCTGAAAGAAGACTAACTACAGATGTTATTAATAAATTAAAAATTATTATTACTAATGAGTATAAATGTAAAGCCATAAATAGTACAAATCACACGCTATACAAACAATTAAACAGAGACAATAATTTTGTATATTCTGGTATGGATAGGGTAAAGGGTGGTAAGTTGGCGAAGCCGGTAAGATGGCGAATTGGCAATTTTGGCATTTTTATAATAGATGGAGCAGTGTTTGCAGTACATGCGTAGTGTATTAAATAGTAAACCAGTATTTAATCACATTCAAATGCAGTAGTTCATACCCAAACGTCGTAGTGCATGTGTTTTAGTTTCTGCTCTTCCAGTTATAGTTTTTTCGGGTACTGAATTAAGGTGTAAAAAGAATTCTGTAAGTATTAAGAACATTATTTTTTAGTAATAAGTAACTAATTGTATTGTAATTATATTATAGTACTTATTTTGTGGTTAATAAACTAGGATGTTGTTTATTTTTAATTATTTTACAAATGGCGGACGTGGGTAAGATGACGAATTTTGTTGAGGACAAGTTGGCGAATTCGCCATCTTACCCGCAATGTTCTACTTATGAGGTTTCATTGTTTTTGGCTATAATATTTTTAAGGTTTTCTCAATTTCGTATCCCTTAGATACTATCTCCTAGGCCATATTTCCTTATTTGTTTTTTTTTGTAGGGGTTCTAAAATGCCGCGGAATTATAGTCGAAAAACGGATCGCCAAAAATGGCCGAAAGAAAATTTACAACGAGCAATGGAATGTGCCCAAAATGGTGAATATAGTGTAAACGCAGCAGCAAAAAGATATGGAATTCCTGAGTCAACCTTACGGCGCTACTTGCAGAAATACGTAGATGGGGTAAAAAAATTGAACCACTTGAATGTTTAGTTTGCATTTTTGTATTTCTTTTTAGAATTTTCCTATAAATGCTGGACGGTATAAAAACACTTTCAGCAATGAGCAACTACTTGAACTTAAAAATTATGCTATTGACATTGATAAGAGAGCATTTGGGTTAACAAAGGAGCAGTTAGGAAAACTGGCGTATAGGTTCGCTGAAGGACATAATATTGCACATAGATTTAATCGAGAAAAAAAGACAGCTGGTAGAGAATGGATAGAACAATTTATGAAGTATTGCAACTTTTCATTCATTTTCACCTGAAGCTACATCAATTGCCAGATTAACAGGATTTAACAAACAGAATGTTCAATCATTTTTTTCTCAATTAGAAGAACTTATGGTAAAATATAAATATTCACCTAATCAAATTTATAATATTGATGAAACGGGCTTTAGTACTGTGCCAACAAAGCAACCGAAGGTTGTTACACCAAAGGGAAATCGTAGGGTAATAAAACTGTCGTCAGGAGAAAGGGGCTTGAATGTCACAATGGTTGGTGGGATGAATGCAGTTGGAAGTTACATTCCACCTTTCTTTATATTCCCTAGAAAAAGGATGCAACCAAGTTACATGCATGGAGCCCCACCTGGATCAGATGGAATAGCTCACGACAGCGGATGGATGACGACCGATAACTTTCTGGTTTATTTAAAGCATCTGGCAAAACATACAATGCCAAGTGCAGATAATCCAATATTATTATTAATGGATAATCACGCATCTCATGTAAATTTACCAGCGATAATTTTTGTCGTGCAACCTATCTTCAAATGTTAGGGTTTCCCGCCCATACAACGCACCGGTTACAACCGTTAGATGTAAGTTTCTACGGACCTTTAAAAACCGCTTACAGCAGATGTTGTGATAACTTTATGACATCACATCCCGGTGAAAACATAGTGTTAACTAACATAGCTGGACTAGTTAATGAAGCATTTCAAAAAGTTGCTAGTGTAGGTATTGCCATTAACGGATTCAAAGCAACGGGAATATATCCCTTTAACGCAGAAATTTTTACCGATGAAGATTTTGCACCATCCAAAACAACTGATAGAGATGAACACGGACCACCACTAACACCAACAACTTTGTCAATTCCTACTCCATCTGTTACAACTATAACATCAAATCAATGCTCATCTAATCTTTCAACAGTTCCTGATGTCATGAGGACACCACTAAGATCAATCTCAAATGTTTCTCCCGGTCCATCAACATCCCAAAGCGTTCAGCCCCATTATCAGTTGCTTCTCCTAGCCCATCTACATCTCAATGTGTTCTTCCTCCCTTACCAATTGCTAAGAAAAGAGCTGTGAGGCAGAGAACAAAAGTACCATCTTTACTCATTTCTAGCACACCAGTGAAACTATATTTTGAAAATAAGGAAAATGAGAAACGTGAGGCCGTAGAGAAAGCACAGAGGAGATTACAAAAGAAAGAAGAAAAAGAAAAATTAGAAAACAAGAAGAAAAAGCTACAAATAGTCGTAAAAAGAGTAGAATCTTCTGAATCAGAGGACTCCAATGATGAGGTGGACGTTATATATGCTGAAACATCAAATGATGACATGGATTTTGGTGAGGAGGATAAAAATGTATGTGCCATATGTGGAGAAATTGGAAAAACTGAGGTATGGTACCAATGTCAGCAGTGTGAACAATGGGTGCATGCTGAGTGCAGTGGTTGGGACGTATCATTGATAAAAAGAAGACCCTATAAGTGCGATTTTTGTATTTAAAGGATTGTATCTTTGTTTCACTGTATTAAATTTGGATTAGGTAGTATATTAACAATTATATTGTCATTCGTTATCTTACCCATACCTCTTGACCATCTTACCCACATGTGTGGGTAAGATGGCGTACTTGTAAAAAATAGTCAAACAGTAATATCTGAAATATCCGTTAGAGAGTTAAATCAATAAAAGTTGAGCAGTTTAATACTAATAGTATAGAGGCCCCTTTGAAATAAAAGCGGAATTTATAACCTTAAAACTAACGTGGCAATAATTTTTTTTGCTTACGTTCGCCAACTTACCACCCTTTCCCCTACTAATTCTATAAGCTGGTTATTGAAGGTTCGAGGTGAACTTTTGTATTTAAATAAATACTCCCATACGGTAAAAGTAAAATTGTGCTCCCTATGTAACAAACAAGAAAATGAAGATGTCTTTCACTTTGTAGCTACATGCCCCATTCTTAAACAATTTCGTGTTAAATACTTTAAAAAATCTGCACTAGATTACGAAGAATTTAAAGAGTATTTAAATGGTAGGAATTGTATAAATTTAATTAATTACTGCAAAGATGCATGGAATTATAGATATCTGTTAGCTATAGAGTTTAATTATTAGGTTATATTAGACGTATCTATTTAGGTTTGTTTAAGTATGTTTTGTTGAAAATTTGCTTTGGGTGTTGGGTTTCAGAATAATTTAATAATAATTTTTTATTGTGAATTAATTTGATTTAATAGGTACAGTTCTGTGACAACTCCTCAGACGGCCTTCTTTAGACCATGAGTACGTCTGATCACTGTATTGTGTTGCAACTTTCTATTGTAAAAAAAAAATGAATAAAGACTATTATTATTATTATACAGGTTCAGAATATTGGGGTTCAGCTGTATTATTGTTGTATTAATATTTGGGTTTTTAAAAAAATGCGTAATTTTGACATGCTTTTTCAGTTCTTCCTCTGTTTTTCTTTTATTCACAAAATTTTGGTATCCAGACAGTTTCTTCTTTTTTTCTGACATCCTATATAATGTAATGAAATTAATATGTAAGTAAACAAATTGACAAATTATTCATGAAAAATGGAAATGTTTCGATGTCTCAAACTCAAACTCGTAAGTATTTTCTCAACATTACTTATTTCAAGTTATTTCAAAATTTATAAATTTTTATAAATAGTAACCCAAACAGCACACAACATCTTCAAGACGTCTGTTTTATGCCTGTTTCAGGTCTGAACGTCTTGACTCTAAGGAAGACGTCTTAACGATATCTACTGTAAGGCATCTTAAAGACGTCTGACTTACGACGGTTTAAAGACATTTGTTTTAAGATTTTTCAAAGTTTTCTTTATAAAGGGCAGAGTTTTATCAAAAGTATGTTGTAGCATTTGTCGGTAGGTGTATTATATTATTTTATAATTTAGGATTGGCACTGCTGCGGCTGGCAGCATTGCACGCCAAGGGATTTAACCTCCGTTTAACGTATAACCACAATATAACGTATAACAGAATTTTAAACTTATTTAGATATTCTTGATATAGAAATAGATAAATGGATTGGTGCAATACCGGGTAAGAAAGTTGGCGTGCAGATGTAACCTTTATCTATGTGCAAACATTTAAACATGTGCTGGCTTATAAACAAGGTTAAATCCTATCAGAATGCTATATTTGGCAAATATTTTATTTGTTCAAAATATAAGAATTTCATATTATTTTTAGGATATCAGTTACTAAAACGCGAAGCTTCAATAAGTGGTAATGCTACCTCCTAGAATTAAAAAAACCAAATTTGGAATTGGTTAGTATTGATCGTTCAAATATTAACTATTACTATTAGTACAATATGGTTCTATCATAATTTTCCATTCTGGATAATTCCCGTGTTGTCGTTATCAAACATGCTGAACTTTCGTCACACGTCGCAGCGGACATCTTCAGAGCCTGGAATAGTATTCCAATGCAAAGGGTGATGAAATTTCAGCTTGTTTGATAATGATAACACAGGAATGATCCAGAATGAAATTGTATTACAATTCGTGGAAAACTAAATTCTACTAATTATGCTTCTGTTTTTAATTTCTAATTACTAGACATTAGATATCGAAATGGCATTGCTTAGTCCGATTAACATTGCCTGGGGGTGTGTCTATTTACTGTGTTATTTATTTTATCATTTTGTTAAAGATCATGACGTAAAACCTTTAACATTATTAGTTGAAAGTACGAATCTATTTTACAATTAGTTAAAAATAGGCAAAAGTGAAGATTAACGATTATTTATAGTAACTTATTTAAAAAGCGTCGAAGGGAGCATAATGAGTTAGCATATATACTATGAAATTTTCGACGATTAGTAACTTACATTATTTTATTGTCAAATATTTTTTAGAGAAGGATAAGATTTTGTCATGCCCTATTACATATCAGTGGTTAATCATACAAGAGGGTCATTTAAAAAAAACGCAATGATCGCAAAAAGGCTAAAAAACATTCTCACAGTAACGTAATTTATATTTAAGATCAATTATGTTTAAGATTTAAGATATTCGTCTACAATTACAATTACCAAAATAATCAATAACAAGCTCATTAAAATTTACAATGATTTTTCAATACTTAGAAATGCACTACTTTCTTGTCTCATAGTATTCCCAATTGCGTAGAAATGCTTGGATTCTTTTTAACACAGAAAAATATCGCTCTCTTTCCGCTGTAGTCATATCTAAAGTCAATCAATTGTTGAATTTAATATATGTATCTATTTTTAGTTTTTACAAACTTTTTCATTATAGTCTTTAATTGACTTTACAATTGGTTTTTACTTTTTCTTTTAAATGCTATAAACCCGTAACATTATTTTTACAACATAATGATTAATGCATCATCTGAAAACAGTAAACATAAAACACTAAAATCTATTATTTATTTCAAATCAACAAATCCAATCTAACGAATCATACACAGATTTTTTAAAATTACTGTAAACTTCTTTATTTTTATGTTTACTGGTTGGTCGAATTTGAGGTAAAGGCTGAGGACGAGCATTAAATTTAAATTCTAGATGTGTAAACAATTATTAGCTATTTATTTTTTAACGTCTTGTACTACAGTTATTATGAAACAAAAACGATAAGTCGTCCATTACAAAGGAATATTATCGATCAACTGAGAAAATCGACTGTAAAGTGATTGAAATCTATATTTAACACACACGTGCTGCGAAGATAACGATAGATACCGTAAGTCACGTAGGCAATGTAAGCATTGCACTCAAAGATAATTGCACCAAGTATTATCTTTGGCGTAGGCGGCCCGGCTGAAGACCCTGCGAAAGCATTTAAACATTTACTTATCTTCTTTTCTAACTCGCATAAAATTGTATTATGTGTGTCTCACTCTTGATTACAATAACTATCATCGTAATATACTGTAAATGTGGGCACAAGTACGTGTCAGCCTCGGGTAAATTCGCAAGCTTTCGTATCTGTTGCGTTTAAATTGAGAATTATTTAAACGCATGCAATTTAAACGCTGATAATTTGATTTAAACGCAAATTTTCTGTAATTTTAAAGCAAATAAAATACTTTTCTTATTCATTTTTGGAGAGTCATTGACCAAAATGACCTAATAGAGAAGCCGCCACTGTTACATAGCCATCTAAAAAAGCTATGCCTTTTACCAAACAGGAGCAGAGTAAACCAGAATTATGGAATTGTAATCAATGTAGCAACAAAAGTAGTGGTAGATTAAATTTTTTATGTTATTTTATTATTAACCATTAATATATATTTATAAATAATTTATTAAGTTTTGGTTAAGCTTTTTATTTTTTTAATTAATTTTGCCTTAATAAATTATTTATAAATTAAATTTTTTCATTGAAAATGATCATTCATGAATAAGCTATATAATACTATCATATTGGTAGTGAAAATTTGGCGAGTTAAACACTGTTCAAATCTGTCTTTAATAAACAATTTTAGTGTTAAAAATCTAATAAAAAAGGAATCAAAATGGTAGATATTTGAAACAACATGTATTTGTGTATAGTTTTCTTGTATTGTACCTATATTTATTTAGTACAGTTTTTTTTGTTTAATTTCAGATATCAACTTCTCTAAACTTTAATGCAACAAAACGACATTTTACTAGGACTGGTAAATGAAAATAATTTTAAAAATGCTGTAAGTTGATATTCACCCTCATCCCTATAGGAAATATATTTAAATGTCATAAGAATAAAAGATGATTGCTTCAAAAAGTAAAATAGTCTAACATACACTGTTAATTTCATGTTAACTATTGCTTCTACTAACAATTTTGTTCTTATTTTGAAATTCAAAACAAACAATTTATTTTTTCTTCTGTTTAGGTTACTGAGTTATTCAAACTAGGAGAATCATCTATAGATATGGTCTTATTAAAAGGACGCCGAGCCTCATAATGGTACAAATGATTATACTGTACAGCTGGATGGGAAGAAAGGGCAACAGGCCGTTTAGTAAATTAAATATTTCAAAATTTCGTTAGTAACATATAAAAATAATATAAAATTGAATTATTTTCTCTGATTTACATGTCAGCTAAAATCTAATTTGATATTGTATACAATTTCGACATATAAATCAATAAAATAGTCGTCCAATCTATATAAAAAACTGTAACAAATTAACATATTCTCTAAGTTAGAATAAATAAAAATAGAATTTTTCGGTTCCGTTGAACAAGCCGGGTTGTGAAAATCACTAAAAAAAAACCAAAATTTCGATAGACAACTGCTCCAATAGAAGTTCTCTTATAAAAAAAAATATGTACAATAAAAAAATTTTTTTAGAAAAAAATTGAGAAAAACCGTACCAAGTCGAGAGTAAATCGACGTAGCGAGAAGTAATTTAGTGTTTAATTTGAAAAAATGGGGGGGGCTCCATTCTAGTTTTTATGTTTTCTTATGTAAACATGTGTGTAGAATACGAATCCAATATAAAAATTTAAATAAAAAGTGATCTTTTTAGAAAAATTTGAGAAAAACCGTACCAAGTCGAGAGTAAATCGACGTAACGAGAAGTAATTTAGTGTTTAATTTAAAAAAATGTAGGGGACTCCTTTCTAGTTTTTATGTTTTCTTATGTAAAAATGTATGTAGAATACGATTCCAATATAAAAATTTAAATAAAAAGTGATCTTTTTAGAAAAATTTGAGAAAAACCGTACCAAGTCGAGAGTAAATCGACGTAGCGAGAAGTAATTTAGTGTTTAATTTGAAAAAATGGGGGGGACTCCTTTCTAGTTTTTATGTTTTCTTATGTAAACATGTGTGTAGAATACGAATCCAATATAAAAATTTAAACAAAAAGTGATCTTTTTAGAAAAATTTGAGAAAAACCGTACCAAGTCGAGAGTAAATCGACGTAACGAGAAGTAATTTAGTGTTTAATTTGAAAAAATGGGGTGGCTCCTTTCTAGTTTTTATGCTTCCTTATGTAAAAATGTATGTAGAATACGATTCCAATATAAAAATTTAAATAAAAAGTGATCTTTTTAGAAAAATTTGAGAAAAACCGTACCAAGTCGAGAGTAAATCGACGTAGCGAGAAGTAATTTAGTGTTTAATTTGAAAAAATGGGGAGGGGGACTCCTTTCTAGTTTTTATGTTTTCTTATGTAAAAATGTATGTAGAATACGATTCCAATATAAAAATTTAAATAAAAAGTGATCTTTTTAGAAAAATTTGAGAAAAACCGTACCAAGTCGAGAGTAAATCGACGTAACGAGAAGTAATTTAGTGTTTAATTTAAAAAAATGTAGGGGACTCCTTTCTAGTTTTTATGTTTTCTTATGTAAAAATGTATGTAGAATACGATTCCAATATAAAAATTTAAATAAAAAGTGATCTTTTTAGAAAAATTTGAGAAAAACCGTACCAAGTCGAGAGTAAATCGACGTAGCGAGAAGTAATTTAGTGTTTAATTTGAAAAAATGGGGGGGACTCCTTTCTAGTTTTTATGTTTTCTTATGTAAACATGTGTGTAGAATACGAATCCAATATAAAAATTTAAACAAAAAGTGATCTTTTTAGAAAAATTTGAGAAAAACCGTACCAAGTCGAGAGTAAATCGACGTAACGAGAAGTAATTTAGTGTTTAATTTGAAAAAATGGGGTGGCTCCTTTCTAGTTTTTATGCTTCCTTATGTAAAAATGTATGTAGAATACGATTCCAATATAAAAATTTAAATAAAAAGTGATCTTTTTAGAAAAATTTGAGAAAAACCGTACCAAGTCGAGAGTAAATCGACGTAGCGAGAAGTAATTTAGTGTTTAATTTGAAAAAATGGGGGGGACTCCTTTCTAGTTTTTATGTTTTCTTATGTAAACATGTGTGTAGAATACGAATCCAATATAAAAATTTAAACAAAAAGTGATCTTTTTAGAAAAATTTGAGAAAAACCGTACCAAGTCGAGAGTAAATCGACGTAACGAGAAGTAATTTAGTGTTTAATTTGAAAAAATGGGGTGGCTCCTTTCTAGTTTTTATGCTTCCTTATGTAAAAATGTATGTAGAATACGATTCCAATATAAAAATTTAAATAAAAAGTGATCTTTTTAGAAAAATTTGAGAAAAACCGTACCAAGTCGAGAGTAAATCGACGTAGCGAGAAGTAATTTAGTGTTTAATTTGAAAAAATGGGGGGGACTCCTTTCTAGTTTTTATGTTTTCTTATGTAAACATGTGTGTAGAATACGAATCCAATATAAAAATTTAAACAAAAAGTGATCTTTTTAGAAAAATTTGAGAAAAACCGTACCAAGTCGAGAGTAAATCGACGTAGCGAGAAGTAATTTAGTGTTTAATTTGAAAAAATGAGGGGGACTCCTTTCTAGTTTTTATGTTTTCTTATGTAAACATGTGTGTAGAATACGAATCCAATATAAAAATTTAAACAAAAAGTGATCTTTTTAGAAAAATTTGAGAAAAACCGTACCAAGTCGAGAGTAAATCGACGTAACGAGAAGTAATTTAGTGTTTAATTTGAAAAAATGGGGTGGCTCCTTTCTAGTTTTTATGCTTCCTTATGTAAAAATGTATGTAGAATACGATTCCAATATAAAAATTTAAATAAAAAGTGATCTTTTTAGAAAAATTTGAGAAAAACCGTACCAAGTCGAGAGTAAATCGACGTAGCGAGAAGTAATTTAGTGTTTAATTTGAAAAAATGGGGAGGGGGACTCCTTTCTAGTTTTTATGTTTTCTTATGTAAACATGTGTGTAGAATACGAATCCAAATATAAAAATTTAAATAAAAAGTAATTTTTTTAATGAAATTTTATTTAAAACCGTGCAGGGTCGGGAATAAGTAATAATAATGCAACGACCCAAACAACACATTGGTACAAAAAACGTCTAAATGTCCGTCTAATAAACGTTAATAACGCGTTTAAAAACGTTTTTATGTCTAATAAATGTCTATTAGCCGGACATTTAGACGTTTTTTGGACCAATGTGTTGTTTGGGGAGTTTTCATAAATTTGTAAAAATTAGCAGTACAGCCTTTTGGGTTTGCATTTTATTTTATAATGTGTATGTTAAAATATATTTTCTAAGTTTGTGACATAGTTATTAAAATGATAATATAACAACTGTCGCGCTTTCCCTCCGCCCGATATATCAGTCCGGTGTTAAAGTTTGCAAAATCTATGGCTGGAAAGTTATGGCTAACTTCTCTCCGGTTTAAATAAAAATTTCATTATAAAAAGAAATCTTGAAATCGTTACCTTTACTTAATTTCTTAAAAAAATTGAGAAAAGTGATATAGAAGAACCCATTGAAAGACCTAGATTTTGTTTAAAAAATTGATTATCAAATTTATCACTTATTTTTACTGAAATCTTCTTAAACAATTTAGAAAGTAAATATATTTCTGAACACCAAATTTTCTTACAAAAAATAATATTTTGGAAAAGATATGTGGATGACATTTTTTGTATTTAAAAAAGTTGTAAATATTTTTTGTAGACTTTTCTGAAGATGAGCATCATTATTTTAAAGCTCGAAACATATGTAAACGAATTTGTTATTAGTGGACTGGTAATTTAAATAATTTTAAATTAAAATGAATGTTAAATTTCTGAAAGAATAATTGACCAATTCATCCTTTAAAAGGATTTTTGACGGAGAATCCATTTGTATCACTATGTTGCGTAGTTTAGTCAAAACTTAACGGCTTGACGAATTTGAGAACACACTGTGGTCGTTCCGGTATCTTCAAAATATTATAGGACGTATCTTCAACTATAAAACATATATTAAAAAAATTACGTATTATTGCTTGTCTACTTATACCTTCGTTTAGTGAACTGGAGCTGTAGAAAGAATAAATTTATTCGTCTTCACGATCGTCATCAATAAATAACAATCGATGTTTTCTTCCATATGTTTGAGAAACTACTACATTTGAGTATCTTAAGTTGATGTTCATATCAACAATTACAGCTTCTGTAAAAAATTATACTAAATAAGCCCAAAAAGTAAAAAAAAATTAAGTTGTTAGTATTTTAAAAATAAAGTTTTGAAAATGCAATTAGTATTAGCATTTTCAAAATTTTTGCGATTTTTTTTTTAAACAATTGTAAAAATATTTTATGTATTGTTGGATTTGTATTGAAGTGCTTTCAGCATGTTAAAATAAACATAAAAGAATTTTGTTTATAATTTTTTTTATTTTTTAAAAAATTAAGGATTTATTAGACAAGGTGCTACAGAAATGCGGCCCTAACATTTACAAAAACGATATTTTTATTCGACATGCCAACATCAACAAAAAACATTTAAAGCAATGGCCAGAGCGATTATGCAATTACGATGAATCGATCATTATGCAAAATAATGATCGCGATATCGAGCGTCTGTACAATAACGATCGCAATCATTGATCGCTTATAAAATAACAATTGCGGTTGTGGAAAAGAAATTAATACTTTTAATTATCACATAAACAAATAAGACTAATATAACACGATTTTAACTATAATATTGACTTTAATAAATGTATAATAAACTTTAAGTATGCAGGTAGTTCACGGAAAATCATAAAAAATTTTGTGTAAGTAGGTAAATAACCCCTTTGCTCTTTTCCTCGTAAGAATTTTTAACCACATACAGATTTTTTAATAAAAAAGTAACATGAATTTAAACATTGAATTATTTTTTTTTTGTTTACAGAAATTTAACAATGCATTCTTTCCAAAGAGAATTAGAAAACTCTTCTAAGAAAGAACGTTTGTAAAATTTGTATCACACATTCAGCATTTAGGGAAAAAGCTAGCTTTATATAAACACCAAGGTAAATCATAAAAACACAGGAAGTTAAAAACAATAAGCATTAACTACAAATTATGACTAACTACTCAACAATCTTTTCAGGACCAATTTCAAATAGAAACATTTAATTTACGAAAGAACGACACTTATTTTTAATATGTTGTTTATTAATGCTTTAAATTATTTGTTCGTAAGTTTGCATCAGAATTCAAATACCACGTCATGTCGGAAAAAAAAACATCACAGTAGTATCTATTTTCTGTGAATTTTTGTAAATATTTTTTTAAAATCTAAATATGAACAAATTTTAATTAATTTATTGTTTAGAAACAATATTAAAAAATACTTAGATATGTTGATTTTCAATACTCCAAACGTTATTGTATCCCGGAAAACGAAAATCGAATGTTTATGGCTAGATTTATGACTAACTTTACACGAGCGACTTTTTAGCAACAGTCGATTACTAATTAATTCTAAATACCATCATTGCGATCATTGATCGTGAAAAATAATAGCGATCTCAGCTACTGATTTACAGTAATTATTTTAAGTTATTGTACAATTAAGTGCAACAAGAAGAAGAAGAACCCGAACAAGGAGATTCTCCGATGCTAATTTAAACCATTTTTAAACGTTTGGTAGAAAAAAAAAATTAAAAATATTTACCTGATTGAAGGTGTAGAACAAGAACTGCAGTGTGTTTAAAATTTCCTTTTGTTGTTATACATTATCTCCGAAGATGCTTCTCACAAATCTTCTTTTGTTTTAAATCTTCCAAGTCCATTGTGGCAATGTTTATATTTCCACAGTTTTTCTAACATTCTTTAGCACGCACTTTATTACTAATAAAAAACTTAAGAAAACTAGTACCTTTGTTTTCGGTATTATTATTTTCACAATTAATATAAACACAACCGTGATTTGTAACTTTTCCCATTTTAAAAATAAATCGAAAACATATTTACACTTAAACTAAACAAAAGTTCAAACAAACATTACCACTACCAGAATTTTAAAAATCGTATCGCAATGTTAACACAAGAAAAACTTTCAATTCAATACCGAAGTTTACAAGTCGACAGACACGCAAGAACTGAAAAATCTCGATCCAATACAAACGTGGCGACCTCTACATCTCGATCCAATCAGTCGATACGATATCGCCCCTTAAGTTGCATTTCTTCTTACATTTATTATTCAATGCTTTTACCCCATGCACCTTTTCACTTCGCTAAGTTAAATATCGATCGAGCATCAGGCAACAAATGAAATAGCGACCGATGCAGCGTTTAAGTATATAAAGTTTCGTACATTGCAAGCTCAGACAGGAAAAAACACTTGTTCGCTCGTTACAAGCCAAATTTTAAGCTCAAACATGAATAAAATCAGATTTGTTCGAGTTTATACAATTCATGTTACGTATTCGATCGAATAAATGCTATTGCGTACTCTCATTTGGAAAATTTTCGAGAAGTAATTCGGTTCCCTCGTCTCAAAGAGTAAAAATAAAAAAACAAACAAATAAAAAACTTAGTTACTGGTTTTTTTATCATTATAAATTTTGTTTTGACAATGTTGTTTGTTGCTTTATCTTTTTTTTACTTTTGAGGCTTTTCAGAGCCCTCGTGCACCTCACGACTTTGCCCTTATGTACGGCACGGGACTGAATATAAGTAATTGTTATTAAACTTATACAGTGCGAATTAATAATAAATTGTAAGAACCAATTTGCTTAATTTCGCGGGAGTATAAACTTCTAGACTAAAATGGCGTATGGGTCAATCTTTCCCGCTATTGTGAGTTCCCCTGTTTGTTATTTAAGCTGAGTCGATACCGCACGTCAATGTACAAGGCGTACACCATTAAATAGATTTTTCCGTCGATCGTTTGTTAATATCAATATTAACGTATAATAATGTATCAGAAATAGATCGTTAATGATCCTTATTAATGAACGGTTTGAACCAATGAATGAATTTCTATTAATGAACGATTTTGTATATCAACCAATGAAATTGTTAGCAACCACTGATTTAACGATATTGCGCGACTACTAGATATAACAATAGATTACGTATACCTTAGTTTCCTTATAAATTCACACATTTTACCAACGTAGGATCAACGAAAAAACTTTAAAACAAGTTTGTTAATTGGCGACAAATAATCTCGATAATATTAACGCGTTTGCTACATTCGCTTACGGTGTTAAAATGTCTCGATTATTAATTGCTCTCATTAACAATAACTATAAGTCGTTTTGAAAGCCTGGCTTATCATCGCATCGCTCGTCAGTCAAAAGTAAGAGAGAATAAGTGCGGGCAACACACGACTGTAAGCCAATGTAACTGAACGGGACGCATGTGTTGCTGCTCTCTTAGGGTCTTTTGAAGGCCCATGTGGGATCAACGAAAACCGAAACACTGCGGACGCCATCGGGGTATAGGAACTATTGAGATTTAAAACTTTTTGGAGTACAAGTGTGAGGCTGCCTTATCTGAGCCTGAGAGATGTGGTTGTTGCATAAGTTAATACTTTTGCTCTTAGAACTTGTAGTCGATGAGTAAATACTATCTTATGTCAACAACGCAAAAAAAACAGCAATAGAATTTTCAATAAATAACACATACAATATGTCACTTAATTCACAATATTAATTAACTGATAAATAGATTACATTTATATTCATTCCTTGCCAAGACAATTGTAGTTATTCTTAAGGATGCTTCAGAACCTAATAAAACTTTTAATTGTGCAAACAAGAACTCCAATGAACATACATAACTAACAAAGCTACTAGAGATAATTGGATCTGCGGTTGCACGACCCAAAAAAATCTATTTTTTGCCATTGAATAAAATATTTATTACGCAATGCCTCTAAAAACAAGCTAAGACGAAAGCATAAAGTTTGAAAATTGTGTGTTCTTATATTATGCAAAACAACCTACATATTGGCAACAATAAAAACACACCAAAAAGAATTAGGAGAAACGTTAGAGCAAAATACGTTTATTTAGAAATGTAGCATAAATAAAATGATCGATTCTCAACTCAACGTATTGCTAGAATAGAATATTTTAATAATAGACAAAAATGTACATTATTGGAACGATCTACAGTCTCACTAAACATTGGATAAATGTTATTCTACGTCTTCCTCTTGCATTTGCCGTTCTTGTCTGAGTGCACGAGGTGCAATCGCCGGTAAACGCTGAACTAACAAATTAAACACATGTGGCGGTAATGTTTGTTGCAAGACACGTAATAACTCATTTGGTTGTCCACATACTGCCACGGCATTTGCTAAATGATCAATGGCATTCCCTACATCACCAGCTGCTAATAATTCCTCGCCCGATTGAACCTCCTGTAAGAAAAACTTCTGTATAGCTTCGTGATCTTTCATGTCGGGGAAGTTAGCAGCCGGACGACGGCTTAGGCCTGAACTTTCTTTATTAGCGCGTCTTCCTACATACACAAAATAATTTGTTATTCTTTAACAAGGAATTGAAACTTACGTTCTTTTAGTTTCCTTTTAAATTCGGGGTCTTTGTGCCTTTTGTAATCAAAGTATATACAATATCCAACAAATAATGTGCCGCATAATCCTGCGGCAATTGCTAACATTGGTTTAGTAATCATTGCCATATTATAAAACACACTTGCGCTAAATATCACTCGTTGCCATTCATACTGCCGCAGCCATTGCGAATAAGATAATGAAAGAAACTGTTTTATCGACTCCCAGAAAAATTTAAGTTTCTTTTTTCTCAGACAATTTTCGTATTTACTGGTTAAAAACCCACATTTGAAAGATTATTTTGATTAACCGTTGACGTTAATAAAAACAAAAAATGTCCTATGAGATAACTATAGATAACTGTGATATCAAAAATGTATATAATCAGGACAGACCTGTTTTATTTTTATTTGTTTAGTTCACAAATTTTAGATATTTGTGCACAAAAACACTGATCATTAAGAAGTTAAAGACAACTTAAAAATGTATCTTATGAAAGATTTGAAAGGAAGCAACTAATTCAAAACTGAGCAGCATAGTAAAAATAAATATCTCCAAATCAATGATAATCGAACTACCGACGATCTTTGACTAAGCTTTAACAATGTAATTAAAAAAGATCTCATCGTAGATGAAGCTAACCCAAAATTATATAAACTATGTTACTTCTTTAGCAATAATTAATAATTCCAAACTTCGAGAAACAAATAAATTACAGGATTGGAAAAATTTGAATATTAGATTAATAGTCTATTAGTGTTAAAAAAACGATTTTTTTAATAGGCAAAATATGAATAGTTCAAGGCCTCACTATTTATTTGATATTATTATTCTACATCTTCTTCTTGCAATCTTCGTTCTTGCTTAAGTACACGTGGTGCAATTAATGGTAAACGTTGAATTAATAAATGAAACACGTTTGGTGGAAAGGTTTGTTGCAGTACCTGCAACAACTCATTGGGTTGATCACATACGGTTACGGCATTGGCTAAATGATCAACGGCATTTTCTACATCACCGGCTGCTAACAATTCATCTGAGAGTTGCACTTCCTGTGCAAAAAACTTCTGCACAGCTTGATAATCTTTCATATTGGGAAAGTCAACTGTCGAAGGCCGATTCACTGCCTTATCTTGTTTATTCGCGTGTCTTCCTGTATCAAAACAATTTACATACTTTAACATTAGGTTCATACTTACGTTCTCGTAGCTTCCTTTTGAATTCGGGGTCCTTGTGTCGTTTATGATCAAAGTATATACAGTAACCTACAAACAATGTGCCACATACTCCTGCAGCAATGGCCATCATGGGTTTAGTAATGATCGTCATACTTTAACAATATATACCATATATACAATTATTAAACAATTTAGCTCAATAATTTGTTACCGTGCACATTTCATTTAAAAAAAAGATTTAGCAGAAAACTGTTTTAACGGCTCCACCTGATGTATTAAAATTCGTGTAATGGCCGTTTTACACTAACCTCGTTTATTGACAGGCTACATTTATTGATATGATTTTGTTGCAGAAATAAATAAGATAAATTTGTTACAAAAATTATTGTTATTCAGTGTTGCCAAGTAGTATAAACTAATCTGTTTAAATTTAGAAAGCCACTACCACAGTCACAGTCTCTACATCGTTCCTTTCAATACAAAGGGCATATTCCACTATGCAAATGCAATTATACTACCACACGTTGCATCGTTTAAAACATTTATATTGTGTAATATATTGCATGCAGTTTTAGTAACTGAGATGATCCAATATAAATTTAAATCCAATTAAAGAGGCGCAAAATTACGTAAGCATCGTCCTCTAGCGGAAAGAATAATAACTACGAATTCGTTGCGCACAATCTGTTTTAAGGAATTTTGCACGCAAGTGTCTGCCCGCGTGCCTTCGGTACAACTAGTATTGCGATAATATAAAGTTTGTGTAATGTTTGGTTTTCTTTGTTTTGTGAAATTTTATAGGTATGGTATTATTGGCGACCATTTCAATTTTGTCGATTCAATTGTTTTTTGTGTATGATACATTTCAAAATCATTTTATGTGGAATTATTAAAAAATGTTTTTCGCAAATTATTAATTAAAATTAAAAATTACTAAACGTGCCATAAAAGATTGTTTAAAATGTAATTTAAATTCGTACTATTTTCTTTATTTTTCATTTATGTGTAATTTTAGACACAATATTAAGCGTTGTAAATTTAACTGTAATAATAAACTACTTTATACTTCAATTAAAGTTTTATTAAAATTGAAAATGACTATTATTTAAACTTCATTGCCATTTTGTTTTTGTTATTTGTATATCTATAACGTGTTTTAGAATCAATTTGTGTTAATCTAATAAATCATTTTCTCTGCAAGTTATTTATGCTAATTTCTGGCTTCAATTCTAAATTATAGATAGTGATTTATTTGTTTTTTTGTACGTTCTATTCTAACGAGTTGATAACAGGGAAAATACCAGTATATGCATTGCTTTGTAAAGTATAATCTAATATTTTATTTACTTTGAGGAACAAACATCTTAAAGTATTGCATGTAGCTTCTTGATTGCACCCTGCTTGTATTTTATTTGAAGCAGTGTATTGGGTCTATGATATAGACAAATGCCTGCTTTAATATATAAAAGTTGCTATAGGTTTCTTCCTGATTGGACCCTACATCTTTTATAACGTTTGTTTGATATATGATTGTGTGTTTAATATATATGTGTATTTTTGGCCCTTGTTTGTTTTTTTCGACCATTCAACTAATAACTGGATTGCTTTCGTAACTAGGACTTCAATACCCACTGACAGATCGTCAGTTAACTAATTCTTTTTCTGTTTAATATAGTGATGTTTGTGCACGTGTTTATGTGTGTTGGGATTTAAACCTGTTATCATATATGTGTAATCGTTTAATGACTTAAATTTGGAATGTCCTAACTTTCCGATATTTATTGATATTTTTTTATAAACTGGCTGCTTGACCAATCTGAATATGTCGTTTCTACACGTCATTATTTTTTAGGGACGGAGGAAGTACCATCACTAATATGATAAACAAAAAAATTGTATTTCCCCTGTCAGCCATATCCTGTTTTACTATAATACGATAAATAATCGTTCTTATTGTATTTTTGAGTTTGATTTATTTATTCTTACTAAGATTATACCCGTTTATGTATACACAAAAATAGTTTGTAGAAAAATAAATAAAATGCAGCAAATATTTATTTTGACACAAAATTATTCCACCGTTAACAAGTTAGCAATTATTTAAAACATTTATTATAATTGCTTTCCTTTGACATTTCGACTAAAAAAAGATATTAAAGAACAACTACTTAAAATGTGATAAAAGTTTAGACCAATAGTCTTATATACACAACGACATGGGTATAATATAAAATGTGTTTAAAAATAACCTTAATAAAGTTTATAATGCACTGTTTCAATATGGAACTTTTATTTGCACATGAAAATATTTCGTATAAAAATAAAATATTACTGTTCCAAATAATTCAAAAATAAGTTTTTGCGAATAAACGACCTTCTAGTATTGTCAATGCGAATTATTGGTCTAATTTGGACTTCTTAAATAATATCGCGAACGGCCACGAATGATTTTTTGTTTAGTTGAGTGAATGTAGTTATACTTATAAGACTAGAAGTTTCAAGCTTTGCGTATAGAAGGCTTGACTCGGTTGATTTTTTTTTTTCATGGTTTCTATCAAATAACGGCAATAGAAAACTAACACTGACTCTAGTTTTCACTAGATAGCGTTTGCCTAAACTTTTACGTATCCATTAACAAAACGTTTAACGTCGTCCGAAATTCAATTGTGAATTACGCTAAGTGTATATGTATCGTAGTAAACCCTTTTTCAATTTCTGTTGCAAAGAAATTGTTCAAAATGGTTCACGTAAATAATATCCGAAAAGTGCAACCACAATTAAAAAAATGATTGTGATTTAAAATGTGAACACGTTTTAAGCAAGTAAGGTAGAAAACATTGCTTTATACAACAAATTTGGCTTTTTCAGAGATCTATATTTTCCGCAAAACTTCTTCTAGCACTTTTAGCAATGGGAAAGAATAAAGCATTCGTTTATAGTAATGCCATCTATGAGCGAGTGTAGGAACTTGCTTATATATTATTTTTTTAAAGCACCTGGCGGATAAGGAAGTTGTTACATTATTATTTTTTGTATTTGACAAAAATCTTCACTCTAAATTAAAATTAACGGCTGCACTGGTATACACACCGCTACTGATTGTCAAATCACTTTACGGGTAAGGATAAACGCGACGCAGCAAATAACTGTAATTTTACTCGTTGTTTATCTTTTCGAAAGCGCTGCGAACGTTTGTGTATCTGAGTGCTATTTTACGACATGTAAGTAGTTTTTCTTTCTGCCGATTTTCTCTCGTTAAGTGATTTTTATTACGATTTTAGCGGATGTGCTGGGGAAAATGTATTCCAGGTATTGGTCGGATTCGGGGATTGGGTTAATTACGCAAGATTACAGGTAAAAAACAATTTAAAAAATACAGCGGTCACGTTATCTTTTTACCGTTTTTCAGCGAGTTTTGTGGGGTTGCCACGCTGTGTTTGTACCCAGCTGTTTCTGGGATATGTTACCTGTAGAGTCCACTTCGTTTTATGTAATCGAAAGAAACAAGAGAAAACTTACACCTGTTTCTGAAATGTCAGTATTGTATTACTTCGTTAATTTACTTCTGTAATTAATCAATCAACTTTATACACGTTACTTAGTATAGCGTATACCTTCTCGCATTTATATTTACTATTTTAATTATGTCAGCATTGTACGTACTGCTTCTTAGTATCGTATAGTTTTGCTTTTAGGTAATCGTTTTCAATTGTATTCACTAACCGTCAGCATTCAACGTATAACTTATTTTATGTAATCATAACGTAGATCATACTGACTTAAATTAATTTTCAGTCACAAATTTTATATCATCTGTAACTTTATGTATTGTCGTTGAGTACGTTGACGTGACATCCGCCAAGTTTTTTTGATCATTTGAACGCAGTCATAGCCAAATGCAAAATAACAGTAACCATCGTACATAAGCTTCTATAGCATGCATATTTTCGTTCTTAAATCAAATAAAAGGGAGTATTGAACGTTAGTACTTGTTACAAAGAATTGTCGGTTGGGTAAGTTTTTGTGCTCAAATTTTACTTTTTTGCGATTCATTATTATCATTGTCGATTGTCGACTTATTTTGCGACTGCATAGTAGACGAAGTATTTGATCGAATATTTATATTTAAATTAAAACCAATGACTTATAACGTTTGTTGGCAATTCAATATAGTAATTAGTTGCCTGAACGAAAGGACCTACATCAATATTATAGCTGTGATACTACCATATACTACTCTATTAGTTTACAATCGTTATTTAATTGTTATTGGTTTACCTTTTTTTTTGGAGGAGAGGAAACCATTTATTGGCTTCCCGCCTTCTGCCGAGGTGTGTGGAACTTTCTTTGCCATCTTGGTAAGACCTACTCACTAAAACTTTTCTTCGCTTCTCCTTTTACCTAGCATAGGGCTTCGCTCTTGCATACTTCGCTAAGCCAGCTTGGCGGTTAGCCTTTTCCTTACTTGTTCATGTCATCCCTCTTTCTTGCTTCCTTCTCTCTTGATTTATTTATTTTGGTGTAGTAACTCTCTATTTCTTTCCTTTTGTCCTCGCTCTCGCACATTACTGTGATGATGTTTGAAGCTTTTATTTTTTCTCCAATCTTTTTACAGATATCATTCCTTTCTTGTTTCCATCTCTCACACTAAAACACCGCATGTTCCTTGTCGTCTTTTTAATTGCAACCAGCGCACTTATGGTTTGCTTTTTTGTGTATTTTATATAAATATTGCCCATTTTCACCGTGTCCAGTCAGTAACTACGTGGAGTAGTAGCTTATTTTGCCGTGTTTTTTATTTATCCAAGAGTAGATGTCCAGTATCAATTGCCTTATCCAAGACTCTCTAGTGCCCCACTGTTTCTGCCATTCCGCAATTATTTAATTGTTGTCCATTTGGTAATTTCTCCTTTTTGCCAGTAACTGAACATCTTGCGTGCTAACTGTTTTATACGCTCGGCTTATACGTATTGCAAGAATCCTATGCACCCTGTCTAGGAGCGTATTTATTGTTCTGCCTTTGTTGTTTCATACCAAATCTCCTTCCCGTAGATCACGATAGAATCAACCGCATGAGCAATAACTCTCCTCTTGGATGATCTAACTCCTCCATGGTTTGGGAATATCCTCCTCAGAGCGTTAGCTTTTTCAAGAACCCTATCGGTAATTATTTTTACATGTTCTATGAAACTGAGGTTCTTGTCTACTGTTACTCTTAAGACCTTTATGCTTTTTTGGGTCATAATTGTTTGTCCTAGTAATTCAATATTCACAACTGCTATTCTTCAATCCTACTTTCGTTTTTTCTGGTACCAACTTCAGCTTGTTACTCCGGCGTCTTCTTCACTCGTTCCCTCTGTAATGCATAAATCCGTGAACGCGATCGGCTTCGTCAATTTAATTTCCACCGGACCCCGTTCAACTGCAATCGCTCGAATTAAATTCACGGTGTCGTTGGTGGCTGAAGAACATCAATTTTCTTAAAAACCTCGTCGTCATAGTGTCCGAAAACTAGGTTCGCACCTTTCTTTAGATATGCAACGTGTGGCAACTTGGTATATGAACGTTCAACGATCACATCTACAGTCTGCGCGCCGACGTTTACCACACAAACTTCAACTTCGGCACAAACTCCGTCGATTTCCATCATCACGTCGGCTTTTGAATTACAAACTACGGCTGGTACTTGCGTATTTCAAAAAAGCTTTCTTTTTCCCGGTATTCGAGTCAATTGTAACTGTGTTGCGATCTTGTCCTTTACCGTGCAGATATTGCTACCGCCATCGATGATTCCCGTCACTGTCTTCCGACCGGTTATCTTTACATGCTTCAGATACTTCATAATTTCCGTGTCATCGATAGTCAGTAGTTGGGCATCGGCGGTATCTGCAAGTAGCTTTCTTTTAAGATTGTAACATTCCCGCGAAGTATGTCGGTATGTGTTGCAATTAAAACACTTCGGTTGCCCTTGTTAGTTCCACCTAGGCACTGCTCGTGACTATCTGCGTTTTCACTCCACTGTTCGCGTTTTCAGGCGGTGCGCCTGATTTCCTGGGCACACAATAGTTTACGGCACTCGTTTTCTGAACTCCTCCCAACTTCACGATGTCGTGTAACAACGTGTCCGCGTCACAGTGCTGCGTCGTCATTAACGCATATTTTACGTTGTTCAACGCGAGTCCTGATACGATTTGTTTCTTTCGTTCGGCAAATGTTAACATCAGGTCGATGCACATTTTATTTTTCTCATAAAAATAAATCGACACATTTTCCTTAGCTCTTTGTTGTCTACTCGTCATCCTTTCCCATCGGTCCGCCGTGCTCGTGGTGTGTTTGAATGTCTTCCGAAAAGCTTCCGCAACATCGTACCAAGCTTTCGCCGCTTTTCTCAAGTCATTCTTGCTATTTGTAGCGTCATCGAGTCTGACCAGTGATAAAAGAGCCCTCCGTTGATGATGCCGTCCATAGTCTCCGTTCCGTACTCTTCTCCGTCATACGTGCTGATATTTTTCGTCAGATCGGGCATTACCTGAAACATCGTCGGCTGTGGTGCTTGCGGTCGTTGCATTATTGTCGCCATTGCGATTTCCGTTAGTTTTTAAATAACTTCGGTTTGGACTATAACTGCACGTATTTCCTGTGCGCAATTACACATCTCTACGTCAGCTTGGTTTGTCTGCGCATGCCCGTTGCTGTTGTCCACGCCTTTGTCCGTTCGTGACTTTATTTCCGCCATCTTGGATGCCACTTTTCACGCTTTGTCAAGATTTTCGGATTTCTAGAGTTTCACTACAGAACTCACACAAATTGTAAGCGATTTGGTACGGGTTAAGATAATTCTGAATCTAATAACAACTTAAGGATTTATTAAGCTGCAAACAAAATAGATGCGGTTTACAAACTCGAGTGTTCATTATTTTACGACTCGACCTCTACTACATCCATGTCCGTGCCGCCTGTCTTTCATTATTTACATGAGAGAGATATGAATTTTATTGAAATATAGGCGCGTAACGAAAATACGCTGTTTGCGTAACAATACAAAAAAATTATACTTTTTTGTCCAAGACTAGGAAAAATTGTTGTATGCACTTCACATCACGGATAACATAGAACTAACTTGTTGATTAGATACACGACTCTTTTATAGTTTATGTTGTAGAGTAGTTGGTGCAGGTATCGGCTCTATCGCGTTCCGGTATAGATAGACCTGATTCTGTCTATATTTATATTTTACTTAAGACGTGAAAATCGCTAATACTATATTTATTTTAACTTCCAAAATAAGAAAAAACGTGTCACAATTTTTAATTTTATATTAAACCTTGCGCGTACCCCCTGACGTTGTTCAAGGACCCCCAAATCAATTTTAATTTTTCACGAACCACCCCGAACAATCCCGGAGGGAACTTTGGAAACCATTGCTTTAAAGGTTATTAACTTATAAAATCATACTTCTTGATTTTGTAACTGTTTATAAGTAGGTAATCTGCGGTTATGAAATTTAAATTTTTAACAAACATTGCAAAAACTATCTTAAATTACAATTACATTTATAGTTTAATACAGTAAAACCGGTCGCTTGTGACACTTGAAAATCCCAAATTATTTCAATAAACATTATTAATGTAAATAAAATACTCTATTATATATGTATCGCACACTTACTGTCTTTACAAATACCTAATTTTTTGTACACAAAATTTTAATCTAACAGTTGTTAGAAAACCACATTATTGATTAATTTTCTAAAATGTCGGTGTGGTTTATTCGTGTTTAATTTTTATATAAATCGCAAGTGCCCAACAGTCGCGATTCATGTATTGTACAACAATACCTACTTGTGAGAAAAATAAAGTAAAAAAAAAACAATTAATGTAATTATTTTTGTTAAAATCGTAACCGACAAAATTGATTTACGAACTTGAACATACATCGCTAAAGATAAGAATTTTTCAGTTTGAAATAATGCAAGTAGCCAATAAAAAAAAATTGACTTGAACCATTTAAAATCTGTGTTGGAATATATAAAGTTGAAGCTCGTTTACACAGTTGTGTTTGTACTTTAAAGCAGGTAGTGACCCGTTTTTTCTTTTTCAGAATAATTTCGAAAGCCAAAGGAAACTGATTCTTTTTGTAAGAACCGTTCTTCAGGTGGCAAAGAACTTGACGAACGGTTCTTTACGCTGAATACCTTTGGTGCATGTCAATATCACACAAGAGCTGTAATTCTACTTGCGTATGCTTAAGCATAGCATCCCAAGCCAAACCAGGGGCTGTAATATATGGAACTGGATCTAAATTTTTTTGACAAAGTAAATGAAAACTCTCAATGATATTATTTAATAGTAACACATCGCAAGATATGTATCCGCCGAAATAATCTCCAAGCGAATTAATCTTCTTTAGAAATACATATGTTTTTCTCGAAGAGCGTCGCAAAAATAAACTTTTTTCGGTAAACAACATTTACTTAATTTTGTCTAATTGTCGAATACGAATAAAAATTGTACAATACAATACTTACTTGCGAGATTAAAATAAAGTAAAATGCAAGTCTATTGACAAACGTTGGTCCTCATAATGATATCTCATAATAAGGTACATTAAAAGAATTTTTCTCATTTTATAACAATTAATGTAATTATCTTAAATTTGCATTCAGTTAGGGGACCGAAGGGGTTTCTTTTCCCGTTCTTCTTAATGCTCAATAGAACGTTGAGAAACTGTTACATCACAGCTATCTAGTGTATAGATAATTTAGGAGTAAAATTCTTCATTTTTCCTTAGCTTAGGAAAGAAAATTAGAACACTAAACAAAATTTTTGAATTTATTTGTAACAATTACCTTTACCAAAGACAGATGTATACAAAAAATAATGACCAGCATGTATAAGTACAATGAAATAATCAACAATTTAAATAATAAACAGAAAAATGTTTGAGCCATAATCAATAATCACAATTTTTAAACTTAATAATTAAGTTAAACTTATACAAATATTGCTACTAAGATAATCAGTTCTTTACTTAAACAATTCTGATAACAATAAAAGACCAAAACTGCTCATAAGAAACAAACTTGCAGGAACACTGGCAAGTAATCGATAACGTTCGTCAGTCATAGCGACAGATTTCTTCGTTGTGGCCCATCCCAAAGACCTCTGCACCGCCATTTTCCATTTTGTGTACCTCAAGTCTCGTTCTTTAAACACCCGACGTTAATACGAAAATTACAAGTTAAATGCGAAACATACCCTCGTGGGTGGTTGTTGGTAGGAACAAATCGCTCATAGCAGAGCCTCGATCATCAGCATTAATGTCCCATACTTCGATACCTTTAGCTTGTCCGGCTACTATAGCTACACCCAAAGCAGTTACGTCTTGCGATTGCGCCCTTATTACAGGCACCCCACTTATATCAGCCTAAAAGCGTACATAGTAAATTCCTTCGCATGTCAAACACAGAAAGATACCTGTAGCTGCATTAACAAGTTGTTCGTTGTCATTTTTCCATCGACGTGCAACTTTGTAACGGGTATTCCACAATCTTTGTTCATCGCTTCCAAAATATCTCTAGTTTGAAAGCAAACGGCTTCAAGAGCAGCTCGTATTATATGCTTCTTTGTGGTGAACGCTGTAAGTCCACATATTATCCTAAAAAAACAAAAGAATAAATCCTGATATAAATTAGTACGCAACGTAAATTTGTACCAACTAAACTAAAACTTACACACCCTCTAGCGTCCTTTCGCCAATACGGAGCGTAAAGACCTTTAAAAGCTGGCACGAAATACACGTCACCGGTGTTGAATACTTCTTGCGCTAAAGATTCTGTATCTTTTTGTACGTCTTTAATAAAACCCATGTTGTCGCGTAACCAATTCATAGCTGCTCCCGCCACTGATACACTTCCTATAACAACCAATTTTAAGATAATCAGTTCTAACCTCCAAAAACTACCTTCTAAAGCGTAGACAGTGGGAGCATCTCCTAATTTGTATGCTACCGTTGTGACTAATCCATGAGTCGATTGCACTTTCTACAAAAGACGAATTAGCAAACGCTGGAGATTCACTTGATTATTACCGTAATCCCAGTATTATATAGTAAAAAACACCCGCTTCGATATGTATTCTTTGCTTGGCCTTCTTTAAAACATTGTTGACCAACTAAAGCAGACTGTTGGTTACCTAAAACCTAATAAGCAGCTTAAAACAAACGCATGTTTAACTACATACTCCAGATATCGGTAGACCGTCCAAAACACCACCGTTGCGAATTTTACCGTAAATTTCGGAACTGCTTCGAATTTCCGGGAGCATGTGTGAATTTATATTGAACGTGTACAACAAAACGGGGTCCCAACGTAATGTCTCGATGTTCATTAAAAAAGTCCGAGATGCGTTTGTGACATCGGTCATGTGAAGACCGCCGTTAATTCCACCGGTTAGGTTCCACAATAACCAAGAATCGACGGTACCGAAAAGGCACGTGCCCGCTTTGCACGCTCTATTAACTACTTTTACGTTATCTTTCAGCCACTTTAATTTAAAAGCACTAAAATAAGGTGATACGGGTAATCCGCATATTGATTTAAAGTGATTTTTATTATTGTCAGGTAGTTTAGCTAAAATTTGATCTACGGTGTCGTCGGCCCTTATATCGTTCCATACTATAACACTTACTTAAGCTAATGATGTTCTTAAACGCGATTATTTACCTATGGCGTTGTATAGTGGTTCTCCAGTGATTTTGTCCCATACTATTGTCGTTTCACGTTGATTCGTTATTCCAATTGTGACTATATCGGATACACCTAAAATATTTACTGTATCACTTTGAAGTCTACTCCATTAGATAAATAGTGTGAAAACGTTCTTAAATTAATTTCTAGTGTCCTAACTGTACACTTAAAAAAAGTATTAACAAATCTTCATCCCTGAACACGCACAATACGAGCGCACCTTTTGCAAAGGTTTAATTAAGATAAATAAGATAAACCGATTCAAGTATTTCGTGCCCCCCCCCCCCATTGGACGCCTCACTAAGTGGCGGATAGGAGGATGCATCTCAGTGATAGATGGTATCTGGGGCGGACCAAAACTAATACCTGATAGAAGGCACCAGTTTCATCAGTACCAAATCACGGCGTAGTATGATGAACTTTCCGTACTGCGGTGTTGAAATTAAACAAAACTTCTACTACTCTAATCATTCGAAATTATTCAAATGGCTAGCACAAGTACAAACAAGCCCTTAGTCCGAGACACCCCTTCAGTGAGGAGAGGGTGTCAAGATTCTCGAATTCGAAAATAAACCGAAACAGTTGTCGAGATCTGAAAATGCTTAGTTAGCATCGGGATCGTTAACCCCTTTGCTCTACGCGAGGTTTCTGTCCTCGCTGAGCATGCCTTGGGACACCTGCTATATTTTTTGAGAGATGTACCGATCCAGTCAAATTCCCCGCCCGGAAGTGTCTTTGGATCGCGACCAAGCATAATTGCTTACTTCAATATTTGGATCATATAATGCGAGGTTAACGCTATGATAATAGAAGAAAAAACCGAAGAAAACAAATCGGTTCGACGTAGCCATAACTCATGGTTGAACAATTTGCTCAAGTGGTTTGGCCGGGCATCAAGAAAAAATTTTCAGAGCGACGGTTTCTCGCGCTACAATAGCCAATTAGATCGCTAAGAAGAAGATTGAGGCATGTTATCGTTTTATGGCATCTTCCTTAGCACAAACTCCTGTAGACGAACAATGTAGTAGCTTACGAAATTTTTATTCTGATGCAAAGTTTAATTTGGCATGAGTTAAAGAGATTTTTCCATATTCGACTACACAAAATTAAGTGAAAGCTGATTTTTACGACACTCTTCGAGATCAACATATTTCTAAAGAAGAATATCAACGTACTGAAAGCACATAAACAACGTTTGAGTATAAATTACTTGGATATTATTTTGACTTATACATATCTTACGATGTGCTACTATTAACTAATGTGTTTAATAATTTTCGTTTACTCGGTCAAAAAATTATGATTTAGATCCACCTCAATATATTACAGCTCCTGGTTTGACTTGGGACGCAATACTACAAGATACGCAAGTAGAATTAGAGCGCTTGACCGATATGGACATGTACCATTTTTTCAAGAAAGGTATTCAACGTAAAGACCGCGTCCATCAGGTAGAAAAGAACAAAAAGTACCAGTTCTTTTTAAGTTTCGAAATTATTCCAAAAGATATGTACACTCACAAAAAGAAAAAAACGGCTCACTACCTACTTCTAAGTTCAAACACATAACTGTGTAAACGAGCTTCAGCCCTACATATTGCAACACAAAGATACATATATTATACTTATAAGAAAACACAGTCGGAGGCCTCTTCATTACCCAACACCTTTCCGCAAGACGGCCCTGAAAGTTTGTTTTCGCTGTCGTCGAATAGAACCTGCCCCAGTTCGTATTAGAGCATTGACACCCTTATGTCACCCTTAATGCTGCCAGCAGTCTATTCAAACGTCCCAGTGCAGTAAAAATCCTAACACTCATCAATGAACGAAGGCAGCAAACGTCGATTAACAAAAATAAACCCGCACAAAATGCAGAAAAACCTAAGTATAATGGCTGAAAGACAATTGCAATGACATAAAAGCGTTTCGAGAGAAACGCGATCTCTTCAATGTGCATGAGAACATCAAAGAACTCACTCAAGGAGAAAAAACTTCAATATTTAGATTATATAATGCGAGATTAACGCTATGATAATAGAAGAAAAAATCGAAGGAAACAAATCAGAACTCACGGTTAAAAAATTTGCTCAGGTGATTTCGCCGGACATCAAGAGAAATTTTCAGAAAAACGGTGTCTCGCGCTACAATAACTAATTGAATCGCCAACCTTCGTAGAGAGACGACGCACTGAGAAGAAGAAAATTCGGGCGTTATCGTGTTATAGCATCTTCCTTAGATACATTACCACAAACTCTTGCAGACGAACAATGTACTAGTTTACGAAATTTTTATTCTAATGATGCAAAGTTTAATTTGGCAAAAGTTAAAGAGATTTTTCCATATTCGACAATTACACAAAATTAAGTGAATGCTGTTTACCGAAAAAAGTTGATTTTTTCGACAGTCCTCGAGAGAAACATATTTCTAAAGATTAAATCGCTTGGAGAATATTTCGACGTATCCCTATCTTGCGATGTGTTACTATTAACTAATGTGATTGAGAATTTTCGTTTACTCTGTCAGAAAAATTAGATCCAGCTCAATATATTACAGCCCCTGGTTTGGCTTGGGATGCTATTCTCAGCATAAGCAAGTAGAATTAGAGCTCTTAAGTGATATGGACATGCACCATTTTTCCAAGAAAGGTATTCAGTGTAAAGAAGCATTCGTCAAGTGGCAAAGAACGAAAAGAACCAGTTTCCTTTGGCTTTCGAAATTATTCCGAAATACATGTGCACTCACAAAAAGAAAAAAACGGGTCACTACCTGCAAACACATAACTGTGTAAACGAGCTTTAACCTAATATATTCCGACACAGATTTTAAATGATTCAAGTAACCAATTGGTTATTGGCATTACTTCAAACTCTGAAAGATTCTTATCTTTAGCGTTGTATGTTCAAGTTCGTAAATCAATTTTGTCGGTTACGATTTTAACAAAATTGGCATTATAACAGTAAAAAAAATAATCTTTCATTTTACACACCGGAAGTCACTAGGAACCCTTCCGTTTTGAACGTTAAGAAAATTACACTGTGTTAACGTCATGCCCAGAGGTTTCCACATCTTAAGTATCTTAAGTAATCCACGCGAGTGCTGAATAAATAAATTGCGGTTGCGGATATGTTTGTTGTGAGAAATCTTCTGGGGTAAAGTTACATTTTCTTTTTACAGCGCGATTTGATTTTTCTGATATCGCGGCAACTTTGGTTACCTACACATGTTCTTTTACTTTGGAAAATTCGTGTGACAAACTAATATGGCATGCACGGATTATAAGAACTGTCCCGGAAGCATATTCTAATAACTTAGGTTAGATGGGGGACATTGAAACCACCACTTAGATTTCCGTTACTGCAAACAGCATTACGACAAATTGGAGAGTACACGTGTTGAGATGCCTTAAGTAACTTCGGGAAGCTTAACGCACTTTGTCTTTTTAATCAATCGTATGAAACTGAGAAATTTATTTGTGGTAACTGTGTATATATGTATCCGTTTAATTTGTAGAAATTTTAGGGGTTTTGTGTTGGAGGTGCCATTAGCTAATCGCATATTCGGATACCCTGATTGTAAGTACCTTGCATCTTATATATAATTATTTGCTTCAAGATCAGTCGTATGCACGCACAACTAGACGTACATATTATCATGACAAACGTATACAGCTTTTTTTTGCATGTAACAAGTTAAACGGTGCAGTTTTGTTGTATTCGCCAACTTGAACTTATTGGAATGTAACTTTAAGCCAATTGATTTCTTATACGTACTAGGTGTTGCCTAATCTAAAGGGCCTGTATTATTAAATTTGTTTATAAACCCTTGTTATTTATTTGTTTGTTTTTAGCCTCTTTCGCTATAGTTGAAATAAATATATTCCTTGTTATACTATGTTTTGCGATTTGTTCTTCAGTGTGAGACAGATGTAAACGGGATCTGGAGTGTATATTTTCCCCGCTTTGGCTCTCTTTTAATTATGTTATAATCAGCACATCGAGGACCACCAAAGCGTTGAGCTGCCGTCTACTATACGTTACGGTATTATTTACTTAACGAGGTTATTTCGGCTGGATACGAAAATCCTTGAGGATGAATTGTGTATCCAAAACTTATGAGCACTTAACAACTCGACAGTAATTATTCAGAATTAGTTTGTTTTAGTCAGAAATAGGTCATAAAATTGAGTCATAGTTGCGACCGCACCGGAGAGTATAAGAGAGCTGGCTAGCCTTCCCCCCTCCATTTCGCGCCCTAGAGTGTCGTGCATCTATTGGATTACTAAAGCAAATCCTAGCGCCTGCTCCTCCCACCCCGGGTTCCTGTTACACAGTAGGCGGATGATTTAGTATAAAACTAGAGCCCCCCATCTCCGCAAACATTACGATCCAGTCCCTAAGTACGAAATCGGCAGTTCAGCGTATAACTCGAAGTAGCTCCTCCTTTCTAAGTCTTTGTTTCTTCGTTTGCCAGTTCAGCACCTCGATACCAGGTCTCGCATGCCCGGTTGTGTACCGAAAGAATGCCTGCGCACCCTCCTTCCCATGATTAGAAGACTAATGTCGCACAACGAAATAAGTCGACGACCAAGCTGAGCCTAAGCTAGTTCCCACGCCCCCGAGAGACCGACAACAGTTAATAAAGCACCGGATTGCCGATCTCCGGTGGGGCTCTCTATCACCCTCGGATACACGTGTTGCTGCCGTCCCCGTCGCAGTCTCGTCCATCCTACAAAATGGATTCCGCTGCTAACTTAAAATGTTCGAACAGCCCTCGCCGTTATCACATAAATGGACCAGTATACTGGGGATACGTGAATTGGGTAGATTGCTGTCCGTTCTATGGGTCTAAACCTAAAGGCCAGTCACATAGACCCCGTGCGTATTAGACCGCGTACGGCTACCACAAGACGCTTCCTCTGCCAGAGGGGCTAGTCCCCCGTGCCATGCTTTCGTGTAATAGGACTCGACCTTTCCTCTCCATTCAAAGCTAGGTACCTGTATACCAGCACTGAAGATTGAACCGAATTTCAGAATTGGAACTAGATCCAGATTTAGCGGCGTGGTCTAGACGAACGAGGTTGGCCAGCCGTGCCTCCAATTCCTGTACAAAACCTTCCCTCGGAATTGGGTCGAGTGAAGGTAGCGGCCACATGACAAACCGCTCCCTCTCGTATAGATCGTACACAATTAAGTCCACAATCCGCAGACGTTATGTCGCCGTAGGAAGGAGATCATCAAAAGAATGGCATCAACACGACTACTACCACTTTAGAATACGGTACGTTCCGGCCGATGATACAAAATCCAAACTAACGCTTGAACCCTAGAATTGGGTAGAAACGTATCCGTTTTAAGGGCAACAAACACCACATGGTGAAATGTAGGCAAATAAGCTTAGTACGCTCTCCCAATTTCAATATTCCTAGCTCCTAATCTCGATATCCCAGTACCTTTTCCCCATACAATGGCGTACCTGAAGACCCGCTTCAGATCTTTGCGGGGAGGCCCAGAAACCGTAGTTACACCAATGACCCATCTGACTAAAATGTAACTGCAATTAAGAACAAAAAACGAAAACAAAAAAATTAGTTAGACATAGAGCGAAGGTAACAATAGTACAAGAAAGGAATCGAAATGCTGAACACGGTTTTGACAGTTGTTTTCTTTTCTTTTTGCTTATGGTTTCTACTACTTTCCTATTCCTTCTGTCTATATGATGTTCTTTGCCATTGGAATTAGTTAGTTATTTGCTTTGTTGTCTTGGCTTAGAATGTAAGACAGACTACAGCTCCATTTTCTGTACTTTAGGTACTTCCTCTTGGTCGCCGTTTTTGTATGTTTTGAATTTCCTTATCCTTGAGGATTATTGGCATTTGATTTTCATTGGTGTTGAGTAACTGATGATTAACGTGTATCCAATGATACGTACCTACTTATATTTTTCTTGTTTTATCAAAGATTTGCTATTTTTTTCCTTAATTTTTGAAATCTACTCATACCTTATCCTTATCTTGTATTGAATTTTTTAGTAGTTGACCTTTAAAACAGCTATACCGATTCGTATCCTGTGTCGTAAATACAAGCAATTTTATATTTGTTATTAAACCGAGTTTATAAGTGCTATTGCTTAATGTAACGAATCAGTTGATGTTATTTGAAACCTTACATAAGAATTAAAACAATTTTTAAAAATACTTTATCAAGATTGAGCTTTGCGTTTTGTGTCTATTTTCATGTGGTTTTATTCACAAATATGAACTACGAAAGTTTTTAAAATTAGCCGAATATTGAAACATAGTATGCAAAGTATTGAGTTTCTGGGAAATACATCAAACATTTCATTTATTGAGTCGAATCACAAAATATAAATAAACTAACTTACCTCCTAACTTCTGTGCAACCACATTAATACATTCGTTAACGGCATTTAAAATATCGAGCGGGTCCTGCTCCATCCATCCTTCCTGTGGTATGTATTGACGTATATCAATAGCATGCTCGGCATACTCTTTAATAGAGTGACTAGGAAATACGCAAAATTTAACAGTACGTGTGCCAGCATCAATTACACCAATAAACTTCGTCCTTCTCGTTTCAGACATTGTTCATAGTGCACTAAAATACGCGTTAATTACATATAACAAGAATCAATAATTGTAGACTTTGATTGGGTACAGAAATACGTAAGAACATAAATATTCATAGAAGTATTAGGAAAAAATACTTACGTCCCGTTTTATCTTTGACGATTACTAAGTTTTGTACATTGATATATTAATCTAATAAAACTTCACAATTATGATATAATCTTTAAATTCAAACCTTAACGGTTTTTACTGCATTTTTGTTTGTTATTGTTGGTTAATTGAAAAATATTGGAATTGAAGAGGTTATCATCAACTTGACATAACCAAGCACTTACCTAATCTAAAAATTCCGATCGATGATTGGTTACAATAATGATGCTATGACGTATATATATAGGAGTGTACAGAAAAATGTAATCTTTACTAAGCATATTTACGTAAGTTTTTAAGTTTAATCTAATTTAGTAGAAAACACTGATAAATTTTATCGCTATTACTGTTCCATTAAAGACATATCGTTTTTTAATCATTATTTTGTTTAAAATATACTCGTATTGTAACAGATTTTTACGCAGTTAGTATAAAGTCGATGTTTATTTATTTATTTAATTTTTTAATTTGTGTTACATTATTTTTTATGCGTCTGTGATAGTATATTATACAACGAGTAAAGAATGGTAGTTAGTGCCAACTACGTGCCTACAACTAAAACGGTTTGCAGCCGAGCCGAAGGGGAGTTCCAATCACATGAATGAGCAATGCACATTCCTTACTATACTTTTTCTACTACTATATATTTAATTATTTAACAACTAAATTAAACAATAAATTTTGTAGAAAAACAAATAACACGGATAAGAAAATCGGTCTCTTCTGAATTGTCTTCTGAATGTGCACAAAATTTAGCTTTTGCCGTATTGACGTTTATGAACCTAAGCAAACTGACGTTTCGCAAGACATTAGAACACTTGATATAGATAAAAATAAATGCTATCACTACGATTTAAGCAACAAGATTTACGAACAACAAAAAAATAAAACAAACTAAGAAATACGAGCCTAAAAAACGTTAGACCACCATAGGGTTATTGTCAATCCAACAGATACAATTTTGGATAATCAGACCACATACTTATTAAAGAAGAGTTTTAACTACGCCGTTACGCTTAAGACAATACCAATAGAAGATATATTATGTAGAGTAGTAGTTGCAATACGCACTCTGCCTAAGGAAATTTCTGAAACTATTCGACAAAATGTTTGCAACATTGTAAGAAGAACAAAACCGCCACGCTTAAATATTAACAGACAGGAGAAAGAAGCAGCTAAGCGGTTACGTGAGAACAAGGACATTTTAGTACTAAAAACAGATATAGAAAACGCTACAGGTCGTTATCAACATATAAGATTACAACAAAAAAAATTACGAACTTATTCTCAAAAGATTGCTACAAACGTCTACAGAGAAACCTTTTAAACTCTATGCACTAAAGTAAACTTCGCCATCAAAAACCCTACTACGATGGATATTAACAAAAAACAAGCTTTGATTGTCAAAAATCCAGTTATGCTACAAATCTACGATCTTCCCAAGATACACAAAGAGAGAGTTCCCCTTCGACCGATAGTGAGCGCCATCAATTCACCGACCAAATCTTGATTTTTGATCAAGGAGAGACATACTGAAGAAGTTCTGCTCATCGAACTTTGGTATTAAGAACACATTTCAGTTATAACAACAACTTATTTAAACAAGTAGAAGGAGCGGCCGTGGGTTCACCGCCGATATCTATATGAAGTATTTTGAAACTGAAATTATGAAGAATGTTGACTTAAAATCAAAAACTTGGTTTAGATATGTTAAATATACGTTTGTTCTATGACCTCATGGCAAAGATAAACTAAATCAGTTCTTTCAACATCTAAACTTTGCACATAATAACATTAAATTTACTAATGAGTTAGAACATAACAGCAGTCTAGCTTTTCTTGATCTACTGGCGATAAAGAAAAAATAATGGAAAGTTGTGGCATTACGTTTATAAAAAGAAAACCAATACTGCAGATACTTAAACGCGAAATCTCACCACCATCCAGCACAAGAGACCACTGTTTTGCATACTTCACCTGTACGTGTCTCAGATAATAAAAATCTACAAAGAGAAAAAGAAAATCTGTTAAGAGTCTCTACAACAAAATAGATACGGGTTCAAAAAAATCCAAAAAGCATGAGAAAAAGCGGTCTTTCCATAAGTCAAATTAGACTTACCACCTCCTTCTAGCGCCGCTTATTTGCTATAATGTATGGGTTCCACAAACAAAATAAGCAGAATGCTAAAGAAACATAATATCAAAACCGTATTCACTACTAAAGATATTTTTTTCTTCTTTCTCGGCAGTTCGTGTTGATTGTCGTCTTCTTCTATCTTAAGCGCCGAAATCGTAAAGAATACGACCTTAATGTTTCAACGCGTAAACGACGTCTATCGCGGTGACCGTCTTGCGCTTGGCTTGTATGGTGTAGGTAACTGCGCCGCGAGTTTTCTACTGAATTAATCCGGAAATTCGCTTGACGCCGCCTCTTCGAGCCAAACGTCTGATTTCTGGTTTCGTGATGTCCTGGATGTTGTCACGAAAAACTTTTCTGAACAATTGGTTTAAATCTGCTAAAGACAAACAAGGGACTTCAAAACATGTCGGGATTTACAAAAATTCCTTGTTCCTGGTGGATCAAGTTATATAGGAGTGATCGAGTTAGAGTAAAAAAGCGTATGGCTGACTCCAAACACCGCAAAGTTACAAAATCAATCAATACGGCAAAGGTCAAGTTTTACTTCTTGTTTTGGTTTTCAAAGAAAGAAAAGTCTAGGTGTTCAACTACGCGCAGTGTAAGCTTATAATCGTAACCAAGAAAACCGCAAAAACTTAAGATTTTATATTAAAAAAAGTGATCAATGTTAATAAACGCTGACTTTTTTAAGTTAATTTAAGCATATTTTTATTGCAAATTGAGTAATTTTGTTATTTGACTGATTCCATTACTTAACCTGTTGGACAACGTAATATTTGTACAAGTCTTCTAAATTATGCTTTCATACTTCATTATCATGTACGGTAAAGGCTTTGACCAGTACGGGAATGACTTTGACCTGCACGGAAATGAAATTGATCAAACGAAATACACAACGAAGCTTAATAAACATACAATATGTCGTATTATCTGTTAGTCGTAGAAAGATGTAATTAGGATTTATTTTTTCATTATATTTTTTAGCTTAGGTTTACTTTTTTTTACATGTTTAAATGTACTTTTTTGTTGTTGTTTTTTTCGCCGATGATATATTGTTAGAACTGCTGGGTGGATTGAGTACTTTAGTGACTATGTTGCCGGTCTCAAACCCGGATAAAAGAGAAGGGTCCAAAAGCCAAGTTAGCAACCTACCTGAGTTAAAACTTCACATTGCTGACAGAACCGTATCCTGTCTTGGAATAGGACGGACCCAATGATGACGACATATGCACGAAAAAAGAAAACGAGATGAAATTTCAATATACTATTAAATCTCTTGCACCGGACGACATGATATTTATTCTCGGCGACTTCAATCCAAGAATTGACAATGATATTATACCAGGAGTAAAGCAGCGATTCAATGAAGATGTAATAAATGATAACCGTGGCGGCTGGTGGTCAATCATACAAGAGGGTCATTTAAAAAAACACAATTATCGCGACCAAGAGTACCATAATTCATACAATTTTTCATGTGATTCGCCGATAACGAGTGCTTTTGCACTTTTTCTTTTAAATGCTATAAATCGGTCCTAATGAATCATGTGAAAACAATAAAATCTATTATTTACATCAAATTTGCAAATCTAATTTGATGAATCATACATAGATTTTTTTTAAAATACTATGGACTTCTTTATTTTTATGTTTACTGGTCTTACGAATTTGAAGTAAAGGCTAAAGAAGAACATTGAATTTAAATTCTAAACATCTCAACTAATATTAGCTATTAATATTTTAATGTCTTGTTCCACCGTCATTATGAAACAAAAACGATAACCAGTCTATTACAAATGAATATTATAGATTAACTAAGAAAATCGACTGTAAAGTTTGTCATATGTGATAAGAAATGTGCATTCTAGCATCTGTGTTTTATACACACGTGCTGCGAAGATCATGATAAATGACGTAAGTCACGTCCGAGCTCAAGACCGCAAGCGTTTTCTACTCGCATAAAATTGTATGATGTGTGTCTAACTATTGACTACAATAACTATATCATTTACGATTCGGTTTCAATATTATGCACGTAAATGTGAACCTCCGGTAGATTTTCGTATTCTCAATTTAATCGCATGAAATTCAAACTGTAATAATTTGATTTAAACGCGAAATTTTAATAAAACTCAAACGCATATCGAAGGAATTCTGGGTTGAATACCTTGAAAACCTATATAGGAAAGAGGAAGAAGCAGGAAGAAGTCATTAAGCAGATGAATGATACACTATAAATAGTTAAATTGTTATAAGACTTATAATGACATACACAGCAGAAACCTTAGCAGATACAGCAAGAACCAAAAGGTTATTGGAAGTTGGCTAAATGAAAGTTTTACGAAAAATCGCTGGAAAAACTTTATTAGACAGAGTGGACAATATTAACGATTGAGTGTTAGATACAAAGAGGAGTGGAATAAACATATGACGAATCACCTATAGAAAAAAAAGTACAGGAAGAGTACGAAAAAGATGGAGCAATAATCTCATGTCAATCAAAACTAGACAGGTTATAAAGAATAAACAAGCAGTTGCCTACAATAAAGAAGGAAGAAGAAAAATATATTGTTGAAAAATTAAGATTAAAATTAAAATGTGACAGAAGATTTTTAACATCTAGAGACTAACTACTTTTAATTGGTTACATGTCGATATATATCGAATTAAAATTCGCGGTTGCACTGATTTGTGCGTCGACAATGGTTTTGAAATTTATGACTTTTACGGGTAAAGATAAGCGCGATTCACGAAGGAACGTTTATTTTTTATTCTTTTACCTATTCCAAACCGCTGCGAACGTCGTGGTATTAAGGCTAGTAAGTAGTTTTTTTCTGCTAAATTTTTATTACGCTTTTAGCTGATGTACTGAGAAAGACTTATTCAAACTATTAGTCAGATTAAGCGATTTAGTTAATTACGCGCCTCGCATCACTTTCTAAATCCTCATAGTATCGTATAATTTACACAATTTTACTTTCAGTAGCAAACTTTGAATCATCTTTAACTTTATATATTGTCGTTGAGTACTTTGACGTGACATCCGTCAAGTTTTTTCGATCATTTGAACGCAGTCAAAGCCAAAATTAGGCACATAACATAAACGTTGTACGTAAGCTTACTTACCACGCAAGCTTTCGTGCTTAAACCTAAAAGAAACAGTGAACATCGCTACTTGTAACGAAGAATTGTTGGTTGGGGTAAGTTTCTGTGCTCATACTTTTTTCTTTTTTTCTGCGATTCAGTATTATAATTGTGGATTATCGACTCGTTTTGCGACTGTATGGTAAACGAAGTAGTTGATCAAGTACTATTTAAATGTTATTAGAATCAATCACATATTAGCGCATGTTAGCATTGCATATAATTATGTATATGAAGTGTTATTGCCTGTTCAAAAAAGCTTGAATCAATAAATATTGTAAATAATGTACAACAAAACACCATAATGCTACTACTCTTATGTATGTTGCCAAGTTGCTGTTTTTAACAACTTAAAGAAAACAAAGGTAACTTAAATATAAATGTGCCGTATAGGCAACACATTAATCACGCTGAATTATATGATGACTTCAACCTATTATTCCACCTCTATAAGTTATTCACAAAAATCCTCACAAACCGACTATTAAAAAAACTAGAGTTTTACCAGCCCGTAGAACAAGCAGGCTTCAGGAAAGGATATAGTACTATCGACCACCTCCAAACGATACGCACCTTGATTGAAAAAACGGGCGAATAAAATATACGCATTCACCTGGTTTTCGTAGATTTCCATAAGGCTTTTGATACAATAGAATCATGGTGCATTCTAAAATCAATGAAAAATGCCAGAATCGACTCTGGATATGCGGCAATTATAAAGGACATTTACCAAAATGTGACAATGCATATCAAGATTGAAGAAGGCATAACAACTAATAAAATAAAAATACAAAGAGGAGTTCGTCAGGAGGATACCAGTTCATCAAAACTATTTACGTTAGTCCTAGAAGATGTTTTCAAAAAGTTAAAATGGGAGAAGAAAGGTGTGAAAATTGATGGCACTTATCCTAATCACCTACGTTTTGCTGACGACATAGTCCTCGCCTCAAACAACCCAGAGGAACTAAAAAAAATGTTACAACAACTGAACCAAGCATCTAAAGAAGTGGGATTGGAAATTAACATCAGCAAAACCAAAACCGTGAGTCCAAATAACATCGAACTTCAAATTGACGACTAAACAATAGAAAACGTAGACGAATATATATATATACAGTGTGTCCGAAAAGTATGGAATACATTATACAGGTCGATAAATATGCACTTTACACGAAAAAGTTGTAAATAAAAGTTGTTTATCACTTAGTTATCTATCACCTGAGAGATATCAATTTAAATTTTTGCTGTAAACAAAATCGCAACGAATAACACTTACATTTTTTTAAATGGCAAGGCACGTCTTTATTATACTCATTTGATAGAGTCTTTTTTTCTCTTTTCAACCATATAAAACTTGAATACCTTTACATCAAAAAATTTTCAAGAAAAACAAGGAAATGTCTAACAAATTTATTTTACTGAGCAGTATTAATCAGGTACGTAATATGTAGTATTGAAACAATTGAATGCACTGTCACAATAGCAAATATTAAACTTTAAATATCTTTACATAAAATTGTTATAACAAAAAAATGTATTTAAACTAAACTTACAATAAATGTTCAAAATGTAAACCATTCATAATTTGACAGTGGTAAATTTGATTTTTAAAACCATCGATTGCTTCTGAAATCATATCTCGAGTTATAGCTCTTATCTCAACTCTAATGCGATTTTTCAAATCTTCAACATTATCAGGTCTATTTACATAAATTTTGCTTTTAATATAGCCCCAAAGAAAAAAAATCTAGTGGACTTAAATCCGGCGAGCGAGCAGGCCATTCTATCGTACCTCTTCTGCTTATCCATGTATTTTGAAAAGTATTATTAAGAAAGGGGCGGACATTAATTCCAAAATGTGGAGGTGCCCCGTCTTGTTGAAGCCATATTCTGTTATGAGGTATATCTGGATCTACTTCATGTGGAAATAACTCGGCCAAAGCAGGAACTAACTCAAATCTTAAGAAATCCAGATAAATATTCGCCGTTAAACTACCTTCAAAAAAATATGGCCCCAAAATTTGACTTCCAATCATTCCTACCCAGACGTTGACTTTCTGCTGGTATTGGGTGTGTCCTTCTAGATACCAGTGAAGATTTTGTGAAGACCAGTAACGTGTGTTTTGTTTGTTAATTGTGCCGTTTAAACAAAACGTGGCCTCATCAGTAAAAAGGATATTTTTATGAAAATGTGCATCTCGTTCAAGTTTGTTTGTTATTGTTTCACAAAACTCCGGTCTTCTGTCCAAATCGTCTTCAAATAATTCTTGAACTACACAAGCTTTATAAGGATGAAATTTTTCTTTTTTTAAAACGTCATGTCAGCCGATTTATTCAAATTATGGTCTCTAGCAATTTGCCGAACAGAAATTTGTGAATTTTCCTTGACAAGAACACATTTTCTAGTTCCACATTACTTAATGACAAAGATCTACCAGTTCTACTCGCATCTTTCACCGAACCTGTCTCTTGAAATTTCCGCCAAATTTTGCTTACCGTGGACTGCAAAATGTTTAATTCTGGATGCAAGTTATTAAATAAATTACATACTTCGTCTTGGGTTCTTCTTCTATCTCCATATCACAGAATCATTAAAATTTCAATTCTATGTTTCTCAGATAATTGAGCCATATTTCAAGCACTAACAAATAGCAAAGTGTGACAGTGTTCTAAAGTGCATTCAATTGTTTCGATGCTACATATTACGTACCTGATTAATACTGCTCAGTAAAATAAATTTGTTAGACATGTCCTTGTTTTTTTTTTGAAAATTTTTTGATGTAAAGGTATTCAAATTTCATATGGTTGAAAAGAGAAAAAAAGACTCTATCAAATGAGTATAATAAAGACGTGCCTTGCCATTTAAAAAAATGTAAGTGTTATTCGTTGCGATTTTGTTTACAGCAAAAATTTAAATTGATATCTCCCAGGTGTTAGATAACTAAGTGATAAACAACTTTTATTTACAACTTTTTCGTGTAAAGTGCATATTTATCGACCTGTATAATATATTCCATACTTTTCGAACACACTGTATATACCTAGGCCATGCCATTAGATTGGGAAAGGAAAATCAAGGAGCAAGAATAGTACTCACCTGGGCCGCCTTTGGCAAACTATACTACATCTTAAAGAACTAAGATATCCTGATAAATCTAAAACGAAAAGTATACAACTCCTGTGTTTTGCCAGTAGCCACATATGGCATAGAGACAATGGGTGCATTCAGCCGATAGATCTCAAGTCGCTACCGATCCAGCGCTACATTTACAACAGTTGTCAATCGGCTGGCTGCTCAAAATTCATGTATGACTAAGTAGTGACTAAGTGCTGTCCATAAACGAAAAGTCCCTAAACAATAATATTTTACAACTAAATAACCTAACCTTGCCGTTCTTTGCACATAACCTAATATTGTCGTTTCTATTATTTCAATTTTCAAGCGATTCATCGTGTGCCAGTTTTTAAAAAATTCTGTGTATGTATTGGACAACTCAGCAAACGGTAATAAGTAATTGTTTATTGTTGGGATAAGTTAATTAAATAAACATTTTGGTCAAAGGAATTATTGTAATGGATGTAGTAGAATTATTCCTCGAAGGAGGTGATCATGACCTGAATTTAATTCTGGGAGCAGTTGAGGCGTTGGCAGAGCCACTCCAGATTGTTGACGTACAGGCCGAAGAACGTAGGCTAGTAGTTAGAAATCAGTCATATTATGAAGACATCATACCACAATATGACGACATTTTATTTCAGGAACATTTTAGGATGTCTCGAGAGATTTTTGAAGTAAGTTATTTTTTTGCCAATATTTGCCAGTTGTTATTATTTTTCTCAGACACTAATGAGACAAATAGTCAATATTAGACCAAATCTGCTTCATAATGTTGAAGTTCCTCTGGAAAAAAAGTCCTCTTTACGATTTGGATTATTAGTAAACAGGAGTCGTTTTTGGCATGTGGGGATCGATTTGGTATTGCTCGTAGCACTGCCTATTATGTGTTCAAGCAGATCATAGGCATACTGGTGGAAATGTTGCCACAACACATAGTTTGGCCAAATAATCATGATTCAGCCATAGAGGTAATTATTTAATAATTTGTATATATCACTAAACTGCACATAATTATATTCAGACCTTTACACACCGGTCTGGTGGATTCCCAGGAATAATTGGTGCGATAGATGGATGCCATATAAAAATCAAGCAGCCTATAAACAATGCCCATGATTACTATAATAGACATCACTACCATTCTATAATATTACAAGGTAAACAATTATATACAATTTGGTTTATTTATTCAATATATAATTTAAGGCGTAACAGACCATCAATTAAAATTTATAGATGTGTTTATTGGGCTACCAGGACGGATGCACGATGCCAGAGTTTTTCGCAACAGTGATATATATAGAAAACTTACAAATCAGGAAAATCCATTGCTACCTGAAGCAATACATTTATTAGGAGATTCAGCTTATCCATTAATGACCAACCTAATGACTCCATTTCGTGACAATGGACACTTGACTGCTAGGGAGTCGCGTTATAATACGAAACTTAGCTCTGCTAGGTCTGTAATTGAACAGGCATTTGGAAGGTTGAAAGCCAAATTCCGGCGGCTAAAGGACTTAGATGTCTGCACTGCTGAAATGGGGACACAAGTTATTGCTGCTGCTTGTGTACTGCACAACCTAACTATTGAACTTGAAGTTGACGATGAGGAATATGAAAATGACCCCCAAATAATTGAAGAAGAGGATGGCGTACTAAACCCCCAACAAAACCGTCAAGAAGCTGAATTAAAAAGAAATTATATTATGGATAATTTGTAATTTATTTATACATACATTTCTATCATTTTTTATTAACAAGTTTTTTTAACAATTCATTGCGTTCTTTCTGAATTTCGTTGCTTCGCTCCACAGCCTGTCGTAACAAATCAATTTGCTTGACTCTTTGCTCCTCGATATCAAGTTGTTTTTTTCTAAAGCTGTAAAGCGTTCTACTTCGCAAATTTTTTGTAGTTTTTAAAGCAGAACTGGAAGGTGTAGTTGGGGCAGAATTTGAACTACAACCAGGTAGTTGTGGGCTAGAAATCGAAGTGGCCACTAACTGTTTAGGAACCCAAGTTGTGGTAGATGCTTTGCCTTGAATCGCTGTGGAGACTTCTGTAATACAGCAATTAAAATTTGAAACAAACATTACTTAAAATTTTTGTTAAGTGTTAAAATCTCGAACTGAACTTTTTTTACGTAAATAATACTTTCTTAATCACATGAAGATCTAAATAATTAAAGTACACGCGCGTTAACAAACAAAATATAGAGTGTGTTTCATTTACACGAGGAAACCCAAGTAACTCATTTATTTTAAAAGAAAATGTTAAAATATTGGAGTCTTAAAATTTTCGCCGTAATTTCGTATACAAAGGTATTTTGCGATTTGCAGCAAATTTTTATAATACATTTTTTCTCTACTTTAGTCGCTACTATGGTTTTACCTAAAACATACTTTTTATTTCAAGCATAATTAACTGGGTTTTCGTTTCAAACAAAATCTATCTACAGAAAGATGCAGCTTAGTAGTCTTCATAAGCTTTGAAAGTTTTGTTTTTTAAATAAGTAAGTTAAAATGTTGAAAGAATTTTTTTTCTCACATTCCCTCAAATTACAATTACTATTTTAAAACTAGCAATTAGGTACCTACCAGCTAAGGGTTGACTATCGTGGATATTAGAAGATGTACCACAACTTAAAGTTTTTGGTTAATTCATAGTTCTGTCCACTGAATATATGTTTTCGAATACCTCCAAATGCTCCCAGCTCATTCTTCCCCTGCCTGTCTTGGTTTGATTATCCTTGACATTAGTGTAGGTTTTTTTCAAATACCTCCACTTTCTATCAAGGATATCTTCTGTGATAGAGTAGCCCTTCAGGAAAAAAAGATTTTTTATTTCGGTCCACAGCCCCTTCTTTTTTACTTTTGGATTGCGAAATCGCTCTGACCTTGTTTGATAAGCTTCTATTAGGAGGAGAGTTAATTCACGAGTCCACACAAAATTTTCTTGACCTAAACATAGACAGATTAAATACGTAGTTATAAAATTATCAAGACACACAAGGCAAATTTAATAGCATAGTTAAAGCCATTCCAGAAATGCAAAACATATACATGTGGTCACAATTAGCATACATGTAAAATTGAAGTAATTAATTAAATTGGCAATGCACAACAAAACTCAGTCACCACAAACAAATCACCTTTCTAATAATAATTGTATGCATAGTAAATTTAAGATACCACACCATTTTAATAAGCTACGTGAAACAAAAAAAAAGCAATAGCATAAACAGTCATGATACCAGGAAAAACGTACACTTTGATCAAATTTTACTGGAGACTCATATACCACAACTACTCCCTATTCCTTAATATTATTTAATGTGCAATTAACCCAAACAATCATGATGCAGATATAAAAATAGCAACCTCAATATTCAAGAACGTAGTGGTCCACGGTTTATAACAGTGATTATTGCATCGTTTATTGTGGTCCTGGACAATTGAATCTATTAAGTATTAAAAAATAAAAAACAATGAAATAATTGACTACACCATTATGTATAATATTATAGGTACATACCTGCGACTTCTTGACAAGCTACTAACTGCCCTAAAGACATTAGATAGTAATTAATACATCTCTCTAATATCCACTACTCACCATTAATAATGCTATAACTTTCCATTATAAATTATTAAATTTTCAATATGTTTTATAAACTTCAACTCTTAGACATGTAGCGGGAACTGCTAGATTAGAGCGTAGATTATTTTCGCTACAAAAAATGGCGTCCGCTCCGGAACTGTTACCAATGTAGCGAACTCGGAACGGCCGTATTCAGCCGAAAATCGGGAACTGTTCCACAACAGTTGAGTCGGCTGAATGCACCCAATGTCACTAACGAAACGACATGGAACGCGCAATGATCGGGATTTCTCTAAGAGACCACATCAGAAATGAGGAAATCAGGAGAAGAACCAATTAAGGTAACCGATGTGATGGTACGAATGGCGGAGCTAAAGTGGCGTTGGGTGGGACATCTTGCGAGACAGGAAAATGATAGATGGACAACCCCAGTAGTACAGTGGCGGCCGCGTGAAGCAAAGATAAGCAAAGGAAGGCCACAAAGACGCTGGACGGACGACATTAAAGAGACAGCTGGAAAAAATGGTATCAAATAGCCCAAGATACAAAAGAGTGGAAAAGGTTGGAAGAGGCGTAGGACGTAGGTCCAGGAGTGGACGAAAGTTGGCTGAAGGTAGATTAACTGTTGTATGGGGTAATGATTGAGGTTCTCTTAATATTTTTCGATCAAAACAAGCTTTCGTAATTAATTCATAGAATGGATTCATTATTTATGAGCTTCTGTAATCCATTGCTGTTTTACTTATTGTTTACATTAATGTTTTTTGCTGTTTGGTTAAACTTAAATTTTGTTTTTACTACTTAGTTGGTAGATGATTTTTCTTTCTTTTTAAATACTCGCGCGATACATAATAAACTTAATAAAAGCATTATATAAATAACGTAAGTATACGATGACATAATCTATTAACGTTAAAATGATGTAACAATAACGTAAGCTGGTTGTTTGGGTAAATACATCAGCGTTTCATAGATCCATAGACAACATTCAAGAACCGAATTCGTACAAATCAAGCAAATAATCGAAAAATTTTTCTTCAAAATAACATTTAAAAAAGTATGTATTTTATTAAAATTTTTTGTCATGCGCGTAACCAGACATCTGCGCTAGGAGTGGCCTGCCGACCTGGTTTATGGTGAAGCGTATTTTTTAATTATACATCATGTCCTATTGTACATAAAAAGATATTACTATATGTGTCAGTTACGTTTTTATTCAGAGGTTGAGGGAGCTGTGATAGTGCCCGGTTCATCCAGGTCCTTTGTAGTTACGCCGATAATCTTGGTCAAGTATTATGATAACATACATAATGTATCATATCACATTTTTTGATATAAGACTACTGAAACCACGGAAAATCTTACAAATCAATTTTGTTGTAGTTATTCAAAGTATGCATTTTTAAAATTCAAAGAAACGTCAAATTCAAATTTACCGCTTGTTATTACGCATGCGTATTGTGGAATTTTTACAACTTGCGGGTATCAGTTGGCAAAACTGGGCATGCTCAAATCATTTCTTGAAATCTCACATTCTTATTCTTGTAGTTAGTTATAAATGGAATTACTACACAAAATCATGGACCAAAATTCAACAAACGCTTGTCGAATTTGTTTAGGAGAAATAGTAGAAACCCAGCAGTTTTACTTTCTCAACGACAATGAGTTAAAACTGCAATCTAAGTTGTTGGATTTTTTGCCAAAATTTGTAAGTATAATCAAATAGATTCTATCGACTATTGTAAATTTTCGGGTACCCAAATTTTCTTACAGGACTTAAACATGACACTGAACCCGATTATTTGCAACCAATGTTTGATCACGATTGAGGAAATACACAAATTCAAGCAACTATGCATGCAAACTGAAATATTTTTAAGAAAATTACGACAAACATCTTTTAACGATACCTTAACTTACGTTAAAAAAGAAAAATGCAAGGAGTTGGTTGACGATTATGTTGAAGTAGAACTTTTAGAATTACAAATTATTAACAATGACTGTTTGGAAATCAATTCAGATCTACCTGTATGCATTGAGAATGGGCAAAAAACAGAATTGTATTATTGTCACAACTGTGAGTTCAACACCAACAGAAAAATGAATTTGATTCGACACCTGAAGATACACAAGAGCGTTAGATCTTTTCAGTGCAACATGTGTAATTATAGCTGCATAAAAAAATTGTCGTTTAAAATGCATTTGCGAATGCATACTGGGGAAAGGCTGTATAAGTGCAATGAGTGTGATTACAAGTCAACAAGAAAACGTACAATTCAACTTCATTATTTAAAACACAACGTGGATAAAGCTAGTTTAAAGAAACACAAGATGACTTATAGTTCGGTGAAACCATTTGTTTGTGAAATTTGTGGATTATCTCTTCAAAGTAAAGCGGGTTTAAGAAAACACGTGATCATTCATAGTTTAGAAAAACCATTTGTTTGTGAAGCTTGTGGCTACTCTTGTCGACGTCAGTATAGTTTAAAGAGACACATGTTGGTTCACACTTCGGAAAAACCATTTGTGTGTAAAACTTGTCAATTCACTACTCGATATAAGAATAATTTAAATGCGCATATGAAGATTCACAGCTCGGAAAAGCTATTTGTTTGTGTGACTTGTGGGTTATCTTTTGCATTGAAGGAGCGATTACAAAAACACATGATTATTCACAACCCTGTAAAAGAATTTACTTGTGGAACTTGTGGATTATCTGTTCGACGTAAGGGGGAATTAAAGAGCCATATGGTCACTCACAGGTCCAAAAATAATCACAATCACAGTTTGGAAAAACCATTTGTTTGTGAAACTTGTGGGTTTAATACTCGATATAAGAATGGTTTAAAGGCACACATGAAAATTCACACTGCAGTAAAACCATTTGCTTGTATAACTTGCAAGTTTGCTACTCGACGTAAGCGGTATTTAAAGCAACACATGAAAAGACACAATTAGTACAGTTGCAGTTGTACTTGAAAAAGAATTGTTAAATGTGTTTAATAAACTTTTTTGAACCATAGTTTTTAGTGTACGACAATCCGTAATCTCATACTTTTACTACCTCTTCTTAAACATTACTATAGCATGGAATGTAATTCTCATCATATTAGGTTATTGAATATTATCTCCTTGCTGGTAGCAACATTTTTAAGAAAAACTGCATGTTAACGGATAATTTTTAAACTAAGAAAAAGTTTATTTATTTATCTGAACTATTTGTAAAGCAATGTTGTTATCTACGCATTTTAATGGTGTAGCAAAACATGTCCTCTATACGTATAGAAAATACAGAATTAAAGATTCTAGAGATTTTGTGAGCAAAATACGAGCTTTCGTATAAGAAAAGAAGAGATCCTAGTCAGCTTTGATGTGGTGTTACTCTTTACTAAAGTCGCAGTCGACGAAGTGTTGGTTTTAGTCAAAATAAAGATTACTGAAGTTCTGCTTGTCAAACTGTCTCAGTTATGGCAACAGTTTGTTTAAGCAAGTTGAATTTAGCGGTCATGGGTCCACCAACTGAACAGTTCAACATTAAATTTACAATGCAGTTACAGAATAACAGCAGTCTTATCTTTTTTAGCCGTTCTCATGATAAATGAAAAGAAATTGAAACACAGAGATACTGCACACTAATAGTTATTGAAATGCCAAATCCCACCACCATCCAATACAAAACGCAATCGTTTTACATACTTTGGCAAATAAAGTGTTTGATAACAAAAATCTACCGAAGTAAAAGAAAATACTGTTGGAAAGGGCAGTCATTCCAAAAGTCAAGGATGCTAGTCTCCATCTAGCACGGCTTATTTAGCGCACTGTATAGGTTCTATAGAGGATTCTAAGGAGACTCAATACTTTGAACAATTGATTTAGATCTGCAAACGATAAACAGGATACAGGACGGAAAGGACGCTCAATTGAAGTTAGAGTGAATAGCACAAAAAATACCGTAGATTAGAAAAAAATCACACGTTGATGGTACCGCAGTTGTTTTCTGTTGCATTCCAATAATTTTTCCAAACGCTGTAACGCACCAATTGTGAAAGTATTAAAAAGAACAACGTAGGTGGTGGAGGGTCTCACTTGTTTGGCTAACTTAAGTTTGAGATGTCGTGGGTCGAGTTGTTAGTACCCAACTTTATCTGGTCAGTCGGTGCGCTGCGCCATCTTCGGGAAGAAAAACAAAAGGAAAAAAGTCGGCTAGGGAAAGGATGCCTAAACCCGCACTCTCTATAGTGCGTTAAGCATAAAACAACCGACGGTTATAACAAAATTATTACGATTTATTCGAAACTGCATCACAGCGTATAACGAAGAAAAAAAGAGACATAATATCACAACGAAGTCTGTACACCCCTAATTATTAGTACATAATTTATTTACATAAAATAGCTACGCATGAGATAACGACACAGCATCCTATAAAATGAATTAAAACTACACTTAGTTTTAAATGCGAATTTGATAAAGTATATTGTAGATTTGGAAGCAATTAAAACCCTAAATTAAAATACATGAGAAATGAAAATCATTTACCGAATGCAATTGCCAAACTCCAATTGTTTAAACGCGTTTTACTGTAATCTCGTCAGACCGAATGACGTTAAACATGCAAGCGAGATAAAAACTTTAAACGTTTAATTACTCACGTTCTAAACACGAAACGTGCGCAACGTACTTCCGAATCTCCTTACAAACAAAATTATAGAATTGTAATAGTAATTTAAAGAACATAGAGCAGTAATATTAATTTAAAAGATCAAAAAAAAAGAAAGTAATTTAAGTGACATTAATTTAAATGGTATCGAAAAGTAATAGTACAGTAGAAATCGCTTAGTAAGCTAAATCGTTTGGTTAGTAAGTTGAGTTCGGTTATTAAATAATTTTCAACGGCAAAAAAAAGCTTCAAAATTCTTTTCTAAAAATTTTTAAAAATATCATTACCAAAAAGAATTGCACCCATCGAAGTAGGCCATACCGCTTCGCTCACAATTGATGTGCTTCTGACGTTAACATTGGTATAGTAACCCCAGTTGTAAAACGTCAGCAATTAAGAATCATTAGGATCACAAAGAAAATAAGCTAAAAACAAGCAAGAAAATTGGTAACTCGCAACTACGTGTAGGTAAAAAATTCATAACTAGCCTTAAGTAGATCTCGGTTGAAAATACAATCTAAAAATTAACCTCGGAGCGGCTTTTTAAAAGTTAATGTATTCTGCATTGAGCGAACTTTTTCTTAAAAAAGGTTGCCATAAGGTGGATGTTGATGGATGAAATTTGTCATCTCTTGCCGAGTGTTGTTTTTAATTTCCTACTAGCACCACAGTTAAAGTATGTTACGCTGGTTTTCTTATAACAAAAGAATAAGCGACGGCTAACACAGTTGTTCTCGGAGAGGGAGTCGTAGGCTTTGTGATGCAATATTATAAATTAAATCGAAAAAGGCGCCAAAACGATGAAATATTAAATTAAGGAGATATCGTTTAACTCTACCCGCAGCTGGAAAAGAACAAATAACACAACAGAAGTCATAACACGATTTATATTTATTTTATAAGAAAGTATTTGAAAAGGACGAAAACAGTACATAAGTATAGTTATATAAACGTTGCAAACAATATTACATGGGTTGATATCACAGTCCAAGTATAAGTTACGCCCTTGACTGGGCAACACGTCTCACATCAAAGTGCCCTAATCGGTCTAACTTTTACATTTAACGAAGAAATGCCTTTTTCTTTATTAAGTTAAATTACAAGAATACGAAAATCAAAAGTGTAGTGAATCAAACCGCAGAAGATAAGTATGTGACACAAAAAAGAGTTTAATATTAATTGTGATTACAACCTAATATGTACGTGTAGTCATTCCAATAATGGACATGACCAAAGAAATAATACTCGTACAAATAGAAAATGCGATACTTACAGTTGTGTATTATCCATTACGGGATTAGCTAATTCCGTACCAGTATGATCTAAAACGTAATATGAAATTTGACACATAAACGTACATACGGCGATATCACAAGTAAACCTTGATTTATTTTATACGATATTTGATGTAAATGAATGCGCCGAGCTTCCCTCTAATTTCTTTTCATAAAGTTCAACCCCTGGGCTTCAGCGACCAGACGTCATGGAAATTTTTCAAAAAGCAGGTGTTTTATCAGCGTCACCGATAAGGTCACAGGTGGAGGGGAGGCGACCAGCCCAAATAAAGTTTTCAATCAAAAATACGTAAAATTCGATCACATATTCACGTGGAATTCGTAAAACAACTTAATAATGATAGACTTGTTGGGTTTAGAGATACCGCTAACTACACGGAGGTTTGTGTTGCACCAAATATTACCGGAAAATGAAAAAATACGCGCTTATAAAAATTTGACAATTGCCAACGAAAAGTGGACGTGTCGAGGACAAATTTTATACTAAAGAAATTTGTACCTGTACCAACTTTTGAACATAACAAGTAAGAATAGAGTTTAAGCACAACCAGATTTCAAGCATACGCTTTACGGCCAAAAACCTTACTAAACATTGCAATATATCTACCCCCCACGCGATTATAATTGCAAAGTTGCCTATTCGACAGTCAGAAATGTACACAAATGTATTTTAAGTCGTTACAGCGCACTGAATAAAAAAGATTTATTTTGGCGCAGTGACGGACTAAGAATCGTCGGGGCCCTAAACGGCAGAGTCACTTTGGGGCCCCTAGGTAGTCAAACCAGACCAGAAAACCATTTTTGAAACGCTTTATAATAATATTAACAATCAAAGAAAATGTCTGTGCTTTTGGTCTCTTTGGGGCGCCCACGCGGGATTGGGGTCCTAGGCGGCCGCCTACTCCGCCTAGCTTTTAAGCCGCCACTGTATTGGCGAACCCTCTCGGTTGTACTGAGGCGAAGAAGGGCGCCGATTGTTTTATTGTTGAACTGAGAAATTGCGACGATGTTCAAATGAACATATTCAAATCGTTCGTTTGGAAGTTGAGAAGTTTGTAATGTAGTACTTATTGATATGTGTCGATGCAATGTCGGTTGAATTATTATTAAAATAATATATTAATAAAGCTCGATATGTTGGAATAAATTTATTTAGACATCGTGCTGAGATCTTGGTTACCACCGTCAAACATGGAAACGTGGAATGTTTTTCTTAAAAAAATCGTCACAGGCTGGATTCGAACCTAGATTATATATATATATGGAATTCACCTTAAATTATAAATCAAATATCTAATAAACAGTTCTTGTTAGAAATTTTTTTTATTTGAATAAATTTTTAGGAGGAATCATCTATAAGAAAAATAATTCGAATAATTTACATACGTACCAATTTATATAAGAGAAACTGTAAAAATGATACACCCACTTCCGGTTTTTTAATCAGACCCATCTTAAGATAGAACCAAGAGAATATGAAAAGCTAGCACGCAAACACATACGCACACACGTACCTACACACCCACATACCTGGGAATAACGTTGTGTAATTAATTTTAGCGGTTTTTGAACAAGCAAAAAGCGAGAAAAAGTTGCTGTACCGCGTTTATCCGCACCAGTAAAGTGAAATGACAATCCAGCAGCGTTCTTAGACGGTGCAGCCGTTAATTTTAATTTAGAATAAGTATTTTTGATGAATACAAAATAACGACATGTAACTACTAACCTGAGTTTTAAATGCTTTTATATATGATAAATAATCGTACTACTAGCGTCGAAAGTAAAGCATCACAAAACTGATTTTTTTTGGAGAAAATTTAAATGTAGTGATATTGAATATGCACATGACACATTTTATGGTACTACATTCACTACTAGCAAAACTTGCCAACTATGCCAATCAATTTATATTCTATAGGTAATATTAGTCGTGTTCTTTTTAACTTTTTTTCACAGACCGACGTGATCTAAGCTACTCTGATCAGATCCGGCAACACAATGAGTGTATTCTTTGGCTTTAATATAACTTCCTCACAACTGATCTGAGCTATTGTATTCCTCAAACGCCTACAACTTTTTGGATCACTTATGTGTAGCTTAGTATAACACAATTCAAATGCAGTTAAAGTTTGGTTTATTTAAATTAAGTATTGAAAAGAACACGACTGTTACTATACATATAGTACATGCAGTAACAAATACTACCAACACCAAAATATGTATATAATACATTAATATTTAAATTTATAAAATTTTTAAAGCGTTTCTTTAAATATTACCACACTTCTACTTGCATAATAATTGATTTGTTTTTTGTAGATTTCGATTTATCACTTTGCGACTCCAAAGTTTTTTTCGTCATTACCTAACTACAAATAGATAGATATCTAATTAATTTAATCTGATGTAAACCATGCAATTACTACTAAAAATAAAACATTTATGACAGTAAGCATATTTTGTTAAGAATTTGTTAAAGACTTTTTTGGATTGAAAACGAGGAAAAAGTAACTCATAAATTATAATTATAGTATTATCGGCAACGTTGGAAGAAACCATTGAACAATTACAGGGAACTATTTTATCTATCACATAAAAAGTCACTGCCTTATGTCAACTGATGTCAACTGTCTGTAAATTTTGATAATAACTTTAGGTGTGGTAGAAAAGTTGTGATGATTCATAAAAAAAATAATTTTTGAACGTTTTTCTGTAAATAAACGCTTAGAAAATGGATAGTCAAGGCCGAAAAGTAATTGTCTGTGACAATGGAACGGGAGTAAGTAATAAAATTACATTAAAACAACAACAAACATAACCTAAACTTATAGTTTGTAAAATGCGGATACGCCGGTAGTAATTTCCCCGCACACATTTTTCCTTCAATGGTAGGAAGACCGATAATTCGAGCAGTGAACAAAATCGGAGACATCGAAGTGAAGGTATGACTCGAATCTTCATAACTTAACGGGTTCATATACGGCGGTGTAACGCTATGCTTTTTGAATTTTAGGGTTATCATGTAGAAGTAAGTGATGTAAATTTGTAAGAATTTGTTGTTGTTTTACATTTGTGTTGCTTTCTAAATTGCATGCTCTTTTTTGATGTTTTTTTATAACGCATACTAACGATTTTTTCATGCATCAGGGTGTTGCAAGTACATTACCCGTAAGTAACTCATTAACAGCGTTTAATTGTAATATTTACATAATTGCTTCAATTAATAATGTTGTACGTTTAGGATTTGATGGTTGGCGATGAAGCTTCAGCATTAAGATCGTTATTAGAGGTTAATTATCCTATGGAAAATGGAGTCGTTCGCAACTGGGAAGATATGTGCCACGTTTGGGATTACACCTTTGGTCCCAAAAAAATGAATTTAAACCCACACGAGACAAAGGTATTTCCTTATAAGCTTTATAATATTCGTACGGATTATAGCTGTTTTAGATTCTTTTAACTGAACCTCCAATGAATCCGACAAAGAATCGGGAACGGATGATTGAAGTTATGTTTGAGAAATATGGATTTGCCGGTGCTTACGTTGCAATACAAGCAGTTTTAACTTTATATGCTCAGGTACAATTGTGTAGGTGTTCGATGACGGTGATTATGGTTGATTTTGTAGGGATTGTTGTCCGGAGTTGTTGTTGATTCGGGTGATGGTGTTACTCATGTTTGTCCTGTTTATGAAGAGTACGCTTTACCACATCTGACTAGACGATTAGATATTGCTGGTCGGGATATAACTCGTTATCTAATTAAATTGTTATTGTTAAGAGGATATGCGTTTAATCATTCAGCTGATTTTGAGACGGTAAGCATTTAATGAATGCTGGCGGTGATAGGGGATGAGAGCCGATATTTTTGTACAGGTACGAATGATGAAAGAAAAATTGTGTTACATCGGTTACGACATAGAAACTGAGCAAAGGCTGGCATTAGAAACTACGGTGTTAGTCGAACCGTACATTTTACCTGATGGTCGCGTAATCAAAGTTGGTGGAGAACGTTTCGAAGCACCCGAGGCGCTGTTCCAACCACATTTGATTAACGTTGAAGGTCATGGAATTGCCGAACTCGTATTTAATACAATTCAGGTAACTATAAAAATTCCATAAAATTGGTTTTATATTTTGTTTGTAGGCTGCCGACATAGACATGAGATCGGAGTTATACAAGCACATTGTATTATCAGGCGGTTCCACAATGTATCCCGGTCTACCTTCACGTTTAGAACGCGAAATAAAACAATTATATTTAGAACGTGTACTTAAAAACGACATCGACAAACTACATAAGTTTAAAATTCGAATCGAGGACCCACCGAGACGTAAAGATATGGTGTTTATAGGTGGTGCCGTTTTGGCCGAGGTTATGAAAGATAGGGACTCCTTCTGGATGTCTAAACAAGAATATCAAGAACAAGGATTACATGTTTTAAAGAAACTAAGTACAAGAGCTGTATAATCTTCGATTGCGCATTTATTTATATTTTTATGAATTAAATACTTCCTATACATACATAATTTTAAGTGTAAAGTATTTTTAAATTAATTTTTGTATTTGGATACTTTAAGTATATTATGAAATTATAGCAAATTGTAACTTGGTAGTTTTTGAATCGCAATAGTAAAGTTGTACATTCCAGTTGAAAGTTCATAAATCGATGTTACCGTTTCAGAAAATTAAATTTATTTCTTTTCATCGAGTGCTTCATTCCAGACAATCGTAAAAGAATGCGTGAATTTATAGATATTACTTCATGTTTTGTATTTAATAAGTAACATTAAAACAAGCTTATGAAATATAATATAAAATTATTTTTTCTGAAATATCACAGAACTAAAGACGCTACCTATGTTTCCACCAAATTTAAACTGCGGTGTTAATATAACATCAAATACATTAAACCGCGTATGGAAATGACTGATTAACTCATCTTTAGTCCAATTACATGATGTTATTATTAATAATCCGTTTGTTTTTAGAGCCTTGTGCACGTTACTGATATAAGCTTCACGATCTTCTTTAGCATTAGTGCTCATACTAATAGCATCGTAAGTTCCCTTATCTAATATAACTTCAAAATCTTCTGTACCTACAGTGTTTAAAATATTCGCCATTGCGAAAGTAATGTCGGTTCCGTAATGTTTTGATACATCCTTAGCTAAAACGACTGCATCGTTCGAGTAATCGACACCATTTAAATTTGTGAAACCCATGCGTGACAGCTGCACTAAAAGCATGCCATTGCCACAACCGACGTCGAGGATTTGATTAGTTTTTGGTATGTTTTTGTTAACCCAATCCGTAATGCGTTCTGCTATGTCTTCACCAAACCATATTTCTCCGACATCTCCGTGATGCCGAAAATTTTTTACTTCTAAACGGTACGCAGTGTCCCAGTATTCTTGGGTGCCTAACTCGGAAGGATCCAGTTCTTCGCTCATTATTTACATTAACTCGCACATTAAAATTAGGAAAAGATGTTAGGTTATGTTAGTTAATTCAAATTTTCTTCATCTCAAAGCACTCAAAGCAAGTCACCAAAATTCCCTAAAAGCAGTTAGTTTTATTGATGTATAGGATGTTTAAAATTAAGTGTTTTATCTTGTCATCTGCATTTTATTTATTAAAAATTTAACATTTAAATATAATTTATAATTGTTTTAACAAACTTGTGAGTCGGTGTAATTAAGTACAGTTTGAATTTTGAATAATTTTTTAGGAACATTGGTAGTAGCATTGTATATACAATGGTAGTAGAAATTTATGTAAAGAAATTTGCATGAAGCGAAATTTGAAACTGCATAAAATACGCATTTCTTAAATTTGAACTGTAAAAAGTATTATTTTTTTAAATGTCGAATAAAAATTATTTAAATCAATGAATTATATGAAATACAGTCGAACTCCTATATAGTGATGTTCAAAATTCCCTTCAAAAACATCATTATATAGAAACTTCATTGTATAGAATTTATACTTAAAAAATAAAACACAAATTTAAACGTACATAAGAAATACATATTAATTATAAACACTTTCGTTTTGTCATTTTTAACCAACTTTACACTTAAACAACTTGAAATGAAGAAATTGCAAATGAAACGTGTTCAATAACATGACAATGCATTTCAAAACTCGAAGGAAATCCTATAATCCTCTAAACAATTCATGCATTTATGTCATTTACAGATGTACAGAATTTTTAGTACCATTAGTAATAGCCTTTCTGTATTGTAAATTAAGAAGTTTTATAATTCGCTTATCCATTTAAAAATGCGGTATTGTAAAGGTAAAGTAAATTGTACGTGATTCCAAAAAAACTTTAAGTAGTTGGGTAACATTTTCGTTGAAAAAGATCATAATATAGAATTTGAACATCATATTTTAGAGGTGTTTTTACACGCATTTTAACCCGAAGGTCAATATCCTAAAGAAAACATCACTAAATAGAAAAAATCATTAAATAGGAGTTCATTGAATGGAGGTCCGACGTACTTCTTTTATACCTCAAGGAAACCAATAGAATCCTCTTCTCGACTATATGGCACAGATCAATGTGCAGTAAAAGATATCGCTCGGCATAATATCTCATATACAGTTTAAGGAAGTAAATTTAAAACAATACAAACAACAAATTTAATTAAGACAGAATTAGAATAAGTAAAACTACAAAGACGTGTTGCCAAGAAATACCAAAATCCGTAAAACCGTTAAAATATATGATAAAATTCACTTGCATTTATGGTTTCCTGTCAAAATGCACACAATCAAAATGACGAATTTAGTTGCATTAATGTGTATAATTCTTTACCGCATATATATACATCGGCGCTACGTTTTAACAAGTAACGCCAACAATAACTAATAATATCTTGTTACTGAATAGTTGGTCCGCAAATTTTATTTCATAATAACACCGTGAATACTTTTTGCTTTATATAATTGTATAGAAACTTTGAAGAATTGAACTGTAATTTTAATGACACCCAAATTAACTTGTGTTACTCTTATATTTAATGTAGTAAAATGCAGTAAGCACCGGTAGACCTCAAAGCTTTGAAAAGTGAGTCGTAGGTGATTCTCAAAGTGCTGATTATAAAGTAATTAAAAGAACACCAGAACGGGAGAAACCTACATTATAGATGCCCGTTTACATCTGACAAACGCTGAAAGTAAACAAATTGAACAACTCATAAATATAACAACGAATATATATTTATCGCAATGATAACATAAAATAGAATACAATCAACAATCAGTATTATGAAGTATATATGATAACAAATTATCGATAAAAAAACAAATAATTCTAGTATTAGCAGATCTTTAGAGTAGGCCACATTACATACACGTAAATATATGGGTTATTAAGACTAAAGTATGAGAATATATATCAAAACTTGGATAGATAATAAAATGAGACTGTTTATATGCGATTAGCTAATGACATATCCAAATAATACCCTAAAATTATTGAAAATATAATAAAAATTAACACATATCGATATGACAAGATACAAACAGAATTCGTCAAACTTTCAAAGGACTTATATTGTTGACATCGCAGGTGTGCCACTGAGTGTTTAAAGATTAATCGTTTATCATACAAATATCCTATCGACTTGATCCCAAATTATCTGTTAAAACTGGTATTTGTGCAATGTTTGCATCCGAACATGTTCCAATTTATCGCCTCGAAAGCAAAATACTTAAGAAACATTTAACAAATTCTAGAGAGACAGACAGGCGGAAGTAACCTAACTCGCCCAGCAAAATTTTTACAGGTCATACATACAAATCGAAGTTGGCTTACCCGTTTACAACGAAGATGGTATACAATATTTAAAACGGAAGCGATATCTAAAAATGACATTTACGTTCCGGGACAAAATTCATACAACGCGTAAACTATACCAAAATTCTTTTAACATAACAAATTTCACCCTCTCCCAGGACCATAAAAACTTGGCAAGTAAACACTAGCTAAAATTAAGAACAGAAACTTAGGCATACGTCAACGGCAGAATCTTTAAATCTGATCCCAACGTAATCACAATAACACCCAACCCAAGAAAAACCCTAAAGATGATTTCCCAGCTTTTAATTATAGCTAGTGGAATATGTCCAAAAGTCGCATAAAGCGAGATGACACTTTTAAGAACCAACTAAACTCCAAGTAACTGAAAATGATGTATCAGAAAAAGGTACTCGTTGTGAAGTCGAAAGTAGTCCAATCGCTAGAAAAGCAAGAAAAGTCAACGCAGTCTCATAAACATTACCGAACGATAATCCAATCCTACGTCGCTTTCTACTTGTTACTCCAACCATTAGTTGTAGCTGCGGCTTCAAACTGCTTCTAGTAGGTTGACCATCAATATTTAGAGGTACAACTTTAAACTTGCGAGTGGTTTCTTCTCGGTGGCCCATTAAATGTTTCCTCGCCGTGGTTCATTCTTTCTTCAAGTAGTTGTATTCTTTCTCTCAATTTTTTCTCTAGTTTGTCTTCTATGGTTCTTGAAATTTTTTCTAATTTCGGTCCTATTTTGTCTTCTACTTCTTCTATTTTGTTATTCACAGATTCGCAAATTTCTTTTTAAAATTTTACATATCTGTTTAGGTTTCTTCTTGAACAATTTTAATTTGGTTTTCTATGCTCATTAGTATTTCTTCTTTTAAACATCTAGAATTTTCCAACATTTTTTTTATATTTTTCTAGAATTTTTTTTTATTTTCTGAAAATGTTTGGATGTTTTCTTCCATTTTCTGAGAATTCTTTCCAATTTTTAAATTTATTGCTTCAAAAATTTCAAATGTTTTTGCATCCATTTTAGTTTGATAACAAACAAGCGCATTGTGAACTAAACAGTTGATTGTTTACACAATATTGATGGTTTTACTACGGGAGCGATATTAAATTACTGATATTTACACTAAAATCGCGATATCTACACTGACACCAATGTAACAAATTTTAAAACTAATTTATTTATACACAAAGTATTGATACGTTTATAACTACACGAACTAATTAAATCTAACGATAAATAATACTTACACTAATTTATAATAAATTACAATCACTCGAAAAATAATGTTTAAAACTGACGCTTGTTTACATTAAAAGTAAGTGCATTTATACTTCAGTAGAATGAGAGGGATTTCTTATCAGCTAATTAGTCATTGCTAATTAACTGATAGGAAAACCCCTAATCACTTTCTAGTGACCTGACTGTTAACCTCGGCGCTTACGTGGACAAGCGTTTTTCGTGAAAGTTTTTTTCTATCTCAAATTTTCCTTTTTTTTATTTTACGTAATCGCATAACTGGTACTTTTCTATGCGTTATAAGACTTTCTGATTTACTCATCTTTTGACCTCGGAAGAAACGTGCGTGTACTGTATTTTCTCTTTCTCACAATGAAATTTTTCTTCTCTCTCTTACAGGGATTTTTTTTCTCTCTCTTACATTGTTACGTCATTGCATAACCGGTAATATTTATGCGTCATAAAATCTCACGACGAGCGAGAAAGAGAATATTTTAATTAAAAAAATGCTGTGGGTGTATCTGTATTCGAACCCGGGCTTTTTCGATTACGAAGCAACTATTCTAACCACTACACCAATACCATTGTTAAGTTTAAACCGTCAATTGTAAATAAGATAGTGAATTTAAAATTTAAGAATTATTTTATAAAAAGTAATACTAAAATAGCGGAATAATTTAGAGAAATGTGAAACTTCTAAATTACTCAAGCACTAAAAATAAAAGAGTATAGAAAACAATTTTTTAAATTTAGATTTTAATGTGAAAAAAAATTTAATAATAGTACTTTTGATTAAGAAATAATGAAGTTGTAAAAACTGTAAACTAAACTAACTAAAAAAAATAAATAAATTAATTTGGGCGTTTATTTTTCAAATTCAAGTTTTAATGTTTTGAAAAATTATGTTAGATAATAATTGTGATATATATATATTGTATCTATCAAAATTCTAAATAAAGCATAATTTTATATCGTCAACATTCATGTTTTAAAAGAAATTTTAATTATGGGAAAATAATATTAATAAATGAATTCAAATAAGTAAAATAGAAAAACAATGTACCTAGCAATTATTTTAAATTTAGATTTCAATGTGCAATAAACAATCATAAATAGCTTTATATTAAGAAGTAATGCAAAAACTGCAAAACAACGAAAATAATTTGCACGTTCAAACTAAAGTTAAATAATAACTATGATACAAATCTATCAATATTTTAAATACAGCACAATTTAAGCCGTCAACGATTCATGAATTAAAACGAGATTTTTTTAGATAAATGTGAAACTTCTAGATTACTCAAGCACTAAAAATAAAAGAGTATAGAAAACAATTTTTAAAATTTAGATTTTAATGTGCAAATAATTTGATAATAGTACGTTTGACTAAGAAGTAATGAAATTGTAAAACTGTAAAACAACTAAATTAATTTGCGCGTTTATTTTTCAAATTCAAGTTTTAATGTTTTCAAAAATTATGTTAAATCATAATTGTGATATATATCTATCAAAAGTTTAAATAAAGCTTAATTTCATATCGTCAACATTCATGTTTTAAAAGAAATTTTAATTATGGTAAAACAATAAATGAATTCAAATAAGTAAAACAGAAAACAATGCACCTAGTATTTATTTTAAATGTGGGTTTTAATGTATAATAAATAATCATAAATAGTTTTATATTAAGAAGTAATGAAAAAACTAAAAAAGAACGAAAATAATTAGCGCGTTCAAACTAACTAAGTTAAATAATAATTATGATATATGTAAATCCATCAATATTTTAAATACAGCAGAATTTAAGTCGTTAACGATTCATGAATTAAAACGATTTTTTTTAATTAAGTTAAAATAATACTCATAAATGAATTCAAATAAGTAAAATAAAAAAAATGTTGTATTTATTTAAAATTATTATTTTAATGTGCAAATAATTTAACAATAATAGTTTTAGATGAAGAAGAAATGAAAAAAAACTGCAATTAAGTTAAAATAATAAAAATAGGTTTTAATGTGTAATAATTCTACCGTAGTTTTAGATTAAGAATTCTTTAAACTGTAAACTAAAAAAAAATTAGCAGAATTAGATATAAATAATAATTCTAATCTATAAAAAAATTTAAAATAAAATATAACAAAAATTTAAAAAAAACAATTGAAATTTTTTTTAAGTAAGTCAAAATAAAGTCGAAAAACAATTTTAAATAAGTAAAACAAAAAAAATTAAAAGTTAGCGACAAAGATACTTTTAAGATGGCTAACTAAATTTAAAAATTGGTGACAAAATAGTTTTTAAAATTTTTCAGTTGGTAGTAAAAATAGTTTTGAAAGGGCGCAATAACTTTTAACAGTTGGTAGTAAAATATAGTTTTAAAATGACGTAACAACTTTTACAATTGGTAAAAAATGTTTTTAAAAAGGCGGAATAATTTTCAAATTTTATATTAGTTACTTTAATCATAATAATTTACAAGAGCAAGAAAAAATAGATTTTTTAAATTTACAAATTAGTAGCTAACAATAAAAATCATTTTGTAAAACTTTAAATAATATCTACGTTTTTGAAATACCTACTTAAGAATATAATTTATAGTTATAAAAATTAAAAATAAAACTATTTATTAAGCAATAAACTTAGATTCTGTTTAAAGAAAAGAAAAAACAAAACAATTACTTAAAGAAAGTACACTTACCCCATATGCCACTAACTTATTGAAATTTATTAATTTTAATTTAATATTAAAGAGCTCACTCGTACACATTTTAACACGAAGAAAACACAAACTATACTAAATACAATTAGAAATTTTTCAAAATCCCCACCTTCAAAATAATTTTTATCAATTATTGTATTGACTCATATGCAAAATCTTATTGAATCATAACTTTTCAAACTCAGAAATGTCGATATAGAAACAACTATTTTTGACAGAAGAAATCTATATAAATAAAAATGAATGTTGCTAAGCGCAAAACTGGAGGACGACTGGACCAATGCGGCTATTTTTTTTCATGTGTTCCTTAAGGCACACTTTTAATGAAGAGAAAAAAAATGGCGTGGAAAATAGTAAAAACAACATATACATATATACAAACGAGCTGTCAAACATTTGACGTAAATCGTCAACGTCAATTTAAACAAAACAAAGGCGCGTTTGGATAATCATCAAAGAAAATAATATATATCGTACCTGTCATTCACCATTAATTCTTCTGTGCGTGGCAGTTTCTTGGTTGTTTTTATATTTTCACTTCTGTTTAAAACTAATTGTGTGTTCAGTGTGATTACGTTTAGACCCATGCCGCCAAAACGCGGGTGCAGTAATTTAGATCGAAGAACTCGAAATGCTACAAACCAAGCAATTTCTCAATCTAATCGGACCCCGCGTATTTTTAGCGGCACACGGCTAGCAAGAAAAAATTTACTTAACAATGTGATCGAAGCCACAATTCTAAAAGGAAAATATAAGGGAGAAGAAATGTGTTGATACCCCGCATCCCAATGGTACCAACTGACGTACCATTTGAATTCAAACGACTGCAATTTCCAGTGCAACTTGCTTTGGTATAACAATAAATAAATTTCAGGGTCAGTCGTTGAGTGTTTGCGGCGTTAATCTTGAAAACTCAACTTCTCTCGCGAACAGTTGTATGTTGCCTGCTCCCGCGTTGGGAAACCATCAGCTTTATGTGTTTACGCGCCTGGCAACCAAACAAAAAATATCGTATACCATAAAGCACTAGAATGAATATAACATTTGTAAAGTATTGCAGTGTACGAAATAGAAAACTTATTTTTGTAAGTAATCGTCGTTTATTGTTGAGACATAAATAACGTGATCACTCCAAAATATGTTTTATTTATTTAATTTTCTATTAACTTTTGACAGAATGAAGTCTGCCTAGCTTTATCATAATTATTATTTAACTTAATTAGTTTGAACGCGCTAATTATTTTCGTTCTTTTTTAGTTTTTTCATTACTTCTTAATATAAAACTATTTATTATTATTTATTGTACATTAAAACCCAATTTTAAAATAAATACTAGGTACATTGTTTTCTGTTTTACTTATTTGAATTCATTTATTATTTTACCATAATTAAAATTTCTTTTAAAAAATGAATGTTAACGATATGAAATTATGCTTTATTTAAACTTTTGATAGATATATATCACAATTATGATTTAACATGATTTTTGAAAACATTAAAACTTGAATTTGAAAAATAAACGCGCAAATTAATTTAGTTGTTTTACAGTTTTACAATTTCATTACTTCTTAGTCAAACGTACTATTATCAAATTATTTGCACATTAAAATCTAAATTTTAAAAATTGTTTTCTATACTCTTTTATTTTTAGTGCTTGAGTAATCTAGAAGTTTCACATTTCTCTAAAAAAATCTCGTTTTAATTCATGAATCGTTGACGACTTAAATTGTGCTGTATTTAAAATATTGATAGATTTGTATCATAGTTATTATTTAACTTTAGTTTGAACGTGCAAATTATTTTCGTTGTTTTGCAGTTTTTGCATTACTTCTTAATATAAAGCTATTTATGATTGTTTATTGCACATTGAAATCTAAATTTAAAATAATTGCTAGGTACATTGTTTTTCTGTTTTACTTATTTGAATTCATTTATTAATATTATTTTCCCATAATTAAAATTTCTTTTAAAACATGAATGTTGACGATATAAAATTATGCTTTATTTAGAATTTTGATAGATACAATATGTATATCACAATTATTACCTAACATAATTTTTCAAAACATTAAAACTTGAATTTGAAAAATAAACGCCCAAATTAATTTAATTATTGTTTTTAGTTAGTTTAGTTTACAGTTTTTACAACTTTATTACTTCTTAATCAAAAGTGTTATAATTAAATTTTTTTTCACATTAAAATCTAAATTTAAAAAATTGTTTTCTATATTTTTTTATTTTTAGTGCTTGAGTAATTTAGAAGTTTCACATTTCTCTAAATTATTCCGCTATTTTAGTATTACTTTTTATAAAATAATTCTTAAATTTTAAATTCACTATCTTATTTACAATTGACGGTTTAAACTTAACAATGGTATTGGTGTAGTGGTTAGAATAGTTGCTTCGTAATCGAAGTAGCCCGGGTTCGAATCCAGGTACACCCACAGCATTTTTTAATAAAAATATTTTCTTTCTCGCTCGTCATAAGATTTTATGACGCATAAATATTACCGGTTATGCAATGACGTAACAATGTGAGAGAGAAAAAAAAATCGCTGTAAGAGAGAGAAGAAAAATTTCATTGTGAGAGAGAGAAAACACAGTACACCCACGTTTTTTCCGAGGTCAAAAAGTGAGTAAATCAGAAAGTCTTATAACGCATAGAAAATTACCAGTTATGCGATTACGTAAAATAAAAAAAGGAAAATTTGAGATAGAAAAAAACTTTCTCGAAAAACGCTTGTCTACGTAATCGTCGAGGTCTACAGTCAGATCACTAGAAAGTCATTAGGGGTTTTCTTATCAGTTAATTAGCGATGATTAATTAACTAATAAGAAATTCGATTTATTCTACTTACTCCGTTATATTTATCGCAAACACACGCGTTAATCATTTATTTATTTAAGTATCTTCATCACTTCCGACTTTGAATAACTGACCTATGATTCGTTTGAATCACTTTTATACATTTCCACTTTCTTTTGAGAATTTTTCACATCGTTCGGTAAACGTTCTGGAAGTTGATAATAAAGTTTTCAACTAATTTGCGAACGTTTTAATACTATAATAAATAAGTAGGTATCTCAAACTAATTTTAAAATAATATTGATAGAATAAGTTGCTTTTGTAAATTAGACTGGGTGTTAACCTGTAATTGAAAGCAATTCAAATTTGTTTTGTTTACCTTATTTTATCCAAATATGTCATCAATTCTCTAAGTAGTGTGGGTATTTTTACCGGTAATCATTTTCTCACAAATTTAATTTGCTAATGATAATTCTAAGGCTTATTTCAATTAAATTGAATTAAAACAAGCAAGCCAGACGTCTTTATATTGATTAAAAAAATTTAATTGCATTTGTGGAACGAAAACCGTAATTTGTTGTTTCTCGTGATGTCATATGTCGCATCCAAAAGCGTTTAAAATTAATTTCTTAATATGCTATTTAATTATCATAGTTATTGTTTTTGACTCCGTAGAGCGACCTGTAGTGCTAATTTATAAGCACAAAACGTCGCACATTAACTAGACTAGTAATTCTTTGTTTTCTCCTATATGAAGGGATCAATAATTTGATCGGTAACTAAGTATTAATACTAAGAGGCAAACCTTTCAATCAATTAGCACTACAGATTTTCTAAAGATTAGCTATCTTTCTTTAACTGTAAAAAATAAATGAAATAATTATACTATATTATTTTAATTTTCTATTCGGTCAAGTATGAGTCGTAAGGCACCTCTCGTAATTACGACTATACCTGTATCGCTCAACAGATGTTGAGAGAGAGACTAATTACATGAAATTAAATTTACATAGACAAATAACAGGAATGTACAATATTTACTCAACATCCATACGTGCATTGTTGGTTGCCTATACGATAATCAAATTGTTTTTTTATTAGTTTATTTATTTATTAGCAGCAAGTAATAAATATATTACATTTGATATTTCATATAAGATTATTAACAGTTTACACAACATTACTAAAAAAAAATCGAACGACATAAAAAGTTATGCAGAAGCTTCTTATGTAAGATCTATCTGCTAAATTTTCTGTTCTACTTCAATCATATGCTGTATAGATTTTTTTCAATTATCTGCAGAAACATTGGTCACTGCTTGAAGAAATAATTTTTAACATCTTGTATTTTAAATGATGATTTTTTTAGTAACTTCCTCTTTCATTTTTGCTCATTTTAACTCAATCAGTTTCAACTCACAGTAATATGGTGAAAATCACAGCACAACTCGTTTACTGGTTTCTGTCATTTTATTCACCACATTTGTTGCGGACTTTGGATTTTTTTCTACAATGATATCATTTTTTTCAAGTAGCATACTGTTGCAATTTTTTTCTGTACTTATAAAATAACCTATATTACAAACACAATACACATTTGTTTCTTTAACTAACCTAAACCTAATTACTTCTAATAATTTTTGTAACGTAGTTACTTTAAAGTTTGGCAAGTACTCATCTTTGTTAATGCAAGTCACAATTTTTTGTACTGTTAGTGGTTCATTACATAAAAAAAACAAATCTAGAAGAGCGCTTTTCATTCCATCCGTAACAGTACCTAACATTAAACAAAAAATACTGATAAAAGTTAAGGAAACGCTGAAATACAAATACTACCTCAAAATTATTGTTTTACGGACTTATTTTTTACGTTTACCTACTAATTATATCGTTAACAAATTACCCGGTCTCATTAAACTCCTTCAAATTATACAAACGTATTCTAGTGCCTTATTTACAGAGATAATCAACCTTCAGGCTAAACCCTGTCATAAAAAATGTTAAAATGCGAACTAATAAGCACATTTCAAAACTTACACCAGACAACTAAAAACGTTGACTTTGCAAACTTTACGAAGGAATTTGTCATTCAAGGATAATATTACTAAAACTTTGTGGCTTATGAACATAAGCAGCTTAAGTGTTACCTATGCTTAAATTGTACATAGTTGTTATTTAAATAAAAATAGAGTAGTAGAGATTGCAATATTACGTTTCGTATGAAAGGCTTCCAGAAATTAGAGATTAGAGAACATTGTAATAATTGTGTTATAGTTTATTTGTTATGCTAAAGAATCGCATGTGTTTTAAATTTTAATTATATTTGATTAAATTTTCTTATTTGGTGATATTTTGTATGATTTTATTTTATACTAATCTTAGATCTAAGATGTAGTTTAGAGTAACAAGTAATGAAACTAAAAGATAGACGTTACTCTGTACAGAATGACAGTAATACAACTTAAAGCAATAATAAATTTGCATTAAAACTTAAGATTCATTCTTTTTTATACATTTATCAGAACGTTTTTTTGAAATTTCTATCAAATCGTTGCAAAAAAATTAAATTTCTGACCTTAACTCAAAGTACACTCAAGTAAAGAAAAAAACGGGACACTATCTAGTTAGTACAAACAACTCTGTGTAAACGAGGCTTGATCCTATTGATTACGTCACTAACCATAAACAGTACAGGTAAACTTTCTCATTAATTAAATTATGAAAAACTACTTTCTTTAATTGTTTCTTATAATAAATACAGTTAAACTCCATTTACACAGCTGTATGTTTGTATTTAAAAGCAGGTAGTGTTCCGATTTTTTTGAAGTGCAGTAAAGTATGGTCTTAGACAAAAATCGCTTTTTTCTAATAAGCTATGCAAGTTTTTGTGTAATAAAACCAAACAACAAAAATAGATTCTTACATTTTTTTTAGTTTACATATATAATATGTTTTGTAAATTGATTGATACACATGTTTTAAAGGAATGATAAATAAAATAAAAAACTTCTATTATAGAAGTAGAATAAAAATTTTTAGAAACGTGTTCATTAAAATAAATAACAGAGGGCGCAAAATCAGAACGCTAAAAAACAAGAACAAAAAGTATTTAAAATGAATTAAACAAACTGAAAACGTTTATACAAAAATGCAAACTTGCGAAGAGTAATTGTCTACGCATAACAAACAGGATTACATAAAAAGAGACAAATTTTGACAAATGTTTGAGGCATTCATAAATGTTTTTTAGTTTAATTATTTAGAATTCATAAACGGAGATCTTACTTGACTCCGCCTGGGGTGTTTGATGGGTGGATTGAGTAGCTCATTGAACATCACTGCCGGTCCCAAGCCCGGATAAAGGAGGAGGGTTGAGCGTGAGGCTAACAACCCCACCTCGTAAAAGGATACCTGTTGAGAAGACTAACCAAGAGCCTCGGAAAAGGACGGGAAAAAATCGGAATATACAATGGCAAAGTCAACGGAACATGAGAATAGGAACATGGAATATATTAAGCTGGTATAGACCAGGAGCAGCAATTAAAACAGTACAAGAACTAGAACAATATAAAATGGACATAACAGCGGTTCAAGAAATTAGGTGGCCTAACGCAGGAAATATGAAAATGAGCAAATCAGTAATATTTTTCAGTGGTAACAGTGACAATAGACACGAATATGGGACTGGTTTTGTTCTCAGAGAAACATTGATAAACTCGGTGATTGATTTCGAACCAGTAAATGAAAGGATATGTTGTATTAGACTGAAGGGAAGGTGGTACAATTACTCCTTAATATCAGTGTATGCTCCAACGGAAGAAACAGAAGAAGAGGAAAAAGAGAAATTCTACGAACAACTAGAGCAGATATTTGGAAGCCTCCCACAACAAGACATGAAGATAATCCTTGGAGATCTAAATGCGAAAATAGGGAAAGAAGAGACACTACGACCGCACATCGGAAAGCACAGCCTTCACGATCAGTCAAATGATAATGGGCTTAGGATAGCAGATTTCGCAGCAGCCAACAACTTATGTGTCAAATCAACAATGTTTGAGCATAAAGATATACACAAGCAAACGTGGGTATCTAATGACGGAAGAACGCGTAACCAAATTGACCATATAATCATAGATGCAAGGCACAGCAGTAACATAGTGGATGTGAGAAGCTTAAGAGGGGCGGACGCCGATACGGACCACTACCTAGTAACCGCTAAAATAAAAATAAGATTATCTACGATAACAAACAAAAAGCGAACACAACGACCGATAAGATGGAATACACATAGATTAAAAGAGGAAGCAATAGCGTCCGAATATCAAAGAGAAGTCGAAAAACGCCTAGGAAATGTAACCGAAAATAAAAACATCGAAGAACAATGGAATAACATCAAAAACACAATTCAACAAGTGGCAGAAGAAGTAGTAGGAGAAATCCCTAAGGGCAATAAAAAGAACTGGTGGGATGAAGAATGTCGGAAAGCAAATGAAGCGTAGAAAACGGCTAGAATGAAGATGCTACAAAACCACAACAATGAAAACGCAGAAAGATTTAAACAGCTAAGGAGAAAAGCAACAAAACTGGTGAGAAGAAAGAAACGAGAGTCGGAAATCCGAGTATTAGAGGAATTGGACAACAATAGACTGAACAATAGAAGTAGGGCATTATATAAAGAAATAACGAAACGAAAAGGAGGATTTAAACTAAGAGAAAAAACATTCTTAAAAGCAGGTAATGGAGAACTAATATCAAACACCGCGGAAATATTAGACACATGGAAACAACATTTCAGCAATTTACTGAATATTACGGAACCCGAAGAAGAGAATTCCGAGAATTACCAAGCAAACGAATTGGAAATCCCACAACCAACGTTAGAAGAGGTGGTCAAAGCTATAAATAAACTTAAAAATCACAAAGCGCCAGGAATAGACAATATAACGGCGGAACTCCTGAAATATGGAGGAGAAATCTTACATAAAGAATTACACAAATTAATTCAAAGGATATGGGAGAGTCAAATACTACCTGAAGAATAGAACGAAAGCATAATGATCCCAATACATAAGAAGGGTAATAAAATGATATGCGAGAACTACAGAGGAATATCCCTTATAAGCGTAACGTACAAAGTGATGTCAAGAATTCTATACGAACGTATCCTACCGTATGCCGAGAACCAGATAGGGGATTACCAAGCGGGATTCAGAACTAACCGATCAACAGTAGACCAACTGTTCACAATAAGACAAATCATGGAAAAGATGTGGGAATTCAACAAGGACCTCCATCAATTATTCATAGACTTTAAACAGGCATACGACAGTATCAACAGAGTAAAACCATGGGAGGCCATGGCAGAATTAGGGATACCAAAAAAACTAATAGACATCACAAAAACATGCATAATTAGCAGGGTCAGGGTAGAAAACGAATTATCGGATGTCATCAAAATCAATAACGGATTGAGACAAGGGGGCTATCCCCCTTACTTTTTAATATTGCCCTGGAGAAAGCTATAAGGACGGCCAACATAACTAATCAAGTCTATGCAAGAAATGGCACCCGCTTGGTATTGGCATATGCGGACGATATAAATGTGGTTGGAAATAGTGTGGTAGATGTAAAAGAGATGTTCTTGAGATTAGATAAAGAAGCAAACAAAGCTGGATTGAAGATCAATGAAGATAAAACAAAATACATGCATACTAACAGAGGAACCAGAGACAGAGTACGGCAAAACATAACCATGAATGAATACAATTTTGAACATGTAAAAGAATTCAAATATCTAGGCTCAATAATTACAGCAGAAAACGAGATAACACCAGAGATCAAGAGCAGATTACAAATGGGGAACAAATGTTACTACGCGCTTCAGAACTTAATGAAATCTAAAATTCTATCGAGATCATCCAAAATAAAAATATACCAGACTGTGATAAGACCGATAGTAATGTACGGAAGCGAAACGTGGACCTTAACGAAGCAAAGTGAATCGATGCTAGGAAGATTTGAGAGGAAAATTCTAAGACGCATATTTGGACCACTGAGAGATCCTGAAACACTACAATATAAGATACGAATAAACGCAGAGCTAGAAAGGTTATACAACGCACCAGACATTGTGAGAGAAGTTAAGGCACAACGACTGCGATGGGCTGGACATGTCAAAAGACAGGCAGACGACCGGGTAATACGCCTAGTATGGGAACAAGTACCAGCGGAAAAAAGACCTCAAGGAAGACCAAGAAAAAGATGGAAGGATGGAATAACGGAGGATCTAGGAAAAATGGGAATAACAAACGGAGAAGAACTGATGCTAGACAGAGACAAATGGAAACTCGTGGTTAAGTCAGCTAAAACCCACACAGGGTTGTAACGCTACAGAGAAGAAGAAGAAGAAGAAGAAGAAGAAGTTCTTACTTGTACCAGTTGACTCTTTTTATTTCCACTATGCACTTAGTTCCTGAGATTTTTACTTTGTAAGAAATTACACCGATTGAAATATTTTCTAAATCAAAATCTTAGGGACAAATTGCATAAGTAGATAAACTAGACCAATTTTTTGCAAAGTGAAAATTAGAGATAAAATTCGCTATTTGTATCTCCAGGTAGTGGATACAGTGGTAAATAAGGTGATATATTACGCAGCTTAACAAGTCTAGACAGGATACTTTAGCAAGTGTTGGAATCGCGGCGTCAAGTCCGTGCGTATTCCAACACTGAGTCACGGAAACTAGCTCTCCCTGCTCAAGTTGTAGTGTCGTGGCAAGAGCCAACACTCGCATTAACGATGCCTGCGCTGCTTTACGTTGCTCAGTAGACACGTCAGGTAAACATAATATTCTTTGCTGCTGTGGACATGTTTTATGAGCAATAAATGCTGAAGGGTCTTAGTTTAATTGCTTGGAGCAAAAGAAAACCACTTCACTGCGACTAGATAGAGAACCGGTCGTTACTGATTTTAACCTTGGGGCACCAGGCAAACCCCTTGTATACAGGGTGTCCCAAATGGAGTAGGATATAGTATGGGTATCTTTCTTATTATTAAAGACAGAGATTTGGTTAAATGGACAATATTGTGCCATTTTTTAGGCCGAGTTTGATTCCGTTGATAAACACTTCAATCCAAACAGTTTCGAAATTCTTTAAAAAAAAACAAAAATCGCCTTATACATCGTTGATAAGAGAAAAAAAACACCATTTAATTGTGTATAATTCCAATATAGCGCCCGTTTAAAATAAGAAAGTTGTTATTGAAACGTTCGAGAAATTATTTGCAAATGCAAGAGCCTTCTAGAAACTGTTATCAATTTTCTAGAAGATATAGCGAAAAGTAGGGAACACTCCAGAAGGATTCGCCGATGTGTATAAATACCGAAGAGAGAAATCGTAGGTCAGTTATTGCTGGAATGCGAATACATCAGTGTTAAGAAGATTATCAAGTGGAAATAAATCGTTAGCACGCGTGTGTCTAGATAAATTGACCGAGAATAATCGTGTACGTGATTTTTAGTGTAAACAATTGTGAAGCTACCCGCTGACGTTATCTTATCTTCTTGTAAGTGATATAAATTAGTGTAAGTGTTTTCATTAAATATTATTACATTTAATTAGTTCGGTTAATTTAAAAGTGTACATATTTCTAGAATAAGTAAACGTATTTTTAGTCGTTTAAATAAATTAGTTTTTAATAATAAATTCGCAACATTATTAATATCTTGGAAACCGCCATCTTGAATTTTATTTTGACATCATTTTTAAGTGTGCCTTATCGAAGTAAGTATTATAATACATTTTGTTTTATTGTTAATCATGGCTACTTGATTTAAAATGAAAACAATTAATATTTCCCATATTTTTTTATTTGTACATAGGTTGTTATATATCGTTGAAAAGAGGAAAAAAACACCATTTAATTGTGTAAAAATCCAATATAGCGCTTATTTAAAATAAGAAAGTAGCTATTAATATCTTGGAAACCGCCCTCTTGAATTTTATTTTAACATCATTTTTAAGTGCGCCTCATCGAAGTAAGTAACTTTGATCTAAAACTTTTTTTCATATCATTTATAATTACGGAGATATTTGAGTTTTTAGAAATCGGCGATTTTTGTTTTTTTTAAATAATTTCAAAACTGTTCGGAAATTGAAATGTTTCTCAACGGAATCGAACTCGCCGTAAAAATGGCACAATATTGCCCATTTAACCAAATCTCTATCTTTAATAATAAGAAAAATACCCATACTATCCTACTCTATTTGGGACACCCTGTATAGCCCGCTGCCGTGTATAGGGCCACTACACATGATTGTTAATACTTTTTTCTTACTCGTGGGATTACTATGGGCTAAGTAAATAAAACAAAACAAACAAATATAACCGACACTAGGAGTAGGAACTCAGAAAAAAGAACCCACCCAAGAAACTTTCAGGTGCTGTTAGAAAGAAACTCCGCAAAAAAACTTTAGCAGCAAAAGGGAACCAAGAAACATAACACATCAAGGACAAAGGCGCACCTTTTAACACCAAAGAAATCATGTCAAAATATCAGGGAACACAAAACGCAATCAATTAGAAGACAGTACACTACAACCACAGCAACAAGACCGCCAACAAAGAAGTCTGGAGAGGTAAAACCGTCCGCCTCTTATGCTACAGCCGTGTCTGATATTCGAATGGCAATAATGTCACAAGAATATTTAAGTGTTGTATTAAACGAGGGATAGGCGGGTCTTATTAAGACTGCTCTGATTCAAGTTTTTGTTAATCAACCAAAGAAGAATCTGCTCCCAGAACCTTTGGAGCTAACTTAAAAAAAACATTTTATTGACGTTCTGTGCGGATCATTTTTTCAAAGATTGGTTGGTGCAGACCCTAGAAGAAGAACCCTGCCCAGGTGCGAAATTTAACATGTAATTGATCTAAAACCTATCGTAAAATCAGTACTAAAGCGCTTCAAGGTACAAAATCTAATGCTTCTAATATAAACTTGGAGTGTTATAGATAACAAATAATATCCGAAAAGACAACAACTTATCCTTTTCATGAGCAAAAGCTTATGAAAAAAAAAATACAGTCTCGATTACAAACCTTACCAAAATCTTTCTCGAATCATATTCAGGCGTCTGTGAGGAAAACTAAAGAAGAAGCGAAATAGATGACGATCAACAAAGTAGGAACGAGTATCCCACACACGACGTCGACAAGGGAAACATCTTAGCTTAAAGGCAATTTGACAGATAAACTTATATCACTGTAATGCAGTTTTGACTGCCCTATAAAACTATGTAAGAATAAATAATGTCGATATTGTAGTGATACAAAAACATTGAGTTTATAGAGACTGTTAAGGGACCAAGTGTGGATGGGGACTAGAAACGTTTTAGCAAAAAATGGTAACCATTTACTACCGATCTAAGAATTCAGCTTCAGAACCTAATGGTAGCAAAAACAAATACAAACATAGAAGGGTAGATACGAAACCTTATAATGGCTTCGGCATATCTTGCAAATAATAAACTAGAAGGATTACCAACACGAGAAGTTGTGGAATTGGTGCAGTTTTGCGGGCAAAACAAAACACTACTGGTGCTCTGCTGTAACTCCAATGCACATCATACGGCGTATGGAAGCACTTGAAACAACAGGAGAAATAAAACACTTTTAGAATTTATTAGTAGTAACAAACTAGAAGTCGTAAATCAAGAAAACGAATATACCTTGGTCACAGATACAAAAAAAGAAGTCGTGTTTTGAAAGTGATTGAGGGAGGACGTGTTTAATAGTAGTGCGGAGTTTTGGGTAATTTAAAGTGATTTACAGCAATTAACTTACGTGGGCGTGGTGAGGAAAGTGAAGTGAAGAAAGGATTAGAAGTACAATTGTAATGTGAGTAGTAGATAAGTACATTAAATTATGGATAAGAAGATATAGGAGGCTCAGATAACGTGTGCGAATGCGAGCGGATATCGCGGACTTGTTTAAAGGTCAAGCGCGCGCTTGTGATAACAGTGAAATACAAACGTTTATTTATATACTTTTCTAATATTTGTGGTGGGCGTTATTTAAATACAGGTAGAAAGAATCATAGTAACAAAAAATTTTAAAATTAATAAAGAAAAAATTAAATAAATAACTAAATTAAAAAAAAAAAAATAAATAAATAAATAATATAAGTAATAACAAAAGGGGAAAGGGATGAATAAAAGAGAGAGAGAAGAAGAGGAAAAAGAAAGGCAACAAATATTTGAAAGAGGAAAGAAAACAATAAGATCACCAGACATTAAAAAGATATCGGAGGAGAACGAAGGAAAAACCTCAAGAACAGAAGGAGGAAGGAAAGAAATGGAGGAGTTAAAAGAATTAATGAGAGAAATGATGAAACAGATGGAAGAAAATATGCAAGGAATAAGACAAGAAATCAAAGAAATGAAAAAAGAAATGGGAGAAAGAGAAAAGAAGGGGGAGAAAGGAAAAGAGTAACTGGCGGAGAGTATAGAAAAACTGGAGAAAAAAGCGGAAGACGACAAAAGATGGAAAAGAAAAAATAATATCGCGATAAAGGGGTGGAGAAGTGAAAAACCACAAACAGACCTAGCACTGACGGTGGACGAAGAATTAAAGGTAAAAGTAGAGGTGAAAAAAGTGACAGTAATAAACAAAGAGAAGAAAAATGAGATGGTGGTGCCGGACATCGGAGGATCGGAGGAAAAACAGAAGGGAATGGAGGAGAAGAAGAAATTAAAGAATACAACAATATATATAAGTCACGATTTAACATGGGGGGAAAGAAGAGGGCAAAGAGAAACAATGAACATAGCGGTGGAAAAAGAGCGGAAGAAAAAAGAGTATGGGTAGGGTACAGAAAAATGGAGATAGACGGAGACAGATACATATGGAACGACAAGGATAGGGGACTGCGCAGAGAAAGAGAAGAGAAAGTGGGGAACCAAAAGGCAAAAAACTAAAGGGCAAAGGGGGGGTGGTAAAGGAGGGAAAGTTGACGAAACGGCAAAGAAAAGGAATAATGAGAGATGGAAATGGAAAAGAAAAAGAAGGGAGAAAAAAAGAAAGTAAGGAAGAAGCACGGGGGGAGGTGAGTGAGCTGAGAGTATTGTTTTGGAACGTAGCAGGAATAAAAAACAAGGAACATGATTTCTGGAAGTACATCAAGGAACAGGATGTAGTGGGATTACAGGAAACATGGATGGAAGAAAAGAATGGGAGTGGTGGGAAAAAGAGTTGCCGGAGGAATTTGAGTGGGTGGTGCAACATGCAGAAAGAGAAAAGAAAAAAGGAGAGCAAAGGGGGTATAATAACGGGAATAAGAAAAAATGGTTGAACCAGGAAAAGAAAGAGAAAGTGCAACAGAGAAGGGGAGTTGTAGAAAGGAACATGCAGTGGGGAAAAACAAAAATAAAAGTAGTGACGGTTTATAGCAGTAGAATGAAAGAGACAAGGAAAAACATAGAAGAGATGATAGAAGAGAGGGAAGAGGGATTGATAATAGTAGGAGGGATTCAACGCAAGAATAGGGGAAGAGGGGGGAATACAAGAAAGAAAAGGGACGGGAAAGAGACAAACAAAGGACAAGGTGATAAATAAAGAGGGAGAGGAACTGCTGGAACTGTGCAACGAAAAAGGGTGGGAAATAATGAACGGGAACAGAGAAGAAGATGGAAAGGGGAAATTTACGTACATAGGAGGAAGGGGAGAATCAATAATAGATTTTGTAATGACAAATGAAGAGGCCGCAGAAAAGGTAAAGACATTTAAGGTGGGAGAAAGGGTAGAGTCAGACCATCAACCACTGGAATTGACAATGGAAGGAAGGGAAAGAGAAGAGAGAGAGGAAGAGGAGAAGTACATAACTAAAAAAAAGTGGACAGAAGAGAGTATAAAAAGATATAAAGAGAGAATGGGGAAAACGGTATGGATAGGGAAGGAATTAGAGAAAACTGGATGGAAGAAATGGTGGGATACGGAATGCAAGGAAGCAAAGAAAAATGCAAGAAGAGCATTAAGACAGTGGAAAAAAGGGAAGAAAGAAAAAGAAGAATACAAAGAAGCAGTAAAAATTTACAAAAAAACATGCGACAGAAAGAAGGAGGAAAACAAAAAGAAACAAGAGGAGCAGATTAACGGAATAAAAACGGAAGAAGATGTATGGAAGTACCTAAAGAAGCAGAGGAAAAAAAACAAGACGACAAAGGGAATAAAAATGAAAGAATGGGAGACATATTTTCGGAACCTGATGGGAGGGGAAGAACAAAAGCAGGAAAAAGAAAAAAGGAAAGACGCGGTAGTAAGTCAAGAAGAAGGAGATAGGGATAGAATAAGGGAGGAAGAAGTAATAGAGGCGATAAAGAATATAAAAAAAAGGAAAGGCGACAGGAGAAGACGGGACACAAGGAGAAGAGTGGATATCCGGGGGAGAAAATGTAGCAAAAAGGATGACGGAAATAATAAACAAAATATGGAAAGGGGAAGGATTTCCAGAGAGATGGAGAGAGGGGATAATATGCCCAATACATAAAAAAGGCGAAAAAAATAAAGTCGAGAATTATAGAGGGGTAACATTATTGAGCTCGGCATACAAATTGTACGCGACAATACTGCAGGAAAGATTACAGAAGGAAATAGAGGAAAAAAGTTTGGTACCAGACGGACAAGCGGGATTCAGAAAAGGAAGAAGGGCGATAGACAACATATATATAATGAAACACTTAGCAAATAAAGAATTAGAAAAAAAGAGAGGAAAAATGGTAGCACTATTCGTGGACCTAAAAGCTGCTTTTGACAAAGTGAATAGAGAAAAGCTGTGGGAATATATGAAAAGAAAAAAAATCAATGACAGATTAATACAAAGAATAGAGGAAATATACGAAGAAACGAGAAGCAGGGTTAAAGTGAATGGGGAAGAGAGTGAAAAATTCATAACAAAGAGAGGGTTGAGGCAGGGATGTCCACTGAGCCCAAGCCTGTTCTCGTTATATACGGGGGATCTGGAAGAGACAATGAGAGGACAACAGACAGGAGGGATAGTGGTAGGGAAAGCTAAGGTATGGTCGTTGGCGTATGCGGATGACATAGTGTTGGTGGCTAAGGAGGAAAAGGAAATGAAAGAGATGATGAAGACGCTAGAGAAATATATGAAAAAAAAAAGAAATGGAAGTAAACACGGAGAAAACAAAGATAATGATATTTAGAAAAGGAGGGGGGAAAAGAAAAAGAGAGGAGTGGAGATGGAGTGATGAGGAAGTGCAACAAGTGAAGGAATTTACATACCTGGGCTACACGATGAAACAGGATAATAAAGAGGGAGAACACATAATGGAAAGGGTGAAGAAAGGAAACAGGCTAATAGGACAAGTCTGGGGTGTGGGGAAAGAGTATTCAAGATGGATATAAAAAAAGAAAATTGCTGTTCGAAAAATTAATAAAGGGGTGGTAATGTATGGAGCAGAAATATGGGGCTGGAAGGAGTGGAGGGAGGTAGAGGGGCTACAGGAAAAATACTGGAGATGGGTGTTAGGATTGGACAGGGATACACCGGGGTATATTGTGAGAGAGGAGGTTCAGATAGAAAAAATAAGGATTGAGACAGGAAAAAGAGCAATAAAATACGAGGAAGAAATGAGGGAGAGAACAAATTGCAAAATTCTGCAAGAATGTTGGAAAGAGATAAAGGGAGGGAAAGTGAAGTACGGGCAGGAGGGCAGAGAAGAGTATTACAAAAGAAACGGGTACGCGAGTGAAGAAGTGGAGAGATTAAGAGAAGAGGGGTAGGGACAAGAGAAGAAATAATAAGGAGAGATAGAGACATCGAAAAACAAGAGAGATGGACAAAGATAAAAGAGAGCAGATATAATAGAAATTATAAAGATATCAAGGGTGAAGGGGTGCCGGAATATTTAAAAGACAATGAGACAAAAAGCAACAACAGGAATAGAATGGTGGCAAGGTTCAGATGTGGCAACGAGGAGCTAGGGAACAAATATTGGAGAGAAGAGCCAGAAAAGTTGTGCAGGCTATGTGGAGAAGAAAAGGAAGACATTAACCACATGAGAAAGAGATGCAGGGAATTAAGAGAAGAGGGGATGAAAATAGTGGATATCTTAGATGAAAACGGAAAAGGAGTGGAATGGATGGAGGAAGTATGGAACAGGAGGAAAAAGTTAAGGGGGGAGAAGGGATAAGAAAATGTAATATATATGTAATGTAATAACACGACCAAAATTTGTAAGCCAAATGGCAATGAATAAAGTTAAACTTATATACAAAAAAAGAAGTATTCGACATTACGATTGGCACACCACGCCTGTGCATTAAAATCAGAGAGTGGCATGTATCAACTCAACCATCACTTTCCGACTATATATATATAAAATTTAAACTGGAATTGTCATAGGGAAATGTGAAAACGTAGAGAAATCTAAGAACCTGTAACTAGGACCTCTTTAGGAAGAGACTTAAACAGGAACTGGACGTATGTCCGTCAAGACTTCAAACTTTGGTAAAAATAGAACTGATGAACGATATGATCAAGGCATCTATCAAAGTTAAAAGTAAAGAAAATTAGCCGAAAAACTATTGGTGGAATCCGGAACTTTCTTTTCTAAGGCAAAAAACTCGTAAACTTTTTACCCGGGCCTAAAATAAAACTATAGAAAAAATACAAAACTTCTCATCAACAATATAGCCACGTTATTAGCAAAACAAAAAAAATTCTAGAAAAACACTGTGAGAAAATTAAAAAATGATCAGAATGTGCTAGACAGAAACATAACCAGGGTAAACTGGGGTCATTGCAAAAACCACAAGGAGGTTATGCTTTATCTAGAAAAGAGACTATAAAATTCATGCTACAAACACTATTTCTGGAAAGTACAATCATACCTGCAAACGAAGTAACGAGTTCAAACTTTGACATATCTAAAAACGAAAGTTAAAGGGAGACTGGAAACTGGCTACCAAGCTGGTGAAGAAAAACACGATTATTTGGGCTGCAAAGTCTTTTGCACCATATAAAGCTTCAGGTCCCGATGGGATATTATCAATCATACTACCACAAAGGTTGGAATCTTTGCTTTTGTCTCTGTGCACAGAACAAAAATTATACGCCTAGGCAAAATCTTTTCGTCCAATTAGCTTGACATCTGTTATGCTCAAAACTATTAAAAAATTAATAGATAAACATATTAAAGACGAAGAACTGGGTACAGCACAATATGCGTACCAAACGGATCAATCGTGTGAACTGATTGGATCAACTTTGCCATAGCTGGCAGAAGAACTACAAGCTCGCTGGACAATGTAATCAGAAAGGTAGTTGCTGCTGAAAGATGCCTGCAAAAAAGGGTGTTATCGTTTCTATTGTGAGGCTTAGTACTAGACAATCTTTTACGTGAACTTGACCAAAACGGAATACATGCGCAAGGATATGCAGATATCATTATATTGATATGTGGCAAGTTTGGGGTAGTATCAAAAAATGTTATGAAAAAAACTTTAAAAATAGTAGAAAACTGGTGAAGGATTTGAAGAAACTTTATTTGCGAGAGAAATACTTTTAACTAAGCAACGAAGTGAAATATTCGAGACTCACTTTAGACACTAAATTAACCTTTAACGCCCACTTAGAGAAAACAATCAACAAAGCTAACCAAACGATTCTTTGGATATATTCTAGGTTAATAGTTCCCACAGGCACATATGGATCTCTAATTTGATAACATAAATCAAAAAAAGGAAATCCATAACAAACCTCGGCAATAACAGAGACTTCGTGCTTAGGAATCACAGGGGAAATGTCAATCACGCCCAGTGCAGCAATGGGAGCTTTACTAAATTGTCCACATCTACATTTAGTGGTAGAATCAGAAACCTTGGCAGCAGCGCACAGGTAAAAATCTAACGGATGGGGGAAAACCCGTGCTAGCAGGGTAGGATACTATACCAAGATTTTTGATCAGATAAAGAAAGATTACGTGCTAAGCACAAAGTCGGAGAGAACCCATCCAAAGAGCGAATTCTAAACAAAAATGATAGATGAAGTTTTCTTTGTTTTGGTATTTGTTGTTGATATGCTATCGGAACTACGATATCCCTTCTTCAAGAAAAACAAAAAAAAAACAAGACGTAATATGGTTTCATGTGAAACCTGGAAAAAGCGTTACAGTTGTAAATAATTATAAAAAACCACCACACGACTTTCCTATAAGGAATGATGAAGAAATGTATTTTTATAAGGTTATGTTGTCATAAAACCACTTTGAAGTGATATGTTTGTATTAAAAACGATTAGTAAATCGCCAATTAACCAGACTTTTGTGCAACCGGCTATTTATTTTTTATAAAAAAAATCGTCGCAGGCAGGATTCGAACCTAGATTATGTAATGGAAATCACTTTAAATTATAAATTAAATATCTAATAAACTGTTAATGTTAGAAAAAAATGTATTTGAATACATTTTTAGGAAGAATTATCTTTATAAGAAAGTTTAAAAATAATTGGAATAGTTTACATTCGTACAAAATTATATAAGAAAAACTGTTCAAAATGGCGGATACACCTACTTCCGGTATCCTTATTAGATCTATCTGATTTGATAAAACCGAGAGAATATGAAAATCCAGCTCTATACCAAATTTCAAGTTACTATGACTTTTGGTTCGAGAGTTATAGTGGGTACATCGTAACACACAGACAGACACAAACACAGACACTCAAAATTTTTTTGTCAAAAATATGATTTTCTGATTCAGGAGATCTTAAAACGTAAAATTCTTCAAAAAAAACTTTTTGAAAAAAATTGTGATTGCTATATTTTTCTTTTAGGAAAGTAAAAAAATAAGTAACTGGTACTTCCAGATCTTTAATTCCAAAACCGGGTAACAGTTGCAAAATAATGAAACAATTTCCGTTGTGTGAATATCCTAAAGTTATAAAGGTGGTAAATGTTGTAAGTTGATTTTCACACTCGCGTAATTCAAAATATAAAACCACAACGTAAAGAACCTTAGGATTAAAGCTGTTCTTTACGTTTACGTGTGGGTTTTATCTCGCAGTTTTATTCAAACTATTTTGAATTACGCGGGTGTAAAAATTGAAAGATTTATTTTAAGAATACAACTTCAAGAGATAATTACTTTATCACTTTCAAACATCGGCATAGCCTTTCTCAGAAAAACCCCAAACTATTAAGATTGCTCAAAAAAGCGTTGATCAATTCATCTGTATTCTGAAAGAAACTACTTTAGATATACTACTTGAACGCATCTGTAATATGAACGAGACAAGTTTCTGCATGGATTCTAGTTGAGTAAAAAACGTCGACGAGAAGGGAAACGGTTACTGCAAGGCCAGGAAAAAGATTTTTTTTAGTATTAATGGGTGGTAAGCTAATAATCTTTAAGAGTAAAGATGTATGGGATTTATGGTTAGCGAAGGAAGAATATAAATACTTAGAGCTATCAACATCACATGGATGGATGAAAATGACTACATTTTTATGATGAGCATTCTTCCTACACTAAGTGGCAAAGAATAGTATATTAAAACACAAGTTACAGAATGAACAAGACTGGGTTTCATACATGAGCCGCGCAGCGTCGAGTTTATGAAACGGTAGAGTGATTGAAACGTATTCTATGACGTCTGTTTTATACTATTTTTTCTATTTCGATTCAACTTTAATATTTTTCGTTTTTGGTACTCTAACAAGTACTTTAAAGAACCCGTTTGAGTTGTTTAAAGTAACACCAAAGAGGTAACACTTTATAGCACCCGAACTGTGGTTTTGTTAGATTGGCAATACTGGTATTTGACAATGTCCAATATGTCAAATTTGAAATGTTGCCAACTCATTATTAAAAAAATAAATTCTCAGCCAATAAAACAAAAGTAAATCCGCAATTTAAATTTATTTTTACATATCATTTTCAAAATAGAAAAAATAGTATAAAGTATACGTTTCATAAGACATTTTGGCGCACTGGACTTTGGTCTCGTGCGCTAAAATGCTCTCTTATGAAACTGGTTTTTTAATATAATATTTCCGTATAATTTTATTTTCAAACAACATTGGGAAACTTTAGAATTTTTTTGAATTGGCAACACTTATACTTTGACATATTGAAATTTAGTTTTAGTTAACCTAAAATCACATATGAAATGATTTCTTTATAGCTTTATAAGTAAATAACTTTGGTTTAATAAAACGTATTCATTTTATCTTGACATCGACATTTGAATTTCAATTGTTAAGTTACAATAATTTTGATTTGTTTTTCATGAAACGATGCAGAGATACCAACTTTGAAAAAATTAACATTACTAAAATTCATGTAAGAATTTGCTAATTATTATGTCAAAATAGAGAAAAAAATATATGGGAATAGGTTGCCCAAATCTATGTTTTCATCAATAATTTCTCAACCTGCAAAATTAAATGGATTTCAAGTTTAATTTGGGGAAAATTCATCCTTGCCAAGTCTATCTTCTTTTGTTAGTTTCAGATCCTGGATGTTCAGAAGACACTGTATACAATGTCCGTTTGAATGAGTTAGGCAATCTTGCATTTGATATCATAGCACTAGTCATGACTTCCATTGTCTTTATTTCTACATTTTAACAAAAAATAATTTAATATCACAACGTTTTGATTGCTATAAGTATCTTCAATCGTCATCAGGTAAATGCTAACAAACTTGTTACGTGCATAAATTTAAATAATGCATTACCCTGTATATTAGTTTAATTAAAAATTACTTTTATATTTCTCGACGCCATCTATCGGGTTCGTTGGTCACTTTGTATTGAGTAGACGACATCCGGTGACAGACCGGCATTTTGACTTTAACATCGGGCATGTTAGTATCTATGTCTGCGTGAGTGAAAAATTCGTTTTCTAAAATCATCCACGTGTTGGGACACGATGGAAATTAGTAGTTTCCTTAAATAACTAATTTATTCACGCAGAGTAAGTGGATTGTGTTCTTTCTTTAATTAAAGGTAATTTTTATGTCTTTTGTCAGCGCCATGTGCTACCTCCATGAATAGGGGTATTCTTATCGTTACCTAAAATCCTCAAGGGAAAATTATAATCGGAAGCGGAAAATCCTAATTACTGGATACGATTGAATTCTATTCGGAGGCAATTAATATCTTGATGACTATCACCTTGTTCGGAAGATCCTAATTACTGGATACGATTGAATTCTATTCGGAGGCAATAACTTAACACCACCATAGACGTAAAATTAATGTAACAGCATACGATAAGTGTCGGTTCGATTACTGTTCCTTTAAATGTGTCTTTTATCTATAGTTTGTGAGTCGCCAGGTAGACACGATTATTTTTCAGGAAGTTTAATTGCAGGAAGCCAGTAGGAAAAACGTTTTTCTGAAGGTAGCCCTGGAATTTTGGTAAGTCAATTTTTTTTGTTCTTATTTATTCGTTGTCGCTACGGTGAATATTCACAACTTACTATATTTACTAATTGTACGTGCGAATTGACTTGTTGCTTGTGATTGTTACTCAATTAATTTAAGTAAATGACTTATCGCTTGCTGCTTATATACACAGTCAATTATTATTATTAATGTTACTTACTGATAAAGTTTTATATATGTTATGGTGGCTACACTTTCGTTTGACGTGTAGTGTAAGTTGCCGATCCTGCTGATGTTCTCTTTTGTATATTCTCGCTAGTACCTGCGCAGATTTGGCTATTTAACTTTTAATATATTTATCTTGATAGAGTAATTAAAGTACAATTGTTGTTATCGATTTAGTTTTTTCTTTCTTTCGCTTCTTTCAGCATTACGAACCTAACATCTTGTTACAAGTGATACCATTCTGTTGTGAGCGGACAGAAGTTACTTTGGGATAAGCTCTGGCGCCCTTAAATATATTTAATGTATCTAGGAACCTACCCCTCTCACCGACTATTGCGAGTTGGCCGTGCAGGTTCGTAAAATACCTAAAGCTTGTAACAAACTAAGAGGCCACTGAAGTTTATAAACTAAAGACATGATTAACGAACCGATTAAGCGCACAAAAAGCAATTAAGCTAAAGAAAAATTAACTAATGGAAACACCAGTGAAGCTTAAGTTCTTTCAAAGCGTCTAATTAGCGACTTTCACATGTTGCCTATTTCTACACTAGCTTGATTATGAAGACTTTCTTTTTGTTGTTGCTGCTTCTTTTAATTTTCTTTTGTACCAATGTTTTTCTTTGTGTACGATTTTTGCATCATCTAATTTTATTCTATGTGTATGTGTTCTGGTTTTCTCTACGTATGACCTGCCACATTCATATAGGATTTGGTAGATGCAGGTTTTGGAGTCTGAGCTGTGGTTTTGTGTCAGATAAGCCTCTGACGCAAGAGATGCTAAGTTGCGCTTTCAGTGTTTTTTTTTGGTTGTTGATTTGATGTTTATGAAAAAACTTTTTTATCATCTTTTTTGGATTACCATTTATTTTAGGATGCTTTTTATGATTTTGATTTTTTTAAGTCTTTTTTCTAAGCTACATAACTTGTGGGTTCTGTCAAATAAAAATTTTTCTACTCTTTTCTTCGTTATTATTGAATGGTTGATTGCATGGTTCAGATATTGGCTAGTACGTGTTGGTTTTTTGTAAACAACTGTCTTGATCTATTGCTTTCCTTCGCGTAAACGTCCAAAAATGGTAGCGAGTCTTCTTTTTCTTTTTTCATGGTGAATTTGATGAGTCGCTTGATGTTGTTCAGATAATGCAGAAACTGATATAGTTGTCGATCACCGTGGTTTTACATAATAGAACTTAAGCTTCATAATTTTTGTTTCGCTTAATTGCTTTTGTAGGCTTGAATGCTTCATTAATTATACCTTTAGTATATAAACTTCAGTAGTTTTTTTCGGTAGTATTCACTTGATGACGATTGCAGATATTTTATCAATCAAAACGTTCTGATAATCAATTCTTTTTTGTTAGAATATAGGACAGAAGTCCAGACTGCAATATTGTCTACCTTAGTCAAACGGACGTTCAAAGACCGGTCTTTTGTCAGCGCCATGTGCTACCTCCATGAATAGGGGTATTCTTATCGTTACCTAAAATCCTCAAGGGAAAATTATAATCGGAAGCGGAAAATCCTAATTACTGGATACGATTGAATTCTATTCGGAGGCAATTAATACCTTGATGACTATCACCTTGTTCGGAAGATCCTAATTACTGGATACGATTGAATTCTATTCGGAGGCAATTAATATCTTGATGACTATCACCTTGTTCGGAAGATCCTAATTACTGGATACGATTGAATTCTATTCGGAGGCAATAACTTAACACCACCATAGACGTAAAATTAATGTAACAGCATACGATAAGTGTCGGTTCGATTACTGTTCCTTTAAATGTGTCTTTTATCTATAGTTTGTGAGTCGCCAGGTAGACACGATTATTTTTCAGGAAGTTTAATTGCAGGAAGCCAGTAGGAAAAACGTTTTTCTGAAGGTAGCTCTGGAATTTTGGTAAGTCAATTTTTTTTGTTCTTATTTATTCGTTGTCGCTACGGTGAATATTCACAACTTACTATATTTACTAATTGTACGTGCGAATTGACTTGTTGCTTGTGATTGTTACTCAATTAATTTAAGTAAATGACTTATCGCTTGCTGCTTATATACACAGTCAATTATTATTATTAATGTTACTTACTGATAAAGTTTTATATATGTTATGGTGGCTACACTTTCGTTTGACGTGTAGTGTAAGTTGCCGATCCTGCTGATGTTCTCTTTTGTATATTCTCGCTAGTACCTGCGCAGATTTGGCTATTTAACTTTTAATATATTTATCTTGATAGAGTAATTAAAGTACAATTGTTGTTATCGATTTAGTTTTTTTCTTTCTTTCGCTTCTTTCAGCATTACGAACCTAACATCTTGTTACAAGTGATACCATTCTGTTGTGAGCGGACAGAAGTTACTTTGGGATAAGCTCTGGCGCCCTTAAATATATTTAATGTATCTAGGAACCTACCCCTCTCACCGACTATTGCGAGTTGGCCGTGCAGGTTCGTAAAATACCTAAAGCTTGTAACAAACTAAGAGGCCACTGAAGTTTATAAACTAAAGACATGATTAACGAACCGATTAAGCGCACAAAAAGCAATTAAGCTAAAGAAAAATTAACTAATGGAAACACCAGTGAAGCTTAAGTTCTTTCAAAGCGTCTAATTAGCGACTTTCACATGTTGCCTATTTCTACACTAGCTTGATTATGAAGACTTTCTTTTTGTTGTTGCTCCTTCTTTTAATTTTCTTTTGTACCAATGTTTTTCTTTGTATCCGATTTTTGTATAATCTAATTTTATTCTATGTGTATGTGTTCTGGTTTTCTCTAGGTATGACCTGCCACATTCACACAGGATTTGGTAGATACAGGTTTTGGAGTCTGAGCTGTGGTTTTGTGTCAGATAAGCCCCTGGCGCAAAAGATGCTAAGTTGCGCTTTCAGTAGTTCTTCTTTTTTTGGTTGTTGATTTGATGTTTATGAAAAAACTCTTCTATCATCTTTTTTGGATTACCATTTATTTTTGGTTGCTTTTTATGATTTTGATTTTTTAAAGTATTTTCTTTAAGCTACATAACATGTGGGTTCTGTCAAATAAAAAAATTTCCACTCTTTTCTTCGTTATTATTGAATGGTTTAGATATTGGCTAGTACGTGTTGGTTTTTTGTAAACAACTGTCTTGATCCATTGCTTTTCTTCGCGTAAACGTCCAAAAATGGTAGCGAGTTTTCTTTTTCTTTTTTCATGGTAAATTTTATGAGTCGCTTGATGTTGTTCAGAGAATGCAGAAACTGATATAGTTGTCGATCACCGTGGTTTTACATTATAGAACTTAAGCTTTATTTTTGTTTGGCTTAATTGTTTTTTGTGGGCTTGAATGATTCATTAATTATACCTTTAGTATATAAACAACAGTAGTTTTTATTTTGGTAGTATTCACCTGATGACGATTGCAAATATTTTATCAATCAAAACGTTCTGATAATCAATTCTTTTTTGTTAGAATATAGAACGATAGAAGTTCAGACTGCAATATTGTCTACCTTAGTCAAACGGACGTTTAAAGACCGGTATAGACCCGGAATCAGCAACAAATTTTGAGACTACGAGAAGACGTTGATCACGGCTACGAAGGAAGAGACGCGTATAAAGTTTTTGTAAATGGCAAGAGACAATCATATAATCCCGGATGGTTTTTGAGTGAATAGCACGCAAGATACTGGAACGATCCAGCTTTGAACTGATCCGTTTTCAGATCAAAAATTATACGGCATTACTCCACGACGCCACACAAAGATTTAAAGAAATAAAAGAATACACATTGGAAGAAGATCACGCACCAATATCTCTGAAAAAACCTAAAGAAAACCTTTGTCGATTTCTCATCTCACCCACTGTCACCTACAGAGACCGTCCTATTGAAGAAAAGACTCAATTTTTCCGTAACACTGAAAGACATTCCTTTACTAGACATCATCAGTGCAGTTGAGGCAACACGGTTAGAACTAGTGAAAGCGGAAGAATTTAAGTAGAAAGTTCGGTGTGCACTAGAAAAGAGAAGAAAACATTATAGAAGCGTCATTAAACAAGAGGATAATCTATACACCAATGTTCTTGTTGAAGAAACACTATAATCTATTCAAAGAAGTTCCAAGAAAACGAAAACTTACAGTGAAAAACCACACTATCAATGGAAGGAATAATGAAGGTATTAGAATGTTGTCTCAAGAACTCATATTTCCTAAAAAAACAGTATATTCGTTCAGAACGATAGCTTTGCAATGGGTTCATTTTTATCACCCATTATTGTCATGAACTTCCGGGCTACATGAACAGGTTCGAATCTCAGGCGATAGAGAAAACTAAATTTAAACCTAAGATATGACTTAGGTATGTAGACGATACGTTTATAATTTGGAATCACAGTGATCGACAACTAAATCGATTTCTGCATCATCTGAACAACATCAAGCCATCCATTAAGTTTACCATAAAAAAAGAAAAAGTTTCTTTTATGCTTAAAAGTTTTCATAAAAAAACCAATGGAAGAATCGAAACAGAAAATCAACGAATTCTGGTCAATATCTAAACTATGCATCCAACCACTCAACAACAACAAAGAAAGAAGTAGCAAAGTCACTATTCGACAGAGCCTACAAGTTATGCAACACAGAGTAAAGACTTCTAGAAGAAATCAAAAGCATAAAAAGAGACTTGAAACAAAATGATTACTCAAAAATGGTGATAGAAGAGCTTTTTCATAAGCACCAAATCAACATAAGCCAACAACCAAAAAAAGAAGAACTACTGAAAGCGCTACTGAGAAAATGAAAGACATAGGATCATCAATTACCATTAGAAGTATGATCTCTGACACGAGACTACAGATCAGCCGAAACTCCAAAAACTGCATCTACCAAATTCCGTGTGAATGTGGCAAGTCATACGTAGAAACCTTTAGAAGTCAGACTGAAAGAACACAGAATTTATACCTAGAAATTAGAGATATCAAGATCTGGTATCGACCAACATTTCTGGGAAGAACAACGTAGAATCAAATGGGATGAGGCAAAGATCATACACAAAAGGAAACATTGGCACAAAAAAAATTTAAAAAAAAACAGCAGTCATCAACAACAACAAGGAGGTCTTTAGTCAAGTTAGTGTAGAAATAGACAACGAGTGGAAGCCGCTAATTACACTCTTGAAAAAACTTAAGTTTCATTAGTCTTTCTATTAGTTAATTTTTGTTTCGCTTAAGTGTTTGTAGTACGCTCGATCGATTAATTAATCATTTCATTGGGTCTAGGTAAATTGTTCGAAATCAATTGTTCGAAATCAGTTGTTCGAAAATCAAATTATTCGAAAGTCATTTGTTCGAACGGAAATATTTGATAGAAAGATGTTAAGTTTGTACATTGTAGTATTTAGAATATTTTTAATAAATAAAAAAGTTCCCTTCACACTTTATACAGGTTTAGGACTGTCAGCGCAAGGCTGGCGTGTTTAGATCTTGTTTTGTTTTGTTTTGTAAGAAACGTAATTAGTAACTTAAATTATGTGCTATTCCTCTAATATGAAAAATTAAGGTTACATTTAATTAGATAGTAACTTAAATTATGTGCTATTCCTCTAATATAATCTATAACCGTGGTTTCATCGAAAGTTTCGATAATATTTAATATTCTTTGAGCATAATCTGTATACTTTTTCTTTGGAGTTGATGAAGGCACTCCTGCAGTATACTGTTCGATTTTTAATTCATTTAAAGAATGTTCCCTTTTGATGGCGTCAACAAATTTCCAGATACTTAGATGGCTAGCTGATATCTGGCTCTCAAAACTTCTGTGCCAACCCTCTACAGCGTTATTTGTTTTAGGTAACCCTGTCATAGCGCTATCGAAACAGTTCCATATAATATGCGGCAATGTAGGAGTTCTTCGCCTATTTCTTCTATCAGGACGGCCTATCCAGGTGTCTTCAAAATAGTCAACGACCGGCTGAGCTTCTTCTGGAATTAAACCTGTACCGTATAATTGGTTGAATGCATTTGCTATAAATTGTACTGGAACAAACGCTAGAGCATTGAGCATCCTTATTTTTAAAGAAAATTCTGCATCGTTGTCGTATTGATGTTTCAAGCCAGTAGATTGGATTTTTCTATATATACACTGACAGAAATGAAAAAAACATCCTCTTATTCTAGCTTTTGAAAAAGTTATCGACACTGCGTTTATCATAGTCTTTTCAAAATCAATCATCACTGTGGTTGGTGCAGCTGCCGGACAAAGGTTTTTCACCTCCTAAAGGAATATTATGTAGCTATCTTCTGCCTTAGATGGAAGAAGCGCATATAATAGTGGAATGGCGTAATTATCTTTTAATCCATGTATAGTGTATAATTGTTCAAACAAATGAAGCACTGTTTTAAAAGTTCCGTCCATAAACCAGTGATCTGATTTTTCAAGAAGTTTCAAAGACTGCTGCGTTCCAAAAATTAAAATTCTGGCATCGGTGGCTCCAGAATCAAATTGAAGAAAAACTTCTCCCTTTATGGTTTTTTTGTACGCGTCTGGAAAAACAATTTCACGTCTGGATTGAGGAAGTGCAGGTGCACCATCGTTTCTCTGTCTAATGTTTCGGATGGTTCTTCTTATATTGTGAATTTCCGGCAAACGTCCAATTGAGCATCGATTGAGCTCTTCTGAGTATGTAGAGATAATACGTTGGGGAGTATTTTGTGTGCTTTTGGCAGAGTTCCGTACTTTGTCCAGAAATTTAGAGACATCAAGTCGTGCAGCATCTCCACTATGACTATGTTCACCAGTTTCCTTCTGGATATTATCTCCCACCGTAATAATTCTGGACTTACATTTCTTTGAATGGAAATGTTCACATTTCCAGTAAATTTTGGTGTCGATTTGTTTATCTTTGACAAATATAAAACAATTAAACACTAACTTGCGATTTCCTTTTTCACTTGAAACAAATTCCATATTAACAATTAAAAAAATGCACAGTGAAGGTATCTTATCTAATTAAATCTAACGATATAATGAAAAACACTTACGCTAATTTATGTATTACAATCACTCGAGAAATAATGTCCGCGGATAACTTCTATTTATCTAAACACTTTACATTAAAATGACGCACGTTTTTAATTCGTTGTATTTATCTCGAACACGCGTTAATCACTTATTTATTTAAACTTCATAATCTTCTTAACGCTGCCGACTTCGTATAACTAACTTATGATTTGTTCGTACCGCTTTTATACATTTCCGCTATCTTTCGAGAATTTTCTATATCTTTTGGTGAATGTTCTGGAAATAGATAAAAACTTCGTGAACGTTTTCGAACTTTCAAACGTTTCACTATTATATCAACTGCACACAATTCAAACACATCAGATACAACCACAACCAAGGACAACAATGTGTACAAGAAGAAGCAGGCACATCTATGAGAGATGAAGGTTTTTTCGAAACAATTTTTCTGAAGCATATTAACCAAACTCCTTCAGCCGTTTAAATAAACGGAGAAAAAAATTTCCTGGAGCTGGAGTCATATCTTCAGGTGTCATCAAACAATTGGAAAAAAAAGAAGAAGCAAGAGGAAGAGATATTACTAAAAAAAGGAAGCAAAGCAGACACCAGCGAATACGAGCAGCATGGTTTCTTAGAAGTGAATAATTTCGAATGGAAAATATCTTTTCATCTTTCTATTGAAAAGGAAGGTCTTCATGAAATTTTTTATTATAGGAGGCGATAGTTATGATTATTACGTAGCCAAAATCTTTAAAAGAACTTAAAATTCAAAATCAAATTCTACTTTCCTCAAGCGTTAGACATTTCGGTAGCTTCCAAAAACCAAATTTTATTTATTTTGCCAAAACCAAGCGGATTAAATGTACAGACAAAGAAGCAGAAGGCTCTGATTTCATTTTCTATTTCTCTAGGTATATACAATGCATCCGTTTATTTACCTTTACCTCGATGCTATTTACGAACAGTTTTATGAGTAATTTCATCAAGCAAGGCCACATTTACCATCTCCTGTAGCTATAACCAGCAGTCTTCAACAAAGATGTTTTTAGCGGAGCATGAACTTTAAGTAACAATTTGTTAGGTGTTACTTACACCGGTGTATCTTATTATGACAATTATAAATTTGTATGTCATTAAAATATTCATACCATTCACACAACACTTTAAAAGATAGCACAGTACAGTACACAACTAGAAAAAAGTGTCAATCTGTTATGTAATTATTGTAGGAAGTTATCAACCGAAGCTTTGATTATTGTGGTGTGGGACTTTCCCGTTTGCTCTTGTTGCGGTTCTATTTCTTTCTTCTACTAAAAATAGTATGGAAAAATTCAATACAACTATGCTTTTTGTTTTGTAAATTTTGGTACACATTTACTTATTTCTCAAAACATAGAGCTCAAATCACAACCCAATTTTTTGCAAGCGTAAAGCTTTGCTTAGATAAAAACCTACCGGACGCATCTTTTAAAAACAATAATTGATAAACACTGTGCTAGTGCGATGTAAAGCTCTATAACATACACAAAACAAAAGTTCATAAAATAAAACCTAGATTATGTTTCAATTAAGATAATGTAATCTTAAATAAAACTTTACGATAAAAATCGATTGAATTTTTAAGCAAACTCGACAATATTAACGCGTTCGCTCGTTACACTCACTCACGACGTTAAAACGTTCAATAATTAATTCAATCATTAACAATCTTTTCCGTTAAATAACTGTTACGTATACAAAGTTCATTTAAATCCACTTATAAAAGAATCAAAATTTACATTATCATACTAACAACTCTTATTCCGTTACCCAATCAAACCCTGTATACGTCATTGGCTTTTATTTACTTTCGCAAAGTAGACGTTTGTTGCACTTCTCGTTTTGCAAACGTTTTTATCAATCCACTTGATATTAACAAGCGATTGCTTGCAACTTTAAGTTGTTTTTATCGCTTTCAACGTTGGATAAATGATACGCTATCACACATATTTTCTTTCGTTTGTCAGCGTTTATTGACAGAAAGTCTAGGCTAGATTACCACTATTAAAGCTTAAATGCATCCGCGCAAAATTGATAAAATCAAAAATAACAGAACGTATCGTGCACGGAGAATAAAATCAACGTTAATTACATATAGTTTTTCTATTTAAAAATATTCTGTTTAATTAAACCACAGTTGAGTTGCAAGATCTCGTAATTACCCGATGTTACCAGTTTAATTTCCTGGATTCTTTTTTCGTCGCCCGAACGTTTTATAATTTCACAGGTCGAGACAGTTAAATTCGTTTTCTTTTACAAAAACTATTAACAGTAAAGATTTTAATTAAAATCAAACATCTGTATGTAATACGTGAAAAAAAAACGCTCTACGATGGTAGGTGTTAGTAATTTTCTGATGATGAGCCGTATAACAGTTTAAGTACTTCTTTTATATGCATGGATATGAAGGGTAGATAAAAAATCCATTTGTTAGACATAATATTTCAATCATCGCTTCGCTTTCACGCATAAGTTAATTTTTTTACATATTTTAAAGAGCTTCAGATTGCTTTATGAAAATGTTTAATTTTTTATATTTTCCAGCGTACAGGTTAATCCGCCTGACTTTATAAGATATTTAAAATGCGGATTGGGAAACTAAACAGTTATTAAAAGCATCGGAGACTTTGCATATTTTAGACATATTTTCTTATAAATGCGTTTATTTACGTTTTAAAACATAATTGCTGATTTTACAGTATTAATACGATTTTTAGATTGCTTTTAATAGCTTTACGTTATTGTCCGTATTGTTAGTAATCAGTGTCATGTTAGAAATGTAAATAACTTTCTGTAACAAGATGACGTTTCATAATAATTGAGTAAATGACAATGATCAGACACGGAATTAATAAGAAAAAAATGTCTTTCGTGGCCATTTATTTCAAACGCATTTATGCGAGTTTAGACGGAATAGTTTTGTGACGTTGTTACATGCAAAAGCTGTAGTAAAGTAACATAAACAAGGTATTTGCCGGTGCTCAGTGAAGATGGGTGTGGATTATACTCCAAACTCAAACAAAATAAATCAAAATAAAACAATAAAAAAATTAATTAATTAATTTGAAATCGCACGGCCGTGTTCGCATTAAAAGAAAATCAACAATTACAGTATAAAATAAATTCTGTAACTTTTTCAACAGAAAATCAAAAATCTAAATACTATAGTACGAAATTAACAAATTCTTAGGTTTAACGTCAATAATAGATATTTTAAAAATTTGCTACACATCGTCTTTAAAATAACACAAATGACAATTACCATATAATAATCAATAAAATCAGTAGCTTGCAACAATTTTTATACTTATTCTGCTTAAAATCAAAGCTTTTAGCTCTTTCAAATAACGGTATTACGTTCACAAATTTTGTTTAAATGGCAATAAATGAATACCTTAAGATTTCGTCGTAGTAGTTCCAGGAAGAGGCTTTTGGTTGACCATACGGTTGCCAGATGTTGACACAAGAAAATTGAAAGAGTACTCTCAATGGACAAGGTTCCGTCGGAAGATGTTCAAGAAGCCGCCTCAAAGGCGGAAATAAAACTGTGACACACGATTCTACGTTACGTGAAAAAAAAAAACTGTAAAGTACGTCCACCAACAGAACTAAAAATTCACTATGTTTTCTAAATCACTTCTACAGATACATCCAATTCTTAAGAGTTGATTCACTCCAAAACCCGGACTACATTTTAATGTGTTTGAATGATTGGTAAACCTCCTATACAGCTGTGACGGAAATTTTTGTACAAGAAAAAAGTAAAACAAAGACGCGATAAGAAGATGCCAACAAATTTAATTAACACGCAAAAGAACAGTTCGAAGACTGCCTTTTCTACTGCAAAAAATGGAACATTAACAAAACAAAAATATTCACACCAAAATATTCAATTACCCTCATGAAGATTAACTTGTTGTAACCGAATAATATAACTGTCTATCGGAAGTAATAAATTATAAGGTAGACTCCAAACGTAATATAATAAAATTCAACCTAAAAGACATAAGCGCAAATGCATTAACAACATACTTAATGCAATGAACTTTAAAAAAACAAACTTTGTTAAAATATTAAATTACTACATTTCATAAAACATAACAAGTTGGAGTTCTACTTACACAAAGAAAATGCCAGATCAACGTAAATACAGAATACGAATGTTTCAACAGTGTAATCTAGAATTAATTGAATAAAAAATTTTCTTACCAATTTGATTGACAAGGATGAATTTAAAAACGTGCATTAACTTAATTAAATTAACGTAAAATTACTCAAACGATTCTAAAGTATACGAAATGAATAAAACTAACTCAAATACCGAGTTTTTCACAAAAGAAATCGCACAAAATCAAACGATAGTTACAACGTTAGTGAAAGTCTTTATTAGGGTAAGCGTTTGTTCTCGATTCTTGCGATTTAATTTAATACTTCCATAATTGTCTGTAGCAGGTCCTCATACCCTCGCACGTGTCTTGTGCTGGAAAGATAAGATAATAAAACGATTGAGAAAAATTTTCATGATGACGTCACGGCACCATAATTATTCGACGAATAGAGAGAAGGCCAATTATTGAAACTTTACATCTGATTTGGAGGAAATGCGGCGCATTCGATTACTTTCAGAAATCGTATGATGTTGTGTGGATTGATAACACCGAATGTACGATTAATTCTCTTTCAAATAATTTTAGGAAATTTTGTAAAGATTGCTCTAGCTAGCAGCGCACTTCAGAGGGAAAGTAACTGCGAGTATTATACTTTCTATTTTTAATTTCTTGTTACTTTGTTCGGTCGGTTGTACGCACATATCCGGTCGTTATCACAATTAACTAACTAAGTTTTGTTTTGTGTGTAAGATCAGATTAGACGATGCGCTGTGGTTCTCGACATTATCGAGAATTGTGCTTTTGCATTCCAATGTACGATATAGTTACGAATTGTATTTTTCTTGTTGCCGAAATGTAAATGTTTAGGCCAACAAATTCGTTTTATTGTACCACGTGTTGCCCACCCAAAGAGGAGCGGTACCTCATATTTTGTATGTGAAATTGGCCTACGTTCTAGTATTTATGTAATAATACTTCATGCCTTATCTTTAACTGTAATAAAATAAACATACCTTTTTACTATTTATGTGTTGTCTTTTATTCTTTTATAAAAATCCCCGTAGGATAACGTTTTTAAATTCATCTCAATTTTAATCTCATTTTTATTAGTACTTTTAGTGCAAATGCACTTAATATTCAATTTTCTTGGTTACTATAAGTTTATTTAATAAGCTTTTTATAAATTGATGGTCATAAATATTTTGATTCAGTCGTAAATATTTGGATTGTAATTCAATATTGTTTTAATTTCAAGTAAACTCCGTTTATTTTAGAGTAGTTTAGGTACAAGCGGATGGGTTCCTGTTTTGTGTTTTTAGCCAATTTAAAATATTTTTTTGTTAGTTGTTTGTAACCATAATTAAATGCGATGTGCTTAGTGTGCCACCGAGTGGTAGACGATTACAAGAAAATCTTCTGCTGTTGGATAAGTAACGAACAACCGTGAGTTCTTCCCATTGTTCTAGGCTTGTACGAGCTGTAAACAACGCAATTACAAAGTGACCTAGTGCAAGCCTACACCAAGTTAAAGAACTCGTCATGTTCTTTAATTTAAGGAGTTCACGCTAATTGGTGCAGTGGTTGCCAAATAGTCATTGTGGGAACAGCTCCAATCGAATAACGGTTCGGAAATATTTTTCCTAAATTCTCTACCAGATGTACTTTTGAACGCTACTTTAAACGCTCTGATTAATTAAGATAATTAATTAAAGTTTAGACTATTAACTCAATTTGGACGACGCCGACGACCACGTGTTTAAACTCCTGTGTGCGTGATCCGATAAGGTTTTTTTTAAACAACGTAAGATACCCTTTTAAATTATCGAACAATTTACTATTAATTCAGTCTAATGCGGCCGGGGGTCTAGTCATTGTTAATATATTAAATTTTATCAGACTATTGCATTTTTTAAAACACTCCCAAATTCTCTAAGTTAATTAAATGTCTGATTTGAGATGGCGTATGTATTGCAGCGTTGCCCTAAAAATTAAATCATAGAATTCTACTAGCTAATTACTTTTCGGCCTAAAAAAATGGATCACCCCCCTTCGTCCAAGCGGTGGGTGGTACTCGCAATACCTCAATCAGCATTACGCCAAATGCGTACGCATTAAACGCTATTACGATGGCACATACCCCACAAAAAGAAAAAGGCAAATCGATGGTGACAGCCTGAGTCGCACCCTGGGCGGGCGAAACTTTACAGATAAGGTAATTTTTAAAATTTTGTATATAGACTTCTATGCTTGCTTAACACAACTGCCAAACTGTACGATTTAATAAAAGATTGCGAGAAATCATGAAAGAGACGGGAAATCTATAATGCAAACAGTAATTCACGCGAGGCAAATCTACAATGGGTGCAATAGAGTTGGACGACCGGTAGGCCAGAAACACCAGAGCAGGCACAAGGAGAACTAGACAGTTATGTGCAATGGTCACGCTAGTTGTTAAGAACGTATATAATACACTAGCGTGGCCAGTGATAATTGCACTGACCCAAAAAGAATTCCCCAGTATTTGATTAACATCATAAATGACTACCTCAACAAGCGCGAGTTACTAATAAATAGTACAGAGAGAACGAAAAATTTTTAGGTGTCTTGTGGCGTTCCACAAGGCTCGGTTCTGGGACCGACATTCTGGAACATGTTGTTTGATGGGTTATTACAAACAAACATGTGGAAACACACGCAAGTGGTTGCTTTTGTAGATCTCACCAATTTGACTAGCGCCAGGACCGAGGACAAACTCGTGAAGATTATAAATGGGGCTATTAGCCGGATCCACAACTGGCATCTACATTTCTCTCTTGAGACTCCATAATGTTCGCCACAGATCATTGTATAACGGCTTGACACGTGAATATTTCTTAGTGACCAAATAGAAAACGAAGCGTCCGTCACCGCGTAGTCCTAAAACTTTTCTGACTGCCGGTTGCTGTCTTCGTAATTCATCTAGCTGTCCAAACTTCTTTTTAAACACGACTGCAACCCCTCTGGACATGTCAAGATCCTCGCTCACGCAATGTGCGATGGCGTAATCTTTTTGTGTCTGGAACAGATCTTGTTGTTCCTCGGTGATAACTCCGAACCTAGCTTTTCCAGAACCTCCGTATAAGTTTATAAACTTCTCGAACTCCATTTCTTCGATTGGATTCCTGGTTCTGCTACTTATTACTCTGGTTCGGACCTGTACTTGCGTATTGTGGTTATCGCCAACAAACGGGGCTAGACGATCGACGTGAACCACTTTTGGCTTGCCTCTGGGCGGTTTTCGGATGTGATATATGACGTCGTTAATACGCTGCACGACTTCATAGGGGCCTTCCCATTGCCTTTGCAGCTTTGGCGACAAACCACGTCTCTTTTGAGGATTATACAACCAGACCATATCGCCAGGTTGAAACCCACCATTTTGAGCCTTGACGTCATATCTTGTTTTCATCTTGTCGCTGGCAATTTGTGTGTTTTTACGGACCTTTTCATGTACTTCGTCTAGCCTCTTGGCCAGCTTGCTGACGTTATCTTCTCCAGGAACTTCTTCTTCCGGTCTTCGTCCAAATTGAAGGTCGCATGGCAATCGTATTTCACGACCGAACATGACACAGGATGGTGTTTGGCCTGTGCTTTCGTGAACGGATGATCGGTATGCCATTAAAAAAAGGTGCAAGTACTGATCCTAGTCTCTTTGGTGTTCGGACACTACCTTGGCTAAGTACTTGCCCATTGTTCGATTCATCCGTTCAACCATGCCGTCAGATTGAGGATGGAGAGGCGTTGTCTTAGTTTTCTTAATTCCCAACAGTCGGCAAACTTCTTGAAACAGCCCAGACTCAAAATTGCGGCCTTGATCGGAGTGTAATTCCAACGGAACTTCAAACCGGCAGAAAAACTCCTTTACCAATACGTCTGCGACTGTAGCTGCTTCCTGATTGGGTATGGCGTAAGCCTCCGTTCATTTCGTGAAATAATCCATTGCCACCAGGATGTATTTATTTCCCGAATCGGATTCTGGGAACGGCTCTGCGATGTCAATCGCTACTCTTTCCAAAGGGCTTTCTACGTTGTATTGCTTCATGGGTGCTTTGCGCTTTCTCGCTGGACCATTTCTTGATGCGCAGACTGTGCATTTACGGCACCATTTCATGATCTCCTCTTTGCAGTTCATCCAGTAGAATCGTTCTCGCACTTTACCCAACGTCTTCTTAATGCCAAAGTGTCCTCCTGATGTCCCATCGTGGAAAAACTTCAACACTTCTGTCACCCTGCTCTTCGGCACTACCAACTGTAGTCTGTTTCCTGTGCCCTCGGCACTTTCTAGGGATCGCTTAAAAAGACCATCTTCTACTATCAAGGAGACCAACTGCGCCCAGTACGCTTTGATATTTCTGCCCAAAGCACTCACTTTTTCTCAGGTTGGTCGTCGGTCGCTTTCTTTCCAGTCCAGGAGTAGTCTTATTTCAGGATCGTCTTCTTGTTCGCGACGTAACTGCTCAGGTTCCCACTCATCATCAACCATAGCAGTTCTTCGGGGGCATTCAACTTTTTCTTCCAGTCGTGAACAATGGCTGCAGTTCGTCGGATATGGTCTTCTGGAAAAGGCATCAGCGTTCCGATGACTGCTTCCGGCACGGTGTTCTGTGTCATAGTCATACTCTTGCGGTCTCTCGATCCATCTTGCTACTTGTCCTTCTGGGTTACGGAACTGCAGTAGCCATTTTAAAGCGGCGTGGTCTGTTCTCAGTAAAAATTTTCGTCCATACAAATACTTATAGAAATGTTCGATGGACTTAACGACTGCTAACAGCTCCCTTCTAGTCACGCAAGAATTTCTTTCTGGCCTGGACAAAACCTTGCTAAAGTACGCGATAACCTTTTCTTGTCCATCTTGAACCTGGCCAGTTTGCTTGCGTCGGTATCCAAAACAAATTTTCCATCTTCCCTTGGATAACTCAGAATCGGCGAAGTGACTAGGGCTTGTTTTAGTTGATTAAAAGAATTTTCGCAGTCTTCATTCCATCTAAATTTTGCTTTTTCTTCGGTTAATTTTGTCAATGGTTTGGCAATATTGGCAAATCCGGGTACAAATCTCCTATAATAAGTGCACAACTCAAGGAAACTTCGGACCTGATGTTTGTCGATTGGTCTTGGCCATGCTTGCATTGCTCGGATTTTGTCTGGGTCAGCCCTCACTCCATCTCTAGATACGACGTGGTCAAGGTATTGGACTTTCTTCTTAAATACGTGGCACTTCTTTGGGCTCAGTTTGAGGTTAGCCCAACGTAATCGCTGGAACACTTCCTTCAAGTTGTTCAAGTGTTCTTCAAACGACCTTCCAACCACGATCACGTCGTCCAGGTAAACCAAGCACGTCTTCCAAGACAATCCGCGCAAGATGGTTTCCATCAAACGCTCGAACGTTGCAGGAGCGTTACACAGGCCGAAGGGCATTACAGTGAACTGCCACAAACAAGTTCCGATCGTAAAAGCTGTTTTTTCACGATCTTTGGGTTCTAATTCTACTTGCCAGTATCCACTCTTTAAATCTAACGTAGAAAACCACTGGGATCCTGACAGGGTGTCTAGCGTATCGTCAATTTTGGGTAAAGGGTAGCTGTCCTTTTTGGTGACGTCGTTTAGCTGCCTGTAGTCTACGCAAAACCTCGTTGATCCATCCTTCTTCTTTACGAGTACCACTGTGGATGCCCATGGACTATTTGAAGGTTCAATCACGCCTTCTCTCTCCATATCCGTAATTATTTGTTTGGCTTCTTCTCTTTTCGCCAAAGGAAGTCTGCGTGGATGTTGTCGTATCGGCCGAGCGTCTCCGGTATTAATTTTATGTTTCACCACGTTAGTTCTTCTTCACTCTCCAGCGCGAACACATCTTGGTACTCTTGGATCAACACTTTAACTTTAGCCAGCTGGTCTTGGCTGAGGTTTTGGCATTTGGTGGTAAGAATGTCCAATAGATGTGGACACTTCTTCGGCGAAGTATATTCGTTTGACTTCACGCATCTCACAATTTGTGATACTGGCGTGCATTGGCCTACCACGGTCTTCTTTTTCAACGTTACAGGATCTGAGTTAATGTTTAAGATCCTTACTGGCATCCTGTTCTTTACTCGTACTAAAGTTCTGCCAACGAGTAGTCCCTTTTCAACTAAGCCGTCCTCCATTGGTTCAATCGCGCGTATGTAGCCTTCCCGGAGACTTCCATCCAGGCGTGCCATCACCACACTTTCAGTCCTTGCAGGCAGAGTCACGTGTTCACTCAATAAGACTCGCACGGCTGCCTTCTCTGACGAATGAAAAGGAATTTCTTCATTGTCAATCCTTAGGACATCGTTCTTCATATCCAAATAGAACCCGTACTTCTTTATCACGTCCATTCCCAGGATAACGTTTTCCGTGATGTCGGCTACCAGTACTTGATGGTCGAGTATTCCATTTCCCAAACCAATGGTTACTTTGACTTGTCCGTGAGTAGGTATTTCGTCGCCCGTCGCCGTTCGGAGTCGTACCGTTACTGGTGATGTTTTCTCGTTTTCCAATAACATGTCAGGACGAATGATGGTCTTCGTCGCTCCCGTGTCAACCAGTAACTGGACGCTTCTCCCATTGATCTTGCCATCGAGATAAATGCCATGCAATTGCTCTCTAGGTGATGCCATTTGGATTGTAATCTCCGGAGTCTGACTAGATGAGATTACTTTTTGTCTCTTTTGGTCGCCTTGTTCCAAATTTTCGAGCGCTCTTCTTGTCCTCTTCTTAGGTTTAGTACGATGCCGTCGTACATGGCCTATTTCACCGCAGTTCAAAGTTGTCACTCCTCTTTCCCGAAATATTCGTCGCGCTATCTCCTCGATGCTTGCTAGTGTCTGCGCGGGTACTTCTGCAGCACAGCAAAATTTGTGACTGTCTCGTTGCGATGCTTGTTTTGCTGCTTCAAACTCCAAAGCATGCATCAAAGCGTCATCCAACGTCTTCGGTCGAGCTAACCGGAGAGTCTGCTGTGTTTCGCTGTCTCGAAGGCCGTCTACAAAGGTTTGAATTGCCAACTGCTCCAAGAAGGTATCTGGTGCTGTAGGATACGCAAGCCGTGTTAATCTAGCGATGTCAGCCTCAAACTCTTGTAGACTTTCGGCAGCTTTCTGAACCCGACTTTTAATTTGCGCTTGATACACTTGTTGAAGATGAGCGTTTCCATATCTCATTTCTAAACGTGAAATTAAAAGTTCGTAATTTTCTTGTAGGTGGCCAGGAACAGTTTGTAAAATTCCAAGCGCTTCTCCACGTAAGGACACTATTAAAGACGTCGCTTTCTGCTTGTTGCTCCAACCATTAGCAGTAGCTGCGGCTTCAAACTGCTTGTAGTAGGTTGACCATGGAACTTTACCATCAAAATTCGGTGGTACAACTTTGAACTTGTGAGTGTTTTCTTCTCGATGGTCCATTATTAAATCTTCACTCATGACGCTTTCTTCACCGTGACAATTCATTTGGGTCATTCTTTTTTCAAGCAGTTGTATTCTTTCTCTCAATTTTTTCTCTAGCTCGTCTTCTATGGTTCTTGAATTTTCTTTTAACTTCTCTTCTAGTTTGTCTTGTACTTCTTCTATTATGTCACTCACAGAATCGCAAATTTCTTCTTTTAAGTTTAACTTGTCTGCTTGGGTTTCCTCTTGAACAATTGTAATTTGATTTTCTATGCTCGTTCGTATTTCTTCTTTTAAACTTCTAGAATTTTCCAACAACTTTTCTTCCATTTTTCTAGAATTTTTTTCCATTGTCTGAGAATGTTCGGAGAGCTTTTTTCAATTTTCTGTGAATTTTCGTAAAACTTTTCCTCTATTTTCTGCAACGTTTCTTCCATTTTTCTATTCATCGATTCTTGACCATTTTTTATTGATTCAAGAAATTCAAATAGTTTTGCATCCATTTTAACTGCTTGCAAAGGTATTAATTTAAATATAACACGAATATAAAGTTTAAATACACTACTTTTTAAAATGCAGTTTTTGAATAACACAAAATTTTAATAACGATCCACTTGTTAATAATAAATTTAACAGTTATTTACGCAGTCAATATTTTTATTACGGGAGCGATATTAGATTACTTAATGGTATTTACACTAATAAAAATCGCGAACCCGACACCGACACCACTGTTGCGAATTTTATTTATTAAAAACTAATTTATTTAAACTATTAAAAATTATGTTTACTTATTCTAGAAATATGTACACTTTTAAATTAACCGAACTAATAAAATCTAATAATATTTAATGAAAACACTTACACTAGTTTATATCACTTACAAGAAGATAAGATAACGTCCGCGGGTAGCTTCACAATTGTTTACACTAAAAATCACGTACACGATTATTCTCGGTATATTTATGTAGACACACGCGTGCTAACGACTTATTTATTTCTACTTGATAATCTTCTTAACACTGTTGTATTCGCATTTCCGCAATAACTGACCTACGAATTGTTCCGTCGGTATATATACACATAAGGAAATCCTTCTGGAGTGTTCCTTATTTTTCGGTATATTTTCTAGAAGATGGACAACAGCTTCTAGAAGGCTCTTGCCTTTGCAAATAACTTCTCGAACGTTTCAATATAAGACACTGATAACCGGCAATGACTTAATGGAAACGATGTGCTTAACAGGTAAAGAGGAGGAGCAAATGAGAAGAGCCGAGAGAAAAAATTTAAGAACAATACTAAGACCAATCAAAACCAATGAAAAGAAAAGTAGACCAACAATGAATTATGAAATAGTTGCCGAGATGAAGGGCGAAGATATAATAAAATTCAGCATGGGACACATAAGCAGAAGAGAAGAAGATGACACACTAAAGAAACTACTGGAATGGAAACCAATAGAGGATAAAACAAGAGGAAGACCAAGATTGAGATGAATGGATCAGGTTAAAAAAGAGCTAAAAACAATGAAAATCACAAACTGGAAGGTGAGAGCAAGAAACAAAAAAGAATGGAAGAAGATAGTTAAAGTGGCAAAGACACACGCAGAGTTGTAGTGATAGCGATACAGTGACAGTTTTTAATTGTTTTAGTGAAGTGGTATAAGTGTAATGAACAACCAGGGGGCTACTCCTCCTCGAAAAACGGATATGGGAAGCCCGAATGGGCGGCTAAATTCCTTGAAGGAATGTTAAGTTAGTATTATTATTATCATTACGAAGACCAAAACTCATATCTGTAAACTCGTATAGCCCAAAAGGTGTATTGGAATTTGGTAAAATGCTCTCACCAGGTCGATTGTAGAGAATATTAATTTCTGGTGTAATTGTTGTCCAAAATCTTTTATATGCGGGATAGAGTAATTGTTCTTTTTAGATTTAGACTCTCTAATTAAGCAAAAATCGAGTAAATGCTCGAATTCTTGACGTGCAATTTGATGTCGTTCCGGTGCTAATCTACGCGGCCGGACAGTTACTGGGGGTCCGGTTGTCGTTTTGATATGATGTTCGATGGGGTGAGTTCTCGTCGAAATTTTCTAAGAAAGACGTATTAATTCTAGAAACTCTTTCAGAATGTTATGAAAGTTTTTTTTTGTTTCCTACATTTACAAGCAGGCCTTCCCAGCAAACACAAGGTAGCTTAATTTAGTAGTTTATTGGGTATTGAAAAGTCATTTATAAGTAATTTAATTTTTTTCGTAATTTAAGAATAGTCTAAGGTGACGTTTAGCAGTAATTTAAATGGTTACTAGTTTAAAAGTAGTATACGAAGTAGTTTAAGAGTATTTCAGAATTGTGGTAGCATAAAAGTAATTCAATTAGTAACTTATTAGTAATTAAAAAATTAAACGTTGTAGTTTAATGGTAATTGAGTCACCATTATACTACCCGGTAATTAGAAAGTAATTAAGGAGTAATGTAATGGTGCGTAGCATAAGAATAGTTTAACCAGTAGCTTAAGAGTAATTAAAAAATTGAACGTTGTAGTTTAATGGTAATTGAGTCACCGTTATACCACACAGTAATTAGAAACTAATTAAGGAGTAATGTAATGGTGGGTAGCTTAAAAATAGTTTAACCAGTAACTTAAGAGTAATTAAAAAATTGAACGTTGTATTACCGTTAATTGAGTTACCATTATACTACCCAGCAATTCAAAAGTAATTTAGGAGTAATGTAATGATTGCGTACAGTTTACGAAAATACTAATATTGGAAAGTTAAATAGCATTGGTCAATCTGTGGGATCCAGTAACGCAATATAAATATAAAACAAAAGTAAATATTATAACTTATAATACAAGAATATCAATATTGCATAAAATTATGTACCTGCCGTATCCAAAAATATTTGGATTATATAAACCGCTTCAAGCAACTAAGACATGAATTATCCTGATTACAGAATAACAAAAACAGCAAGAGTATATAAATACGTAGCGATGCAAATCTACATATAGGACTAATTCATCATCAGTCTGATTGCCATGTGAAATATTTAATGGTTCAAGTTGAAAGTATTAAATTACTAATAAGTTACTCGATTTTGTATTCAACATAGTATATAACGTGTATATATAGTATTAGGTCAGGTAGAGTAGTGGTTAACACGTTTAGGTTGCAAGGGATTTTCCTGATGTTCGTGGGATCAAACCCCAGGTAAGTACTTAAATTAAATTTTCTAATTTAAAAAATCCCACAATTTATCAATCATGTGCGTCAAATTCTGTAAACGAAATAAATAAAAAATTACAGAAACAAATAATTAACTAAAAAAACTATTTTTTTAAATGTGTTAGTGGTTTTAATAATAATTTAATACTTTTGCTAGTAGTTCAAAACAGTAGTTTAACAGTAATTCAATGGTAATATAACAACAGTATTTTAATGGTAGCTTATTAGTAATTTAGAAGTCAATGAATTTTTGGTAGTTTAAGTAGTTGCTTAATGGCGCCCTTTTTACTGTTTAAATTACTACTTAAATTACCGTAATTTAATGGCAATTCAACAGTAATTTAAGTCCATTTGTGTTTGCTGGGTTAATGATTTAAAAAATAAACAACAATTATGAGTTTGTCTACGTCTAAGTATGAAATTGAGGTGTAGCACTATTAGGCCGTACGTGTACGGAACTGGTCGCGGCATACAACAATAAAGTTTGTAAGGTGCCGGAAATGTCGACACCTGTATCTATAAAAAATTATCTTCTGGATATGGCGTCGGTTACATAGTGGCGCGTGGAGAGAGTCACTATACCGTTGTTAATCGCCTCTGTTTGGGACGGCTATCGACGGTTCCCGGGTAATGTTTAAAATTACACGGTTGCATACACGTTGTGGCGTTCGTACCAAAACGTCTGTGATAATAATACTCGCCCGAATTGTTGGTATTCATGCGTGGTCGTGGACGAGAGTTGTGTCCGTTGTTAAAACGTTCAGTAAATTGTTGCACTGACATCGTTAGAGCTTCGATTTGGCGTTGCAACTCTTGAATATGCAATTGTTTTGTCGGTTGGTTTGCGCCGGTCGGTTCCGGAAATGAGCTTGTAACAGTGGCACGTTTGACGCTGTCACTGGCTAAAAGAACCAACTGCATCTGAATGGGTAGCCGTTTCCACAATGCTAAAATTACATATTCCATCATCCGTCCTCCAGCTAGCGTTTGAATTTGACTGAGAAGTTGTGAGAGATTGCGGTCCCCAACTTCTACCTCGTTAATTAGCTTTTTCAGACGCGATTTTCAGACATAAAAAAACGTTTTTTTAGTTTCTCATATTTATTTTTAGTTACATCACGTCGAAATCACGACAGAGTTTCCTAACTACATTTATTTTAAAAACTAAACAAAGTAAACGTAACTTAACAAACAACTTGAAATGTACATACATGGCGGTGTACTAATGAAACAACCCACATTGCCTTTCTTCTTGGCTTATATTCCCGATAGTGTTACCACATGCGCACCTAAATATTCTTGCTGCCAACCGTTGTAGACGATATTTGTTTGCCAACTTATTAATAAAAAAAAAACTACGTAAAACATTTGAATTTAGAACTTGACAGATTCAGTTAGTTACAAACGTAGTACCAACATTGAATTTGTGATGCTTTCAATATGGTTCTTTTTTCAAAAATTTTATAAAGGCAAGACAAACAATAATGAATGTTACTTTAGTCAAAAGTTTTATAGCATAACTCACTCTCATGCAGAGCTCGGTCAGTAATGTAGCCCTGAATTAACGTTTGTCATCCTGTGCTTTACATTCGACGTTTGTTACCTACGATAATATTAACTGCATATTTTCAGTGTTTTCTATTTACATGCATATTTCAATTGTTTCCAGTGCATAACAATCCGAAACCTAGTAATTATCAAATCGTAAGCGATCACTTAAATGTACAATAAAAATAGAATCGATAAAAGTTTTCTCATTCTACAAGAACGAAAACTTTTAAAGAGAAGTTGACAAACTTAGTGACAAAAACACCACAATTAGTTCGTAAGTATGTGAACAACTTCAAAATCAACAATTATAAACCGATTTATAGTGCAGTAGATGCTTTTCGTCTAAACGTTGATTGCATTAGGGCCAGGGCGCGGTTCCACTTAAAAACGATATTATTGCTGGCAAAACTGCGTCATATTTGTTGAACAAAAAGCCGTCAGTTTAATTGATTAAAGAGACTTCGTGCAATTTTCTACCTACGACTTAGCGATTATATCATAAGCACGGCAGTCAACAAATTTTGACAATTAAATCTTTATTGAGGTATTACGGTTAAAGCGGTTTATTAATTAATTTAACAATTATATTATTTATCATCTAATTAAATTATCTCGAAGGTTAAAAAATTACTTGAGAGCGTTGTCTTTTCAATTTTAACATTTTTAGAGAACATTTTTTAGTAAAATCATTTTTGAAAATTTTTATTAATATACAACCCGCAGGGAAGAACCGGGAAACCGGGGATGATTTTGGTTTTTATTAATTTTTTTAAATATTTAGTTTTGTGTGTTTAACTTAATGTTTAGGAGCAGTTCATTATGTTGAACTTTATTTCGAGACACAAAACTTATTGCCTTTTTTTTGGAAAGTATTTTACAATTAGCAAGTTGCCTTCAACAGTGCCGTTGCCAGTTTTAAGGCACTTGTCCCTTGTTTTGTTCTCTTTCGATTCAACATACGAATCCTTCCATTTCTTAATCCGCATGCTGCATCGGATATTTTTGCTGAATTATATGGGTCGCAGATTCTAAGAATCTAACTCTACTATTCCATAAACAAAGAAGTCATGGTTACTTTGTATAACCTCTCTGCTGATCCAACAACATAATTAGTATTTTGAAATATTTACAAAACATCCATTGATAATCTTGATATTTGCTAAGTCATTATACTTTTTTTCACATGAACGGAGTGCTCCGTAAGAAGAGATGCAAATACATTTCCATTATGCAGCAAGACTGCTTTGAAGCTAGTTTTAGACGAATCAATATATATGCGCCTTTCTCATAAATCATACTCTAGCACTTCATGAGCCTACGACCATCATTACAATAAACCAGATTTTCCTCTTCGGAGAAAAACTGAGTAAATTCTTTCTCTCAATGTCTGTACTACAAACAACTTTTTGTTTTTTAGTTTTGGTCTTAGTAATTTGGCTGTATCTTTTGAAAAACCTAAATTTCTTAGTAGCTCATTGAGCTCACTTTAAGAAAAAGTTGAGATTCTTTGTCAACAGCTTCCTGAGAAGCTAATGCGTTTGTGTTCTTTGACTCACTCAGAATGTCATCTAAATTAGAAGGTGATTGTGGAACTGATATTTCAGAACCATGAGGACACTGGATGAACAGCTAAGCCAAGGTTATGGTAAGATATTTTAACATTTTGTAATAAGTTTAACAAGTGTTTTTTCTTAACCAAGTAAGTGCATCTTCCTTTTTATATTTATCCTGTACGGAGTTTTTTTATTTGTAACGCAACGTACAACTTCTTCATATATCATTTATTGGCATGTATTTAAAAGTCAGGCGCTTGCAGTTGCTAAAAATAAATATTCCCAGATTTTCAGGTGATTTAGAAAACTGGATCGAATTTAAAAACATATTTTCCAGTTTAATTCATGATAATTCGGATCTTGCCGACATCCAAAGGTTGCATTATGTTAAAGGCTGTATCGCTGGTACCGCTGCTGAAGTAAGCAAATCATTAGAGTTTTCTGTTAGCACTTATCAAATTGCTTTTAACTCATTAGTAGCCCGATATGATCAGCCTAAACTATTAATTCGGTAACATTTAAAATCCATTATGGGACTAGAGCACTTGACAAAAGAATCTGCTAAGAATAGGGCAAAAATAGGGGATAGTGTTAGTGAAGTGTTTTGGACGATGAAGGGGCTAAGGCAGGGGTGTCCTCTTAGCCCTATTTTATTTGCACTGCATATAGGGGGCATAGAAGAAGTGTTGAAGGGAGGTCGGTGTGGTAGGGTTGTCATGGAGGGAGGGATTAAAGTGTGGGTGTTGGCATATGCAGACGATATGGTGACGGTGGCAAAAAATGAGTTGGAGATGATAGGTATGATAAATACGATAAAGAGGTGTCTGGAAAGGAAAGACTTGGGTTTAAATGTGAGAAAGTCTAAGATGGCAGTTTTTCAAAAAGGGAGAGGAGGAAAGAAAAAGGAGGAGTTAAGTTGGGGAGAACAGAAGATAGAGGCAGTGAATGAAGTGACATATTTGGGATATAGGCTAAGGTATGATAATAAAGATGATACGCATATAAGGGAGTTAGCAAAGAAGGGTAACAAGGTATTAGGGCAGGTATGGAGTTTAGGGGAAAGAGTTTTTGGGAAGGAAATCGAAAAGAGAAGATGGCTGTTTGAAAAATTGATTAAAAGTGTGATGATGTACGGGGTGGAGGTATGGGGTTGGAAAGAGTGGAACCTATTAGAAAGGGTGCAAATAAAATATTGGAAATGGATACTAGGTTTAGACAGGGAGACGCCAGGGTACATAATATAGGAGGAGGGGAAGTTAGAGAAGATTAGAATAGAAGCAGGGAAAAGGGCGATAGGTTATTAAGAGAAAATGAAGGAAAGGAGAGAATGTAAAATTTTGCAATGTTGCTGGAGGACGGTAAAAGATAGCAAAAACATATATGGGCAGGAAGAAAGGAAACTGTACTATCAACGAGGAGGTTTCGCAAGAGAAGAGGTGGAAAGAAGGAGAGAGGAAGAGAGGTTAAATACGGGGGAGATAGTAAGAAGAGATAAAGATTCGCAGGTGCAAGAGAGGGAAGGAAAGATAAGAGAAGGAAAGTATAACGTAAGGTATGGGAATATAGTGTCCAGGGGGGTTCCTAAGTATCTGATGGGGAGGAGAAGCTTAAGAGAGAAACGACTTATAGCCAGGTTTAGATGCGGAAATGAGGAGAATTTAAATAAGTATTGGAAGGAGGGTGTAATGAGGAGATGTAGATTATGTGAGGAGAGATGGGAGGACATAGAGCACTTAGGTGAGGAGTGTGACGAGCTAAAGGAAGAAATGAGGGAGAGGAAGGCTTTGCTTGGGGAGGAGGGGGAAGGATTGGATTGGATGAAAGCAGTAAAGGATAAAAGGATAAGAGGGGAGGGTTAGGTCTAAAGTATTAGAATAGTTAGATGGTGATGGAAAGATTTTAGGGGAGAAAGTTGTTTAGTTTTTTTTATTTCTGTACAAATTGTATCATTATGATAAGAGAAAAATGTAAAGGTAACGTAACCCATTGTAAGGCCGAATGGCAAAACAATTAACAATAAATAAATAAAACAAAGGATTCTGCTTCCAGTCTGAGAAAAGTAAGCGATTCTTTTTTCAAGCACGTTACAGCACTCCAATCTCTTGGTACAACACAGCAGTTATTCGAAAGATGTATCATACATGTTACATCAGAAAAATTAGATCCAACTACTTTGCGGCAATGGGAAACTATACTCAACAACTCCACTTCAAATTTGCCTAACATAGATGACTTCAAATGATTTCTCACAAATCATGCCATTCTTCTGGATAGTCTAGAAGCCAAGCCAGTTAAGGTGGTGCCCGAAAAATCTAAATTCCATTCAAAATCGTTTGTTGCAAATAGTCCCGTGTGCCTACTTTGGAAAGGGGACCGCTATCTATCCAAATGTGGCAATTTTCTCAACATGACACCAAAGGATCGTTCTTCAAAAGCTAGAGAGTTGAAGATATGCTTCAACTGCGTTGCTTGGGGTCACATGTTACCTCAATGCGTTTCTAGATTTACGTGAAGAACATGTAAAGCTAGGCATCATACTTTGCTTCATGTTGATTCTTTGGGACAAGCAGGAGAAGCTTTTGCATTGCAACCTCTTCTAGAGTCTCCCATTCCTATAGTTTTTGCTTAGATACAATAAAGGTTTTGTTGCCAACTGCAACCTGTAAGATTCTTAACACTTACGGAATCTCCCACTCTATTCGCGTACTTCTTGATTCGGGTAGCCAATCAAACTTTATACGTTCAGACTTATGTGAAAAGTTGAGATTGCCAACTTGCCAAGTAAACATTTCAGAGTCTGGGTTGAACGGCTTTCTGTCCCGCATACGTTTGAGTTGTAATGTCGAGCTCTCTGCTCATCATTTTTGTTACAAGATTAATTTCTCTCGCCTTCTACTAGACGAGATTACTGGAACGCTTCCTTCCTTTCAGGTAGATCATTCTAAAGTTGTGATTCCAGACAACATCCGATTGTCTGACCCATTTTTCGACTATTCTGGTCAAATCGATCTTTTAATAGGTTCATCAGCTTTCTTCGAACTGCTCCGCATTGGGCAGGTGCAGTTAAGTCCCAATCTGCCGATCTTTTAAAAGACTCGGTTTGGTTGGGTCGTATCTGGCCCTATGTACTCTAATTTTTCTAACCAGGTGCAATGTCGTCTAAGCATTTCTGAGATCTCGATTTTGGGAATTAGAAAGTTATCCAACTGACAGAATTTTCTCTTCGGAGAAGAATTTTTATGAATCTCACAACACACTAAGAGATCAAGAGGGTAGATTTGTCGTCTCTATTTCTATAAAAAAAACCTATTGAGGTATTAGGCGACTTTTTTAGCGTAGCTCAAAAGAGATTTTTATCTCTGGAGCGGCATCTTCAAGCCAATCCAAAACTTTCTAATCGTTAATGAAGGAATATTTAGAGTTAGATCACATGTCGCCTAGTTTGAATCTCACATCAATTTCCTGTTATCTCCCACACCATGGAGTCTTAAAGGAAGACAGTTTTACCACAAAACTTCGAGTGGTATTTAATGGTTCTCAAGTAACCACAACGGGCTATTCTCCTAACAGCATACAGAAAGTAGACCCCACAATTCAACAGGATCTATTTTTTATCTTAGTACAATTTTTTATGCGATCTCTTCTGATATTCAAAAGATGTACGCAGGTTCGAGTAGAATCTAGCCAAACGTCTTTACAACGCATTCTATAGGGTTTTTTACCATTAGATCTAGTTAAGTCATACGATCTCAACACTGTCACCTATGGTACGGCTTTAGCTTTATTTTTGGCAATTCGTAGTTTATTTCAATTAGGCATCGATTGTAAAGTTTCTAATCCACAAATTTCTCGAATCATCAAACAAGACTTTTATGTTGATGATCTGCTGACAGGAGCTGATAGTCTTGATAAAGTCCGGGATATCTGCTCACAACTTACTTATATTTTGCGTTCAGGGTGCTTTAAACTGCGAAAATGGATTTCTAACGATCCAACAATTTTATCAAACATTCCTGAATCTGATCTGCATCCAGTTGTTTATGAATTCAGAGTCCAAGAGCGTACCACCACGCTTGGTCTCGTTTGGTCTTTTCCTACTAATCACCTTAGGTATTCTGTATCCCGTTTGCTTCCACTAAGGGACCAACAACCAAACGAATCATCCTATCAGAAGTATCTCAAATTTTTGACCTACGTCTTCTATCCCCTTGTTCTATCACAGCAACAATTATGGTTGGAAAAGTTATCATGGGACTACCCAGTCCCGAATAGCATTTAGTCCATATGGACTACTTATCGTAGCGAACTTGAAGATCTATACGATTTAAAGAAACCCAGGCATGTTCTATGTAAAAATCTAGTCGACATGCAATTTCATGGATTTTGCGATGCACGCACTCGTGGTTTTGGTGCATGCATATATATGCGTTTAGTTGACATGGACAATGAAATTTACGTTAATTTGCTCTACGCAAAATCTAGGGTTGCTCCCCTTAAGCCTTTAACTGTGCTTAAGCTCGAGTTGTGTGGAACACTTGTTTTAACCTTACCTAGACTTACCCAAGATTCCTTATGCTGGCCCAACTCCCAGTCTACCGAAGCAGAGCTCTCTGATATGAAGATACAATCCATTCCATTTTCAGACTTCTCAAGTCTCACCAGGGTCGAACGAGTTATCTCATATTGCTTGCGATTTTCCAAGAATTGTTCAAGCTTCAAGAAGGGTCGTCTTTTAGGGCTTCTTATGCCCATGGAAATTAATAAGTCTCTATTAATCTTAATTAAAGTCACTCGAGCGGAATCTTTTCCTAGTAAACTCAGACAACCATCACAGAAAAAAACTACTTCGTCATTGCTGGGCTATAGCGCATTTCTGGATTTTGAAGGCATAACTCGCGTTGGCGGTAGGCTTCGAAATTCCCAATTCGCTTTCGACAAAAAATATCGCGTTCTCTTACAGGGAAAGCATCCCTTATCAAAGCGTGAGCATATTCGTTTGCTGCACACGGGTTCTCAGTTGTTGGTATCTTCATTACGCGATAGATTTTGGATCACTTCTGGTCGAACTCTCACCAAGCAAGTCGTACATAGCTGTGTTAGATGCTTTCGATTTGCACCAAAGTTGACCAACCAATCATGGGCAACTTGCCATCTTTGCGAGTTCAATCATCTCATCTTTTTCATGTTGCCGGCCAGCTGATGTTCAAACGTCGCGGTGCCAAAGTTTCAAAGGCATATATTTGTTTATATGTTTGTTTCTCAACCAAAGCTTTTCACCTCGAATTGGTGACAGATTTATCAACAGAATCTTTTTTATTGAGCTTTCGTAGATTTGTAGCGCGCCGTGGCAAACCCCTACATGTATACTCTGACAAAGGAACAAATTTCGTTGGTGCTAGTTCCGAAATACGAAAATTTTTACAGTCGCAAGATAAGATAATTCCCGAGGTCGTCGCGGCAAAAGATTTAATTAACATTTTGCACCGGCACACAGTCCTCACTTTGGAGGATTGTGAGAAGCAGGCATCAAGTCCTGCAAGCATCAACTCAAGCGTGTAATAGGAAACTGTATTCTGACATTTGAAGAGCTATGTACTTTGCTTTCACAGATAGAAGCTACCTTTAACTCCCGTCTTTTGTGTCCTCTCTGATCTGACCCAAATGACCTTCAACCACTTACACCTCCGCATTTCCTGGTTGAAAGACCAGATCCGTACGTTATTCGAGTTTCTACGTCTTGTCTATCTGTATTCCAAAGGGTTCAACAGATTCACCAGCATCTATGGTGACGTTGGAACAAAAAGTACATCTCTGAGTTGCAGAAAAGGCAAAAATGGAAGTCCCATCAATCTGATTTTAAACTGGGAACTTTAGTGCTGATCAAAAAAGTTCGAAGTTAGGAAGAATCACGCAAATCCATTCTGGGACTGACGGTGTAAATTGTGTTGTTTCTGTGCAAAATAATAGTGGAACACTTCCACGCTTCTTCGCTAAATTATGTCATTTTTATATTTAATTGTTTTAGCTAAATTTGTAGCATGCATTTATTGTTGACAACTCAAATTTAAGAGCATGTGATTCACTTTCCAATGTGATGTAGAAGAAATAAAATCAACTAGAAAGATAATTGCAGTCGACTTAAGGAACGATTATTAGGCGATAGCATAAGTGCAATGAACAGTTGTGTGCAATAGTGATGAGTGAGCAGCGTTGGCAATACCATTACGTATAAATAAAATAAATAGATTCAGATAGTCAATCATTGTTAGTTAAATAATAAAATGGTGAATGGGTAGGTAGTTAGCCGTCAGTTAATATAATCGTAATTATAATAAGAAGTTAAAAAGTAATTTAAACAAAGCGCCTCGGACAATCAACCGTACAATCATTAACTTACGTGGCGTTACAGTTCTACGCTTCAACTACCTCTCCCTAGATATCTAAACCAAAGTGACGTGCGCTACTGCCCAACCAACCGCCCAAAACGTAGAGAAAAGCTACAAAAAAAAATCTAAAAACGGCAATACATTGTAGAGAGGCCAAAGGTCAAGTACTCCATTTCCCAAACTAATGGTCACTTTTACTTGTCTATAAGTAGGTATTTCTTTGTCCGTCAACGTTTGAAGTCGTACTGTTACTGGTAATGTTTTCTCATTTTCCAGTAACATGTCAAAACGAATGATGGTCTTCGTCGTTCCTGTGCCAACCAGTAACTGAACATTTTGTCCAAAGTCATTACTCGTTTTTTCCGAAGCATTCGTCGTGCTATTTCTTTGATGATTTATAGTGTTTGCGCGGAAACTTTTGCAGCATAGTGGAGTTTATGACAGTCTTAGTGCGATGTTTGTTTTTCTGTTTTAAACTGCAAGGCATGCACTAAAGCGCCATTCAACGTCTTAGGTTCAACTAACTGTAAAGTCAGCTGCGTTTGACTCTTGAAGGCCGTCTACAAAGGTTTGAATAACCAATTGCTACAGGAAGGTATCTGGTGATGCAAGAAATGCAAGCAGTGTCAATCTGGCGATATCAGTTAAAAACTCTAGAAGATTCTCCACAGCCTTGTAAACCCGATTTTTTATTTGGGTTTGGTACACTTGTTAAAAATCATCATCTTAATATCTTATTTCTAAACGCGAAATTAAGAATTTGTAATTTTCCTAGAGGTGGACAGAAGAGGGTATAAAAAGATATAAAGAGAGAATAGGAAAAACGGTATGGGTAGGGAAGGGATTACAAGAGAGTGTGGAGGAAATGAGAGAGATGATGGAGAAAGCAACAGAGAGAGTCAGATTTAGAAAGTGGCAAAGGGGAGAAAACAGGATAGAAGAAATGGTGGGATAGAGAATGCAAGGAAGCAAAGAAATATGCAAGGAGAGCTTTAAGACAGTGGAAAAAAGAAAGGAAAGAAAAAGAAGAATACAGAGAAGCAGTAAAAATATACAAGAAAACATGCGAGACAAAGAAGGAAGAAAACAAAAAGAAACAAGAGGAGCAGAAGATGGGATACAAAGCGAAGAATGGGTATACGGGGAAGAAAATGTAGCAAAAAGAATGACTAAATAAAATGTGGAAAGGGGAAGGATTCTCGAAGAGATGGAGAGAGGGAATAATATGCCCGATCCATAAAAAATGAGAAAGACATACAGTCAAGAATTACAGAGGGGTAACATTATTAAGCACGGCATACAAATTATATGCGACAGTGCTACAAGGAAATAGAGGAAAAAAGTTTGGTACTAGACAGACAAGCGGGATTCAGAAAAGGAAGAAGAGTTTTAGACAACATGTATATACTGGAACACTTGGCGAATAGAGAGCTAGAAAAAAAATGGGGGAAAATGGTGGCACTATTCGCAGATTTAAAAGCCGTTTTTGACAGAGTGAACAAGAAAAAACTGTGGGAATATATGAAGAAAAAAAAATTAATAAAAGATGAATAGAAAGAATGGAGGAAATCTACGAAGAAACGAGGAGCAGGGACAAAGTGAATGGGGAAGAGAACGAGAAATTCATTACAAATAGAGAGTTGAGACAGGGATGCCCACTGAGCCCAACCCTGTTTGCAGTATATACGGGGGATCTGGAGGAGACAATAAGAGGACAACAGACAGGAGAGATAGTAGTTGGGAAAGTGAAGGTATGGTCGTTGGCGTATGCGGACGACATAGTGTTGGTGGCTAAGGAAAAAAATGAAATAAAAGAGATTATAAAAACGCTGGAAAAATACATGAAAAAAAATGGAAGTAAACACGGAGAAAACAAAAAAAAAGGTTTTTAGAAAAGAAGGAAAAAAAACAGTAGAAATGGAGGACGAGGAAGTGCAGCAAATGAACGAATTTACATACCTGGGTTACACGATGAAGCAAGATAATAACGAGGGAGAACACATAAAGGAAAGAGTGAGGAAAGAAAACAGGTTTATAGGACAAGTGTGGGGTGTGGGGGAAAGGGTATTTGAGATGGATACAGAAAAAAAAGACGCTGTTTGAAAAGTTAATAAAGGGTGTGGTGATGTATGGAACGAAAATATGGGGGTGGAAGGAGTGGAGGGAGATACAAGAAAAATACTGGAGATGGGTATTGGGACTGGACATAAACCGGTGTATATTGTGAGAGCGGAGGTACAGGTAGCAAAAATAAGGGTAGAGATAGGAAAAAAGGACATAAAATACGAGGAAGAACTGAGGGAAAGAACAGAATGCAAAATACTTCAAGAATGTTGGAAAGAGATAAAGGGAGGAAAAGTGAAGTACAGACAGGAAGGGTTAAAGGGAATAAAAGCAACAAGAAGAAAAAAATGATAGCACGGTTCAGATGTGGGAACGAAGAGTTAGGTAATAAATACTGGGAAAAAAGAAGAAAAAATGCGCAGACTATGTGGAGAAGAGACGGAGGACCTTAATCACATGAGAGATAAATGCAAAGAGTTAAAAGAAGAAGTTATGAAAGTAGAAGAAATTTTAGAAGAAAACTGGAAAGGAGCGGAGTAGATGGAAGAAGTATGGAAAAGAAGGAAAAAGTTAAGAAGAGAGGAGGGATGATGAAATGAAAAAAAAATTTTTTTTAAATGTAAAAACGTAAATAGAATGTAATGTAGTAATTGTAAATAGGAGAAACACGAACCAATTTGTAAGGTACTAGACAATCAAATAAAGTTTAACTGTAGAGGTGGTCAAGAACAGTTTGCAAAATTCCAAACGCATCAAACTGTTTGTGGTAGGTTGACCATAAAACTTTATCAAAATTTGGAGGTACAACTTTAAACTTCCTAGTTGTTTCTTCTTGACGATTTATTAATAACTTTTTATAGTTCTTGATTTTTTATCCAATTTCTGTTCTAATTTGTCTTTTACTGCTTCTCTAAAATTCAAAATATTACTTTGTATTTCTTGTTGAACAATTTTAATCTAGTTTTCTACACGAATGTATTTGTTTTTTTATAGTTTTTTTGAATTTTCAATATTAGTACGCATTTCTTCCATTTTTTGAGAATTTTTGGACAGTTTTTCTTCTTTTTTTCTAGAATTTGTTTCCATTTTCTGAGTGTTTTTGCGCAGTTTTTCATTAATTTTCCTAGAATATTCCATATTCATTGAATCTTGACCATATTGTCTGTATTCGAACAAGTTGCTGGCATAAATTATAAGACAAATAAAAAGTTAATTGCAAACTGCCCTGTTGATTTACACAATATTAAATTTTTGAGCGTAAGATGGAATCACCCCACACCTGACAACAATTGTAACGGATTTTAAAACTAATTTATTTACAAATTTGCATGATTTTAGATTATTAAATATAACTAACTTTTAATTAAACTAACTAATAAAATGTAAGGATATTTACGAAAAAAATTTACAAATAATTTATGCATGACTATCACTCGATATTTAAAAACACTGTTTGCACTTTTATTTATCTTAGCACACGCGTAAAACATTTTATTTATTTAGGCCGACACAGTGTTGACACTTTTGACTTTCGACTAGATTAACTTAAAGCCTTTATCATACATCTTCTATATTTTTGTTTTATCGGCTTTGAGAACATTCCAGTAATCCAGTGATCATCATTTTGAATGATCTCGAAACTTCTATGCGTTTTACTATTATTATTTTTTGTTTTAAAGTTTCAGTCGTAGCAACAGTTGACAAAATACTTGTTAAGTTCGTATTAGAAAACAAATCTGCTAAGTTGTTCACTGTTACATAATTTAAAGTTTTGTCTGAAGACTTAATAGCTTTTTCATTAAAATTCTTTAAGTTGCAAAGCGATTATGCCTCGTTCATTGCAAGTTTTGTCGCTTTATAAATTTTTAATATTTTTTATATAATTCTATTTTACAGTTTATAAAGATTTTTTTAAAGTTACAAAAATTAATTTATAACGAGAATGTGTTTTACAGATTTAAATTAAAACAATAAATAATTGAACACCATTATTTGGGTTTTTAGCAATGTTTACGATATTTTAAATATTGTATTACAAAATAAAATACAAAAAAAAATTAAAAATAATCCTGAAAGAATTTTTTTAATGAGGTTTTTAAAAAACACTACAAAATATTATCATTTTAATTTAGAATTAATTTAATTTGAATTATAATGGTTAGTGGTTCATTAGTGGTCTAGGCCTAACAAGGGTTTTATCATTAGGTTATTTCACGCGATTCTACGTGAATATGCAATTGAATTTTGTGGTTATCTGAGTGAAAGCTTATTTTCGCGGATTTTCGTACCTTCCACGCGTATTTGAGAAAATTTTCATACGTCACGTTGCTATGATTTAACCATTCACACCGTCAAGAAGTAGGAGGCCTTGACCATTTCGATTTTTTTGGAAGAAATTTTTACCATCAATTACTACATTAAGTCGAGGGGAAACGCTAGGCATTCGCTATCTTCAATGATTGTATGATTTGAAAACGGAATTTACTTGTGATAACGCTGTATGTACGTTTACGTGTACCTAGCTAGATCTTTACTGGATGAAACATAACTGTAAGCATTACAATTTCTATTTTTATGAGTACTAATTGGTTAGTCAAGTCGATTGTTAGAATGACCGTACGAACACGTTAAGTTGTTAACACAATTAATTATAACATCATTTTGTGCGTCACAAAGTCGTATTCAGTGAGCGTTGAGTCTCTAAGTCTTCATTTTTATATACTTTTGTGATTTTGAATTTACGAATATAAATTCACTCCTTCTTTGAATGCAAAGAACCGACGAGATCATTTTACTGTACAACGTGTTGTCCAGTATAGGGCGTAACTTACATTTTGTCCGACTTATGTATTAGTGTTTGGAAAGTTTATATAATTAAACCTATGTACCTTCTTCGTTCCCTTTAGAACTACTGTCTGTGATAATATAAATATATATTCTGTGTTATCACTTTTATCGTGTTATTTGCTTTTTTTTCAGCTGCTAGTAGATTTAAACGATGTCTCCCTAATTTAGTCTTTCTACGTTTTGGCGCTTTTTTAGATTTTATCTATAATTTTACATCACGAAGCCTGTGACTCACTCTCCGGGAATTACTATGTTAGCCGTTGCGTTCTAATTTTTGTTTCACGAAAACCAGCGTAACAGCTTTTAACAAGGACCATACTGGAAACAAAGGTTTTATGCTGACCAAAAATACAAAGTTTTCAAAACTTTAGTTGAAGTTAAAGATACTCTGCAAAAATGACTGTAAACACACTTCTTGAGTTCATTGTTAACTGAAGCGCCAGAACACGAACGGGCATTGGGATTAAGCTAGAAAAATAATTAACTTTGAAAACCTAAAATGAGGAATCACTAAATTTGAATCGTTCTAGTTTACATAGATTGGCGGGATTTTTTCAACGTGTTGCAAAAAAAATTGCCGCTCTGCGAAACGCACTATGTGAAATTTTCAGAATCTGCTTAGAATTTTTGTATAAACCATACCAGCTGGCGAATTATCAAACAGGTATTTATATCAAAACTAAAGTGACCTACGTACACTCAGATGAAATTCTACAGACAAATTAGTTTGACACCTTTTATCTTAAAACTGCTAGAAAAACCAGTCGACAGATACATACGAGACGCAGCACTAAAAGTATCGCTTCTGCGCTAAAACCATTATGCGTATCAAAAATAGTAAGCAGATGCTAAAATGCAATCTAATGTAACCATATGGCATTGAAGGAACATTTGACAATACCAGCCTCACTTCGTTTGTAAAGGTAACACAGAGAATTCTTAGTACAAAACTGGAGTAATTTAATGCTCAGGAATCGGAGGGTAACAGGTACTTTGTACAGCAACATTGTAGGTGCCAATGTTGTTAGCGGGTACCCACAAAGCGGGATGTTGTCATTTGTTTGTTTTATGATACGCCAACGATTTCACTATTATAAATTGTGCAAAAAAAGGAGAGTAACTAACCTAAAAAAAGACGGTTTCTAAGATAGGCAGTACAGAGATTGGCATGTCTGCTAATAACAGGAGCAATAACGACTACGCACACAGCAGCCCTAGATAATATTGTTAATGGACGAGTAGACAAGAAAAATTTAGCTATGTGCGGTTAGATCATACACCAATGGTCTGATATCGATCATGCTTGACAGCTAAATAACATCACTGACGCTGAGGTTGATAGTAATAAAATTTAAACTAATCATTACTTCCATAAACAGTCTGAACACATTGGCAACTCGCTAAGTGTAACTGTAACTACCAAGAGACTAGTGTGAAAAGTAATAATTTGCCCAAACTAGCAGCAGAACATAACAAACTAAAGAAAAACTCTGTAAAGAAGAGGGACACATAACTAATCTTTACATACAAACCGTCGTAACATGTATAAGGCAACAAAGATTAAATAAACTCGCAGGATTAGTAAAAAAATCATTGTAATCTTAACAAACATATGCAAAATAGCTACAAATGTTTGTAAAAACTCAAAATTATTTAATATAATACATAATATAATTAACGTAGTTTTATTGTAGTGCAGTTTAGGTTCAATAAGTAAATAATAATAAGTACGGGTTCTGTTCTAAACCTGTAACAATACGGATTGTTTTTCTAAATGCACTTCGGCTATTAATTTTGTGTTATTTAACATACACACGGGGCGAACAAGAATATTATTAATCAGAACGTGTATTCTTTCGTTTAGTTTGTAGTGATGAGGTGCTAAACCAAATCAATGATTGTGCATTTTCAACAATCATACGGAGATGACATCAATGGTGCCAAGTTCGCACTGGAAAGTAATAAAGGCATGAGTAAATCCTGTGGAAAAACATCTGACTGTGTTTATTGCAAAACTTACCGACGAAACTTTATCTTTTTACGTTGTGTTATCGGTACCAACTGAGATAGCAAGTTGGGGTTTGAGATCTCGGTTTTTCTTTTCAATTTGATTTGCTTCAGGTTGGTAAGTAAAAATCCAGTGTTGTTTAATACCAAGACAGAACGCTAATTGTTGCATGGTTTGACTCACAAATCGAGTTCCATTATCACTGGTCACCCTCCGCAGTGTGCAATAGCCTAAAATTACTGCATCAATTAATATACGACTCAGTCCTGTCCGGTAGCAGTTTTAAGAGAGAACAGACCAATCCATCGATTGGAAACACCTTCAATTATAAATAATAAAAATTTAATCGTTGTTTTAGGCAAAAGGCCAAAGGGGTCGATCGCAAGCATTTCAAATCGCTGGGCCTGTACAGAAGTTTCTAAAAAACTGAACGGCTTCGTATTTCTTATCTTGCACCTTTGCACTTAAAACAGCAATATACATGTTACGGTGCAAGTCATCCCAGGCCAGTAATAGCGTTGTACGATTCTCTGAATGATACGCTGGATACCATAATGACCAACAAGACGAAAGTCTTTAAGAATTTGACTAATTTGACTTTTGAGCACAACTTGTTGCACTTCTTCACTGTAGTAATCAAAAGAATAACGATACAGGATACCATGGATCATTAAGTAACCACGATCAGTCCATTTGTTAAAATATAACACACTTGAATTAGAATGTTTAAACCAATCTATTATCTGAATCTGCTATTTTCTCCCTTCGTATGTCATCGGCAGTTTGAGCTAGAAGATCAACGGTAACACTACACATTTTTGGCGAGTTCTCTGGCACAGAAACACGTAATAAAGTGTCAGCAACAACATTTGTGCGATCAAAAGTGTAATCGATTCTAAAATCAAAGGACTGCAAATATAGAGCCCATTAGGCGAATCGCCTCAAGTAGATAGTCTGATAGTCGGTTTAGATCGCAATCTTTCCTCCTTCTAAAAGCCAAACAACTTTTTTTTATTCTAAAAGATTGCAAAAGCTTCTTACTTTGTAGTATGATGATTCTGTTCACCAAGTGTTTGGCGCCCCACGTAGATAAAAACCAATGTACGATCAAACGTCTTCAAGTACAGACTTGCAATTTCGATTGACATATCCTTAACAGTGCAGTTACACTCATGCTCACCTATAGCCTAGACATTTGGTACCACAGATTTCGACATTTCCACGTGGTCAAGAAACTGGCTTTGCTTTAATCCCCATTCTTTAAAACTGTCTTCGGGGCTTATCGCATGATTTCCGTAGATACCATCTGTGTCATATCAAAGCATCCTCTCCCACTTCTTCTTTTATAAGAAGTTTACTGCACCAAAGTTTTTGCCATGATTGGCACGTGCAATTTCTTGGACTAGCACGTGTTGCTCAACGACTTTCCTTTCTTTTTAGCGGCCAAGAATCACTTAAAAGTCTACATATTTGGTAAATGGCAGCGGCTGTGGGACACTTCTTAGAAAGGGTGTAATATTTACTCCTTTATCCCGTATATCCTTATCTGAGTCAGACGGTCCCAAGTTCCCGAACAAGAAACAGTCTAAATCTTTTCTCCACTTGGGGGATTTAGTAGTCATTTAAAACGCATTAATGTTTTGGATGACAACAGCTGTTCGTCGTGTGGCGTTCCTGACACACCAGCACATCGGATTCTTGCTTGTCGCAAATTAGATGATGTTTGGGATGACTTATTAGCCATTTTCAACTTTTATCCCGAATTCCTCCAGGCCGTCCTTAGACTGGTGCTTGATGTAAATGTATATAAACGTTTTGCAAAGAGAGACCAAAGCTTTTATTAAAAATAGTTTCTTTAGTTTTGCTAACTTATGCATGGTAATTCAGTTTTATTATTTGGGCCATTGTTGTTCCGGCAGATGGTACAATTGCATGCGCCGTCTGGTGTTACTGTTGCGTTCCTGACGTGCTCGCTTTTTCTTTCTGTATAGGTAGGTTTTGCTTACTCGTCCCTGACGTTGGAATGGCACCAGCTGCCTAAGCTCCCAATTCTTTTTGTTTTTTCAGCTTTCTCCGTATCGATCCCGAGCGCTTTTTAGGGTTTGCGCTTAGCATTACCCAACATTTTTGGGTTCTGCTCAGAGTCCCAATTTTTTAATTGTTGTAAAGATAAAACCAGATATGTCCCACGAATACGGATGAAATAAAGGTCACCGCGCGCAGTGCCCTGATATCCACAAAAGGTTATATAGAACGGAGTTTCGCAAGTGCTTCGAGGTTAGAACCAGTTCGCATCTATAGCCCTGGTCCTTATTATCTTGGATTTAGATTTTTAATGACGTGGTCTCCTCTTGATCCAGACAATTAAGCTAAGACTTTCTAGCACTGCTTGCTCGTGAGTCATGTTTACAGCAGCAAGAAGTTTGGATTTGGCTGCCGTGCCTGCTGACCACAGTCAGTAGAACAGCGATAGGCATCGTTATCCCAGTGTTGGCTCTTGCCACGACATAACAGTTTAAGCTGAGAAAGCTAGTGTGCGTGAAAGTAGTATTGAAGTACGTACGGATTTTAGACCGTGACTCCAACGCTTGCCAAGGTAACAGAGTTGTCCCGGTTCAGCTAGTAAAGTTGCGTACCGTGACACTTTACTTGGCCTCCTATTCATCACCTGGAGACACGCCCGGAAGGTAGCTCAACCCACGGGAACAAGCGTTTCTAATATACGATTAGTTAATGGCATATCCAATACAAACCCCTTATAATTTTTGCATGCATATACAGGGTGTATCTAAAATACTACAAACTCAAGCGGTAGATTTCTTGGGGCGTTAAATAAAAATTTTTTTTTTAAAGATTTGGTCTAAAATGTCCCAGTTTTCAGATATTTGCAATTAAAGCATTTAAATCGGTCCTGATATCTAAACAAATAGAAATTATAAGCTTTCGCGGTTGTTATGTTTATGATTATAAGCGACTTTTGGCTTAGACCGCGTCGTAGTAAAATACCCAGACTTAGGCTTGGTCCTAGTCTCTTTTTGAGAGTCAAAACAAGAAGTAGAACTTGGCCTTTGCCATGTCAGTGACATTTACCACTCTGAAGATGCAAGTTGCAATGTCTTGCAAAACGTCAGTTTGTTTGGGTTCACGAACGACAATACGGCAAAAGCCAAGTTTTACTTTTTGTTTTGACTTTCAAGAAGAGACTAGGACCAAACCTAAGTCTGGGTGTTGTACTACGACGCGGTCTAAGCCGAAAGTCGCTTATAATCACAAATAGAAATTTGTTTGTCGATTGTAATTATGCAGTAAATTATGAGTGTAAATGCTGTAAAATCTGTGAAACGTACTGATGTATTGTGTTATTATTTGCTTTAACTTTTTATTACCTACAAAATCAATTGTTAATACAATAACAAAAACTGATAATAATGCTTATTTTTCAGCCTGATTGCTGACCTAGCTTAATAAATGTACTTTGCGTACACGATCACTTTTATCTTCGGTGGTAACCAAAACAAGACTTCAGATAATTAGATCAGATTTCTTAGAACTGAGTTCGACAATCTGATTTATTTCTCTCTCGGTTTTTCAACAAATTTCTTAAGTTGGTTCTAAGCAATTTGTTGTTTTTCTAAAATGTATGTGCAGATGTTGTGAATTGTAAAAGATCGGACACGAACTAACACTAGAGAAATAGGCCGTGCAGCTAACCTGCCCAATAGTACGCTACATCGTCTTTGTACCCTTATCATGTTCAACCAGTCCAACAGTTAACCGAGGTTAATTTTGAACCGTGAGTTTTGTAAGTGGTTGCAGCAACAAGAAGCTTTTGACTCTTATCATAGCATGCATGTTTAGAATTAAAAAAACCCTTAGAAAATTCAACAAAGTAACTTTCAGTAGCATGTTTTTATTAATGTTTGGGCGGGTATTTCAAGAAGTATTTTAAATAAGGCCAGAAAGACTTACAAAAGACTTGCACTTTTAGAAGAAACGTTTGCGTAAGAATTTGACGACTTACTCTTCCGCAGGTAAGTCGCCTCGTTTACAATTTCTTAAATATAATTTTTACGGGTCGTAGGATTGGAGGAAACGGCACTAGACTAGACTTACTTTGACATTTAGTGCTCTATTTCACCTGCTAAAATAACAACCCTTAATCAGATACACTCTGTATTCACAAATTTTCACAAATAAAATCCTAAGTTTCATACGATTTATTAAAACCAAAGTGCGCTAAGCTTCCCAAAATCGTTTAAAATATATTAACCAGTGTTCCCCTAATTTGTCGTAATTATTTGCCGCAATAGCGGAAATCTAAACGTTTGTTCTCATTTCCCATCTAACGTAGGTTAACATAATACGCATACGGTGTAGTTCTCGTACTCAGTATATGCCTTATTAGTTAGTTATTAGAATTTTTCAAAGTAATACAGATGTGCGGGTGACACAAATTTGCTATGATAATAAAAAAAATTCAAATCGCGATGTAAAATGAAAATGTATCTTTACCCCAACGAATTTTTCACAACCAACACATCCAAAATTGCATTTTATTTACTCACTACTAGCGTGGCTGATTTCAGATACCGCCGAGCATGAAGTAACACACGCTTAAGATTGAAAACGGAAAAAGGCTAATCAGTACCCCCTAGTGTGTAAATGAATTCTACCACTGGACAAAACTCATACAGCACGAAAACTATACCAAAATATTGTTAACATAACGAAACTGTAGAAAAACTATAAAAAAAGCCAATTTAACCAAGTGGTGCTTTTAAGTATGTACAATGTCTCAAAAAAGTTTTTGGACATTTTTTAAGCGCGACCTGCAAGGTAGGCAACCAAATTTACGTTATAACAGAACGGCTAGTTAAATTTGACAAAATTGACATTATAAACATTATTTGCGGCGATATTACGAGATTACTAACCATTCTTCATAAGCACCGCCTCAAGCGTTCAAAGAACGTGTTTCTTACCTGCAAATATGTATCTAAATTGTACCCTTAAGTTTTAAATTCTTCTTCGCCGAGTTTTCTATTTATTCATGTTTTCTGTTTAAGTAATTTGAATTGTTATTTATAATAAAATAAGTTCTATCCATAGTTCGAATTATGATAAACTGTATGTCCAAATATAAAACTACTGTACTAATTAGTCTAAAAGTCTTAATATATTTATATAAAATTAATAAAATTAAAGTCAACATTTCGATTTGCAAAGAAAATATTATCACCATTAAAATATAATTAGTGGTCGAACAATTGCAGTATAAATTCCCATTACTACCTTTAAGTTATTCGTAAGAAAAATTAGAAGATACATAAATCTCCCTTTATATCAAGTCTAATTTCTTATACAGAACGCTACAAAAATTTCAAATAAAATTTGAAAATGCTGTAAATCAAAAAATCACAAAATTAGAAAAGTGCAAAACGCATTTTTCGCTCTCTCTCTCTCCTCGTAACATTTAATTACCTATTTCGAAATTATATAAATTTAATAGTAATGAACTGAAATTTGCAATTTCGTAGTTTGCATTTTTCTATGTTTTACATTACTATAGTACCTACTAGATTTTGATAGAAATAATACCATAGATTTTATTAAAAATTATATATCAATTCTACTTACAAGAACAAAACTAGATACAGAAATTCCTAATAAAAAAAATGATTACAAAACTATTCAATATTTTATTTAAATATTTGTATTTTACATGCTACTAATGTGTGCAATAATCATTATTAATTACATATTTCCGTAGACGGTTTGGCACATACACTAGCTCTTCAAAATCTTTCCCACACGGTATTAATATGGCGATGCAAGTTCAAATCCGGTGACTTAGGTAGCCAATGAATTTTTTTCACTTCTGGATGTTGTAAGAATCATTCTTAAACTACCGTAGCCGTATGTATAAGAAAATTGTCCTGAATAAACCGAATTGGTCTTTCGGGATAAACTGCTGGTACGGAAAGCAACATAACGTTTTCCAAAATTGTCAGGTAAGTTTCCATCGACACGTGTTAATTTCCTTAGACCAGCATCACTAATCCATCCCCAATAAGCCACACTAATTCTCCCACAATTGCGAAAAAAAATGTAGCTTTCTTACTTTTTTAGTTATGCGTTTTTCTGCTAACTTGAGACAAGTTAACAGTACACCATTTTAAAAAGTGCTTTAATAAATCTATTTCTTGTTAAAATGTGTGTAGAATAATAATAAAGCTATCAACTTTTTTCTTTTGTAATTAACTAACAACAATTTAGCCACAAATTTAACACACATTTTAAACTGATTACCGATTCATTAAAAAACACTGCTTAGAATGGTGTACTACCAACTTGTCTCAAGTTGAACGCATAATTAAAGAACTAAGAAAACTACAAGTATTTTATTTTGCTAATTTTATACTGCTGACTTGAGGGACGTAAAAAACTTGATACGCGATTGCTATCTGAACTGAAACTTTTATAATTTCATTATAAACAAGTTTCTGTAATGTAGGTGAATAATTGTGCAACCTGAATTATACATATCATCCATTAACTTAAAAACTACATTAGCATACCTATAAAATCGGTATGTATATATCTATGCTTAAAATTGAAAAGACTGCTACTATTAAAGAATATTATCAAACGCAAAATAAAAAATTATCTTACCGATAAACCCATACGTGCAGAGATTACTCAGATAGAAAATCTACATTCTCGTAAAGCAATAATTTTTCTTAGTTTTTAGTGATAACTCTGCTTGTCCAGGAAGACGCCGCGTTTTGCACAAAATTGACACACAAAACAACAATAAATATTATACATTACAAAATTATTCTAAGTAACCTCTTATATACCCTACTTATCAAAAACGGTCCTTAACTTTACGGAACCTTGAGCAAAAGGTAGCATTACTGGGGGTATGGAATACGCCCCAGGATAACGGCAAGTCTGAGTCTCTGGAAACACTGTTTTAAGCGTAATTTTGATGAAAATTTTTGTATTCTTTCTTCTCAAATTTCAATTCAATCTTTGATTTTGGTTTCAATACGATAAATACTAGTAATAAAAGTAGAAAAACATTTGTAAATTTTTGTTTAGTAGGTAATTATACTAGTTTTATAATAAAAAATACTAGGTTTTCCAAAATAATTGAGATGTAATAAACCAAATCCAAATGATTACTAAATTCATTACGTTTGCCAAATGTAATGTTTTGCACCCTATGTAGGTTTATTAACATTGTCAAAAAAAGCAAAATAATGAATAAAAGTAAAGAAAAAAAGTATATAATAATATAAATTTATAAAGAGTTTAAACGCTATAAATTGTTAATGTTTTGTAATTATTTGGTGGAAAAGTATACTTTTTTGTATTATTATATTTTGTGTATGACTTATTGTACTTGTTTTATGATTATTTATTGTTTAAAGCAATGCAATATTATTTCTTTATTTTGGGCTATTTGTTTGCCATTGCGTACTTTACATGGGGTATAATTATAAATAAAAAATTAAGAAAAAAAAAAATAAAAAAATCATTCAGAATGGAAAAATATAAATACTTGTGTTCGGTCCATAAACCCGTTCTTGTTTCGAGAGAAAGATGATCATAGAATGATTTAGTGTTCAAGAAAACAAACAACAATGTTTGCGAACATTTTTTTATAATATGTAAAACCCTACTTATTATTTAATAAAAGTTACATTTTTCAAATTTTGTCATTTTTCTTATATTCAAGTTTAAAAAAAATAACAAGCAATGTAAACAAAGCACAAAAAATGCAAACTACGAATAAATGTTGAGAATTTGTAATGGAAATTAAGATTGCAATTGTTCAAACACTAAATACGTTCTTTTACAAAGAAAATCAGAATGTTGACTTTAATTTAATCCGGACATATTAAAAATTTTAGGCTAAATAAAACAGAAATTTCATATTTGGACATGCAGTTTAAATTTATTATAGTTATTAATGAAACTTATAAATTATAAATAGCAATTAGATTTTTTTAAATTAAAGGCTATAGCCTTCATTTAAAACTTAAGCAGAGAACACATAAATACATAAATAAAAAATTCGGCGAAAAAAATTTAATCTTTAGGGTACAATTTAGAAGTAAGAAACATGTTCTTCCAACGCTTGCTTATGAAGAATGGTTACTAACCTCGTAATATCGTTGCAAGTAATGTCTACAATGACAATATTACCAAATTTAACTAGCCGTTCTGTTATAACGTAAGTTTGGTTGCCTATCTTGCAAGTCGCGCTTAAAAGTGTATAAAAACTTCAGAAAATAGTTACGTTCACTAGCCGTCGTTTGTGCTTGAAAATAAAAGAAAGAAAGTTAAAAAAATTAGCCAGGTAGGTAACGGTTTCAGGAAATAACTTCTACCAGGAACGGAACTAAAAAAAAAGTTTTTTTTAGAGTTAAGCATTTGTTTTTATGGAAAACCTAAAGGAATCTCATATAAATCTTTTGTAAAATATAAATAAAAATAAAGAAACTTGAAAATATCGAAGAAACTAAAAGGTAAAATTTTGAAAAATCAAAAAAGTTTTATTATGTGTATGTGAACCAAAACTATTTCTAATGAACGCTGGACTTGCTTAGTAGTGCCCCACGTTGGCTCAGACCCGCTCCCAATAAAGTCTGTTTCTTGACGGTAAGTCAGACTATTTCAATAAAATGTTTGATAATTTAAAATATTTATATATTTTGTCTATATAACTTTGTTGGTTTTTTTACATATTTTATGCTTTCATTATCTAATAAAAAATTAAATCAAAAAGTAATATTTAAAAAGAAAAGCGCTTAGATAATCGTACACAGGAGGCTATTTCCAAGATCAGAACCAAAAGTGATAAGAAATAATCCTGTGTAATAACCAAAAAACCTGATCCTTTAAAGCTTTTACACTGTTGACGCTAAGTATAAAAATATTTTTTATGTAATATAAAGTCAATACGGATTTTTTCCGAAGTGATTATAGTTTATTGTCAGTTCTTTGAGTTCGGCTAAAGCATATATATATATGTACATATATTGTTAAGCAGTCGCACGTATGTACATAAACTCATTGTACTGCTTAATTAATTTTTACCTGAGTTTATTGTAAATCGCGGTGCAATTACGTTAGCGTTAATGTCCAAAACGCAATCTCGTTTAAACTAACTCATCGATATCGAAGTATTTTTAGTATGTTCGTTGGCGTATCGACGTTATTCTTTTTTTCGTATTCGGAAAAATTAACAAAGTAAATGTCGAAATAAATTATAAGGGATAAGGTGAGAAGCGCAGGTGCCATTAATAGTCTTTCTAGATACAAGTTTTACTGATAAAGAGTTCAGTTGGCGACGCGTATTCAACAGTAACGGACGGATCCTTTTACTACCAGCACCCACCACCAGCACGTACTTCCACGCGAGCGAGCATGCCACCTGACAAGCCGCCACCAATCTAAAGGTACGATCATTTTCGCTCGAATTAATTTTAACTAACCTTTTACACAAAAACCTAATCAAAATTAAAGATTGATTCCATTATATTAAAAAAAAAAAATTAGTCGGCGCTTCCGGCCGAAGAAAAATTTTTTAAAAGAAAAAGCTACCGGCTACAAAATTAAATCTCTTAGACGCGATTTCAAAGCGTTGTTGTTTTGCTAAAACTTTACTCATAAAAATACTTCAGACAACTTCAAAGCGGATAACAATTATTTTAGTGAAACGCGTCGACCAAAAGAAGAAATAAATTTAAAGAATTGCATTGAGGTGAGTTTGATATTGCGCTCGTGTTCATCTGAGTCATATTCAAATTTTGCGTTATGGAGCTTTTTGGCGTAACTTTTATTGAACACTTCAATTCAAGCGCGGTTTTTTTTTTAGTTTTTAGTAGTTTCCACATGCTTACAAACATAATTTAATAAAATTACTGTTATTGTCAGTGGGGGCTGAATTAGGAAATAAAAAAGGCCGGCGGATGTAAGTTTAAGCGAGCTTTGTTTAATATTTTTGAAATTACTAGTTAGGTCACGATTTAAACGTTAACTTAAAGAAAAATTGCAGTTTTAACTGCATTTTAAATTATAACAGTCGCTTTTAATTATCTAATTTTTGCGATAATCTATTTTGTTAAACACAGTTGTAATTACGCAACAATTTTTATTGTGTTACTGTAATGAGCGTGAGTAATTACATAATTATCTTGTTAGTTGACCGATAAACAAAATCCAGTAAAAAAATTAATTTTACATACTTTGGGTCCTTTAAGCCCCACAGCTCGGCGTCTAAATGTACCTAATAAAAATATTTTTTTTAAATTAATTCTTTTTTAAATTAAGCTATGCTTTTATTAGACATTAATTCCAATTTGTAAATTTCTGAGATTTGTATTTTAAAATAATTTATATTTTGTTTTTTTTTCTAATGTTTTATTTTAATTTAATTTTATTGTTGATTAGGTTCTCAAGTAATTTTGTACATTGTGTAGTATAGTGTAGTATAATAAAGAATTAATAAATAACAAATTTGTTTTAAATTTTTGTTTTACTAAAGCGTTTAAACAATTATGGAAGCATTTTAAGTTAACGACCAAAATGAAAAATTGTGTCTTATTATCTTATTAACTAAAAATATGTTTAACGAAAAAACAAAATATTTTTCTTGTTTTCTAATCAAGATTGGCGACGATTTTTGCAAACGATTCTCTATTGTTTTTTTATTCATCGCTTTTTCTGTTATCGCTTTTGTTTTTAACATTTTCTTCTAACTTATTTTTGTTTTTAAACAATTGTGGTGCAATTTTATTTGGAAAAAGTGATTTCTTTTTTTAATTGTGTTTGGGGTCTGTAAAAATTGTTTTTAGCTACTGACGTGTTTGCTACGTCGTTTTTGGTCTCAATCTTATAGACGGATAGAACTTGCTTAGGTAATATGTCACAAACAGACGTATTTTGGCCATTGGAGTGTGTAATTCAATTTTTTTATGACCGCGGATGATAAACCTTGTTAAAAGAAACAATAAAATAATATTCCACTATTTTTCAAAATTTTCTATTTTAAAAAATTGTCTCAATATAGAGCATTAATGACATACTATCTTATTTTACAAAAGTATTCGATTTCTGGCAATTAGGGTGTTATATTACAAAATCATAGTTTAAACCTATTTATAGTGTGTTCCAAATTTTTCATAACCGCAATGTATGCATTTTCTAACTCTTCGTTTTTGGTCGATCTTTGCTGGCTAGTTCAGCACTTTAAACATCAGTTTTTAAACGTCTATACAGGGGGTTGCAGAGTGTATTTGAGACAGGGATAAAATGTCTAAGCACTCTTCCATATATTAAGAAACTTTAATGTCGCAAGACAAAATAAATTGATGTTTAATCTGTGCCTAAGCTAGTTACCAAGCTCCCAAACGTCAAATATCAAGTAGATATAGCCCCGAGTAGCTAACGTTCTTGGTGGTCCTCTCTGATGATGAAATCCAGCAGCTTATTCTAAAGGGCTTATTTCAATTCATCATTGGTTAGTTTTAGCTTGCCGATAATCCTTGTGCGATGCATTGGATACGCTTTGCACTTACATAGCAGATGCTGCGGAGTCTGGGCGTTCTTCAAGTATTTGCGACATAAAGAGCTACTTTGCCTTGTTATTAATTTTGTAGGTTTTTCTAAAATGTTTGTCGACTCATGCTTGATAGTGCATTTTGAGTGTTTCATTGTGGCTTTGTAAGGACAAGTTTTGTGTTTCTCATCCCTAAAGAGTTTTTCCAAAGCTTCTTATGCATTGCTACTAGTTGGCTATGAATTATTTCTTTACCGGTCTGGTAGGCGATACCGAAAACGGGTTCAGGTCCGTTATATGTTCTTGTTGAGCCCTTTTTAGCTAGCACTTAACACTCTGATTTTTTGGTATCTAGATGAGCTGTTTATGGATGCCAAAATTGGTTTAAATTTTATTACTGGCGATCTTAATGCCAGTATTGCTGCTTGACTGTCAGACATGTTCCATATTGGATCATTAGCGTATGATTTCAAATCGATTATATTCTTGACACACTAGTCAATAGCAGCAATTTTAGCTTGCAAAACAGACGCATACATAACCAAAATCAGCAAAATATGGTTTCCATGAGGCATGCTTCTATATATTCCTACACTGGTGTAGTTGCAATTTTTCGCCTCATTTGTGTACCAAATAGTTCCTTTAACTAAGCTCGAGTAAATGTTTTCTGTTCACTTGTCTCGTGAAGGTATTATCACTTTAAACTTCTTTAAGATGTGATAATCTTTTGTTGGATCTCACAGTTAAGATTGCTTCTTCAGGCAGCACGTTTGTTTTTCCCGGTAATTGACGTATGTTCATTAATCTGCAGCCTACATGCTGCTTATCTTGCTTCTATTATTACAATGAAGTGTAATTGTGGAAGTAAAATTAGTATTTTCATGAGTGCTGTAAGCATGGTTCTTATCGCTTCACTTATTAGCAGACATGTCATTTTCTGTACTTTCCTTAGCTTGGAAACTGTGCTTTTCAGGTTTTTTCTTTCACCCCATACAAGCGCACTGTAAGTAACGATGGGTTTTGTCTCCACAGTACATAACCATTTGCTTATTGTGGGTTTCAATCCTCATGTGTGTTCGACTATCCGTTTGGATGTATAAAGAACCCTAACGGCATTCGTTGTAGCTCTTTTTAGATGCGCATTGAAAGTCAGTCTGGTATCAAGAGTGAGTAACAGATATTTTAGCACTATTTTTCGATGGTGTTTAGTGTATTCTGCATTATGCTCGATATAGTTCTGTTTGTGATAATGGTAATGTAGTCGTCGTATCCTAAAGCAAATACACCTCACTTCCATGACGAAGCTCCATAGTAAAGGTGACAGCATCTCGTCTTGTAGACACCCGCCAACCACTTCTACTTCTACAGTGCTACCGTACAAAGTACGTAAGTAAGCTGCTATCGTCCGATTCCTGAGCCAGTTTGCACTAAAGGTGTGATGCGTTTGTTCTCTATTGTCCTTGCAATTGAGGTGAAGGTACTATTGCCAAATGCTCTTTTAATATCTAGAAAAGCACCCAATGTAATGACATTGTGTTGGTTTGCACTTTTGCATATGCTTACTAGTTGGTAATTGTTAGTTCGCAAGATTTTCCGGATTGGTATGCATACTGGTTTTGGTGCAAAGACGAAACCTTTAGTGCGCCGCCCCGTATATAGTTTTAACATGAAGAAAGTCAAGCTGAGTGGTTTGTAAAATTTTGCCTGGGCGTACGTGGATCTCACTGGATATGATATAAATATGACCTTGACAATCCGTCAACTGTTTGGTATATGCAAATGTGCTAATCTGGCACTGAAAATTTTGCATACTGCGTTATGCAGAGCAACAAATTTCTTTTGCAGCATGATGAGATAAATTCTATCGGTTCTTATAGACTGAACGGGTTTAAACCTGTTGATTGATTTTCCATTCTAGGTTTTGATTATTTTTTTCGTTAATTTCCAGTTTTTTTTGGGTTCCCGTTTGTTTGGCACCTTAGGAACTTCAGTTAACGATGAACCCAGGAAGTGTTTTTGCAATAGTTCTTGCAGGGTACTTTTAACCGAGTCTGTAATCATTCCGCTTTCGGTCAGCAGCTCCTTGCTCAGAGCTTTTTGAAGGCGAGATAACGTACGTTCATTTTCTACTTTCCTACAGTACCTTTTCTATGAGTTTTTCTTTGCTTTTTAATGGCATTTTTTGTATGTTGTGAGGCTGGTTCTGTATTCATCCCAATCTTCGTTCTTTTTGGCTGTGTTAAATAGCTGTTTTGTGGGTGTCGTTGTTTTATCAAGCTCTTTGTTTCACTAACATTGTTGGGGGTTTGTTTGACAGTTTTTGGACAGCAGGATTAACAATACTGTTCTTTATTAGTTCTAGCTCGTGCGTTAATCATGCAAAAGACAGTCTCTGATTTGGTTAGCTAAAGTTTTGTTGAACAACTCCCAGTCGGCTTTTCTCGGGTTTCTGTACTCCATTACAAGTTTCTCATCTGATTCAATGTTGAATCAAATGTATCTATGATCAGATAACTGTTCATGTGATACCTGTCACATTTTTATCATTATGTTTGCTTTTGAACTGCCAAGCGTAAGGTCGATAACTTCACTGCGCGACACGGTTATAAACGTAGCCGGATTTCCGTTATTTATTATGTCTAAATTAGATATTAGAATAAATTCTATAAGTTTTACTTCTTGGATTTGTGTTCGTACTCTCCCAGATGTATGCGCATTGGCATCGCATCTAAGAATTAGCGGTTTGTTGGTCCTACTGGTAATCAGCCGTTAGATTGCTTCCCACGATGGTAGTCCTGTCTGATCGTAGGGAAAGTAACCGGATTTGATAATAAACTTCCTCCTGATCTAAAACATAAAACCTACAACGGCATTAAGTTTAGTGCATTTCTTACAATAATGCATGTGCTAAAGTTGTGCATAAGTTAGGATGCAATCAGCCTTCCGGTTTTGGATTTACATCCATTGCTTTGTTGACATGGCTTGTAGCATCCGGTTTTGAATACGTTTTTTTTTTAATTCAGGTTTAGTGTTAACTACCCTCCAAGTTTCGATACCGATGTTATTCTATGCCGATATTTGTTTTAGTAAGGTGGCTGGTTCTAATACTCTTCACGGGATTCAAATGATAACCTCTTTGAGTGAAGGAAAGTCTTTGAGATAAATAATCTCAAGTTTCTTATCCTCTATTAGTACTACTGCTGAAAAAGCTGCGCTTTTGCGCTTCTGTTGTTACGGCTATTGTTTTTTTGTATAGGTGAGCTTTGTTCACGCGTCCCTACCGTTAGAATGGAACCGGTTGCTTGAGCTCCCAATTCTTTTTGTTTTTTTAGTTTTCGCATTCCAGCACTCGAAAGCATTTTAGATTTCTTGGGTTCCCGCTCAGCATTGACTGATATTTTTGAATTCTGTTTAGAGTCTGCGTCTTTTTCTTGTAAATTTTGTTTCATATATGTCTTACGAGCCTATCGGCCTGACTCTCCTCGCTTTATATTTTTTAAGTTTTTAATGAGGTTGTTTCTTGTTGGTCTAGACAATACGCCAAGATTTTCCAGCACTGCTTGCCCGTGAGACATGTCCACAACAGCAAGATGTTTGGGTTTGTCTGCCGTGCCTGCTGACCAAAGTCAGTAAAATGTTGGTTCTTGCTACGACACTACAGCTTCGGCTGGAAAAATTGGTTTGTGTGACGGTAGTATTAAAGTACGAACGGATTTTAGGCCGCGAACCAGGATTATCCCAGTGCAGATAGTAAAGCTGCGTACCGTAACACCCTATCTACCTTTTGATCCACCACCTGGAGACGCGCCCGATAGGTAGCACAACCACGGGTACCTAGCGGAATTTGTGCAGCCCTCACCTTTTGCACATAAATGCACTAGTACGCATACCGGAATTGGGTAAATTGCTGACCGTTTTAAAAGTATAAAAGACAAAGCAACTCACATAGACCCTGGCGTATTGGACTGCTTACACTGCTGAAAGGACGAGTCTCTCCTAATATGGTTTTTGCAATAGAACTTGGCATTTCCTCTTTTTTCAAAATTAAATCTTGTTTTACCACTATTGGTAAAACTCTAAAACCTAAGCCGTGCCTCAAGTTCTTGTCTACATTTTGAACTGGGCTTTAAAACTTAAAGTAAGTTCAGATTTATTGGCATGGTAAAGCCAACAAAGAACAATGGTTCATAGCCATGCTTTCAATTCTTGTCCAAACCGACTCACGGAATTGAAAAGAGTTAGTATTGCTCTAAACCAACAACTGCTCCCGCTCGTTTTGATTGTACACGTTTAAGTTTAGAACGCGCAGACGCTCTACCGCTATGGAAGAGAGTCGATCAAAAGATTAGCTTTGTTTTGACTACTACAACATTGTAATGCGGTACGTCTCGGTTGTTGACCAGGTTTACGCCGGAGTTGGGTATTTTAAAAGCAACAAACCCATATGGTTAAATGTAAGCCCTTGTTAGTCATTTAGTTTACGTCTATACGTAGTATAGAGAGCTATCCAGAATGCACCACAAGGAAGAAATTAACATTACACCGCTTTGCACAAAAAATCCAAGAGAAACCAGCCTTTTTACATTTGCATCAAATGGTACACGTCGTTTTGCGATTATGTTCTGATAAGCGTCAACAGCAGAGAGAATGGAAGTACAGTTGATTTGCAAACCAAACAAATAAAAACAAAGAAATTAAGAATATCTTTCAAATCCCAAGACATTTGCCATATTTTATCCATCCGTACTCTTAACAATCAAGAAGAACCGGAGTCATCTATATACTCTTTTTTCAAATATGCTCTGTTTGAACCAAGTTAGAAAAGAATGCTGTATTAGCGCGTTTTATGTAGGGAGAATGTTCTTCATTTATCTTTTTTTAGAAGACAATTTGGGCGGCGTTAACGGTATTTGAAATTTGATTTGTAGTCTTTATTTTTTGACAAGTATCTTTTCTTGTGTCTAATTTTGATCCAAATTTTAGAGAAACAGATATATACTCATCACATACTACATCTACTTTCTGTGTTTTATCAAACCCTTCACTGTTCAAATCAGCAACAAACTTTCTCTTGTAGTCAGCAAAGATGTTTTCTAAATCTCAGCAAAGATAATTGGTACTCACTGCACCATTCATCGCCACCATATTAAAATTTAGAGATTTTTGCTCTGTATTATCTTCGCCAAAAACTCTGCTGTATTTTCAAAATTAAAAAAGTGATTCAGAGCTACCAACTTAAATTGTTTTGTTTAGAAAACGCGCGATGTTCTAGACATTGTCAGTAGATGTTTTTTGTTTTATAAAAAAAGTTTACTTTGATTAATTTGGTTTGAATGTAAGTGCATATATTTGTGTGATAAATAAGAGAGAACTATCGACCTGGCAACAACGGAAAGCTATGATTCCCTCTGGACGAGATCACGGGCTAAAAAGTGTATACAACATTATAAGAGATAGAAATAGTATTTGTAAACAAACGGTACGCACTACTTGTCAAACGACCATTTTGTTTGTTTACTTTTACATATATCTACTACAAGCTAAAGATACATTGCATTTATATTTCGTGTTCAACGTTTGATTTAAATAATTTTAATATCTACCTGCTTCAAATGCTGCTAGAACCGATTCTAAAGTTTGAGGTTATAATTATGTCAACATAAATTGATAAGACCGTAGACAGACACAAATGTACTTCTTTTTCTACATGTTTGAGACAAACAAACACATTACAAAAGTATACAGATTACTCGTCCAGAGGGAAGCGTAGCTTTCCGATGTTGCCAGGTTGATGGAGAGATCTATTAGTTTTGATTTCCATAGTAAATTTGATGTTTCTGTATTGGTTGTTTAGATGATCAAGAAACTTAGATAATTTGAGATGACCATAGACCAAACAATAAGCGTGCCGTCAATATATCTAAACCAGATTTTAGGTTTCAATATTGATGACTGTGTCAAAAAATGTCTATAAAAATGTTAGTTAAAACAGACGTTAGAGGAGAACCCATAGCAGTACCAAAAATTTGGTTGTAAAATTTGTTATCAAGTTGGAAGTAAATGGATTATAAACGCTTATCAATAAGAGAAACCAAACTTAAATCTTTGTCATGGTGGGATCTTAGGGTTCAAGCTCTACAGCTTCAAAAGGTTGAATAAAATGCTGAGAGTTGAAGATATGAAAAGAGGTTTTACTGACGATAAGTCAAAGAGGTATACCTTGTTTGTAGTGTCGTCTACATCCACGAGCTCTAATATCTAAAGACTTTCCACTTCCAAATCCAATCCAAAATTTGCATTGTTACTCTACATTGATAAGATCACAGATCAATTAGGGAAACTTTTCCATAAGAATGGTATTAAACCCACAATCAACTCGACTGACAAAATCTCTCAGATTCTTCCTTCTTCCAAAGACAAATTTTCTACTTTTTCATTTCAAAGTGTATACCAAAATCTTTGTTGATGTGGTTTAGTCTACATTGGTGAAACCGGTCGTTCCGTCATCGCACGCATTTCAAAACAATATAGATTTTCATAACGATTCGGTGATTGCAAAATCTTCATTCTTCTTCAATAAGAAAATCCAAATCAAATTATTAAACACCCCAAAAACTTCAATCGTGATCATGGTTTTCAGCTATTCCCTCTACGGTTCTTGGTTATTACTGCTTTATCAAAAACACGCTCTTTTTTGACCATAACATAATCAAAGTCGCGTTTAACCAATCACGACGATACTTTTCGATTTCGATTACTTACTTGTTTAAGTTCTTCGATTTCTGTCACGCTCTGATAAATCCCTTTACAAATGTAGGCAAAACGTTGGCAACTTTCGTTCCAACAATAAAACATTCCGAACCTGGAAGACGTTCTTATCTTAGTATAGACTCCGGTCGTAGAAACCTTCCTATTACAATAACAATTTTTTTTCTCAAACCTTTGTACTTTCCAAACTTTGTCACAAACTTGTCATATTTTTGTGCACTTTAACTTCTCTTAGTCGTTGTCGTGATTATAACATCATTCCTACATTCCTCAAAATCAAGTTCCACATTCAGACACATTCCACTTAAAAGATTCTTCATCGTGCTAGTTGGCCAACACTCTATGCCCGGATGATTAAAGTCTTTTTGACAACATTACTCACCAGCAGTCTGATACCACTCTACGGCTAACCGCTAAACCTCATCTCAAAAAGTTTCAACGATTGGAATCCAAGAATCACAAAGTTTCATCTCTTACTGTCTCTTTGTAAACAGTCGTCAATTTATCTAGCTTTTTTATATAGTTTGAATTTTGTAATTGCTCTCAAACGCATTTTCACACACTTTCATTTCAAGGTGTATACCACATCCTTTGTTCATGTGGTTTAGTCTACATCGGTAAAACCGGTCGTTTCGTCATCACACGTTTTTCAGAACATGATCGTTGTTTAAGAAAAAGGCATATTTTTAAGTCTGCGGTTACTGAACATCATTTTACTATAGGTCACAATATAGATTTTGATAACAATTCGGTGCTAATTCTCCATTTTTCTTCAATAGAAGAATTTGTGGAAGCAAAGATTTCATCAAACACCTCAATAATTTTAATCATGATAATGATTTTGACCTATTCTTTATATAGTTTCCGGTTATTGCTTAACCAACCGCGACGTCTTCTTAAGTCGCATCTATGGAGGTTAGAATCTGACTTGGTTCACTAGTTGATTAATTAACATGTAGGAAACTATGAAGTTGTTAGTTAGATAGTAAATATTACAACCGCGAATTTCAAAAAATGTATTTGAATTATTCGCGGCATAATATTTCTAACTGTACTACGCAAGTGCAAAAATTTGTTTATATACTTGCAGAAACCATCTTAGAGACCAGTGGACAGCTGTTTCGTCCTATTTGGACTCCTCAGCACTGGAATACTCTAATGCAGTTTCCACAACTATATAAAACAAATTGCCATAGTTTTAATCACATTCGGGTGTTAATTGATTAACACATCTGAGGCTAAACGCCATCTCGTAGGAACGGAGCTACGCACGAGTTAATCCACATGTAGGAAACTATGAAGTTGTTAGTTAGATAGTAAATATTACAACCGCGAATTTCAAAAAATGTATTTGAATTATACGCGGCATAATATTTCTAACTGTACTACGCAAGTGCAAAAATTTGTTTATATAATTGCAGAAACCATCTTAGAGACCAGTGGACAGCTGTTTCGTCCTATTTGGACTCCTCAGCACTGGAATACTCTAATGCAGTTTCCACAACTATATAAAACAAATTGCCATAGTTTTAATCCCATTCGGGTGTTAATTGATTAACAAATCGGAGGCTAAACGCCATCTCGTAGGAACGGAGCTATGTACGAGTTCATCCACATGTAGGAAACTATGAAGTTGTTAGTTAGATAGTTTCCTACATGTGGATTAACTCGTACGTAGCTCCGTTCCTACGAGATGGCGTTTAGCCTCAGATTTGTTGATTAACTAACTTTGTAGTGGTTCTTTGTTAGGTTTAGGTTTCTCAATCACGACGCCTACTTTGGTCACAACTTTTACTTTTCGTAATAACATTTTAGTTTGTCTTTAGTCACAACACCCACCAATGTTGGTTGACAAAATGTTTAACAATACAAGATAAGACAGAAGTTAGCTGTCTTGATGATATCGAGATACAAAATGTCAATGAATAAAATTCACAGATATCGCAAATCTTACAATTATTGGAAGGTGTTGAAAACAAACACAATACTACCTACGTAATATAATGAACAAAGTTTATTACAATTTCCAAAAATAAGAATGCATACATAAATAATAAAAAAATAAAAAAACACAAATAACTAGTATTCTAGGTACATATTAAAAAAGAATATGGTCGTATGATAATTCAGCAAACGTTTGTATTTAACATTTGTCCATGAAATACCTGAGAATTGTTTCCCATAACCTCTTCATCGCTGGAAGATGATGAATCAACAACACAAATGACTTACAGCGAATTTTTTGTCATAACAAATTATGAGCAAGACCGTTCATGATCAAGAATTGCTGCGCGCTGATAAAACAGAGCTTCCAGTGACATGTGTAAAGAGAAATCCGATAGCGTTATCTTAAATCCATGCACTTGAACAAACATCATGGCATGTAAATAGGCCGGCGTCACTAATTCTTTCTATTTCTATTTCTATAAAAAAAAACAACAAAACTAAATGACTACCGGATTTTTTTATGGCGGTTCACAGTTCTACAGCTTCTACGATTATGACACGTTTTGAGCTACGTTACCACATTTTTTCAGATGTAAAAGTTGCAAAGTAGAGATTTCATCTTTGGAAATGTGCATCCACAGTTTAAAAATTGAATTTTTTTCAACAGTTTGTCGCGTTCGCCATTCCTTGTTATATTTAAAAAAAACTTACAGCAGATTGGACTTGCAATGAAAACATTTCGCGACGCGAAATAATTGACATGCCTTTTTTATTAAATTCTCCTATTAATATTAAACAAATGCGCCACTGACTATAAAAAAGCATGAATCATTTCTCTAGTCTTAACAGATTGATCACGCTTTACAGTGAAATCGTGATTTAAACTAGTAATTACTGATAGTTTTTATTATAAAACTTTATAAATCAGGTTTATTAAATTATTTTGTTTAAGCATTTGAAAATTTGAACATAAATTATCGGTTTAGTAGAACATGTGTGTTTTAGTCGAGTTGCTTTTGGTGAGCACCGCGGCTTTTTTTGCGGCTAAGAGTAGCTTTGTCGATGTCGTAATATTACACCAGCATCGAAACCGCCACAATTTTTGTATTGAAATGATTTGCTTAATAATTTAAAATAACTAATAAACTATTAATCGAAAACGGTGCAAGATAGAAGAAAGTTGCACGTAAACATTTTTATAGAGAACAAAATTTACTATAAAAAAGTCGGCGGAAGGGTACAATAACGTTCAATAGTTTACAAGATACAAGTGTGCAAAGTTGCACCAAAATTACATTAAAATTCTGTAACTCTTAAACTATTAGATATAATTATACATTCCCGCAAACTTTTTTCTAGTAAATTTTGTGCTTAATAAATTATTTAAGTGCAATTTTTATCTATATTATACCGTTTTTGCAGCGTACAAGGTGGAAGCTCGGGCGGATCTAATTCTGCAATTACTATAATCATTTTTTATCACTGCTGAGTGAAATTAAGACATATTATAATTTTAAAAGATAAAACGAATTATAAGGAATATCTTGTTTAATAATACAAATACAAAAAATGAAGTGAAATTAGACACCACCGCAAGTTCCAGATTTGTTTCATCGTTTCGTTACACGAGCCTTCGAGTTAAGCTCTCTATAAATGTTTTCAATACTAAAATAAAACAAGTGACATTAACGTTTAACAAACAATTGACAATTGTAAATTCAATAGTATTTTTTCTCACTAGCGTCAAAAGTGCAGCATAGCATACGGAACGTCAATAAGAATAACTAATGCTATGAGACTTTTGACGAGAGTTGCATACATTATTTTTTGTGCTGTTTTTTTTTGCAAAATTAAATCTATTTTTGAAAAAAATTAAAAAAAATGCTATTAAAAACACGATAAATTCAATGTCGGCACTACATTTATTACTAACAACATCTATCAACTTTGACAATCAGTTTAAAATCTTAGGTTAGTTTGTATTACTATTCGTAGCATACGCATACTACCATTTTTGAAACATAATACTCGAGTATTCAAATTTATGAGATTTTTAAAACGTTTTTTTTTACAATATAAAAAGATTTGAGAAACTTTTAAATGTATTTTATACTAGGCACTGACTTCTATTTAAATAACAACTGACTTTTAAAACATAATTTTACATAGATTTCAATTTGTAACTTTGAGGCTCTAATATTTTTTCGTAATTACGTAACTACACTAATGAACGAATATTGTTGTTTGCGATAAAGGCTGCACAAACAATTATTTCACGACATATGAAAGGATAAGACTAATAGATAAATTGGCCATGAAATAACATTCATTTATTTTTTAAATATAGGTAATAGTTATTTCATGGTTAATTTTTGTCTATTGGTCTTATCATTTTCTATGTTGTGCAATTATTTTTAAATTTACAGTTACTTGTCAATTGTTTGTTAAGAAACATTAACTACAAATAAAGTAATATTTACTTATTAAAAAAATTATTCATTGAGAATATTATCATTGAGCATTCTCGTAAACCAAATTGGTGGGCATTGCGATCAAGTTGACTGTTATGACCAAAACTGAGGGTGGGAGTTGTAACCATAGCAAATCGTTCGTTACCAAAAGTAAATGTGAGTGTTATGCCAAAAATTAGAGTGGGCGTTGTGACCAAGATAGCTTTTGTGTTATGTTATGGCGTTATGAAAAAAAGCATGGGTAGGCGTTGTGACCAGCAGACGTTGTGACATTGGTCCCAATTCACTACATGTCGAAGGTACAATTTCTTTACGATACGAAGTACACTGCCTCAAAAAAGTAATTGGACACTTTTAAGCGCGACCTGCAAGGTGGTGGTGGTGACACGTTGAAATTTCAACGTGTCACCACCGTTTATAACTATTTACAGTAAACTTTAGACACATAGTAAAATCAGACTATGAGATGGCTCTGCCATCAAACACTTTTAAATTGTAACTTCGTCATACTTAAATATAAGCTATAAGGGGCGTCAATGCAATTGTGGGAACTATATTAGGGTGTATCTCCTACTACTGATGAGCCCCAAAAGGGCGAAACGGTCGTCCATTAGTTCACTCTGGTGGCGTTTGCACAATTGCATTGACATTGCTTACCCCCAATGTCCTTTTACGTTGTGGTTTTATCCCGACGAATTATTCACAGCGTATTTTGAATTTCGCGAATGTTAAACTAATTTCAACGTGTCACCACCGTTTATAGTTATTTACAGTTGTTGTTAACGTTTATGGTGGTATGAAAGTGTGCAATAATCCTGGTAATAATGGAGAATATCGAAGGCGAACATATTGTCGGCGATGTGGATCGTGGTTCTCTCAAAAGGAAGCAAAGCTTGCACACGCGACAAAGAAAAAAGAAGATAAGATGAAGTTATATTTTTTTTCGTACTTGCTTCATCTACATTATTTTAACGCAAAAGATATTCCAATCATATGCCCGTTGGAAGGCTTCGACTTGGTGTCTAATCACAAAAGCAAAACTTTTCGCTGTATCTACGTATCTCATACGTGAGGACATGCTACAACAAAATATTTTTTGGAAATCCAGCTAAAATTGCTCGGGACCATTTAATTGCTAAGATGATGAACGTGCACAAACCCGATCGCAAAAGATGTCGCAAAACTCCAGAGAGCCATCATAAATTTACCGTAAAATATACTGTAAGTTCTTTCCGTCTCCAAAATGTTTCATGCACAATAGGTACGTGTTTGCAAAAGACAAAAAGACGGACAAAAATGTGAACAAGGCGTTAGCTGTTAAAAATTTCTATATTGAAGGGAAAGAAAAGCCATTATGGCCGCGAAAAATCGCGCCGAATTTATCTATCGTCGAAATACAGTATAACGAAGTTGTGGAAGTTGTATAACGAAAAAGCGGATGCACAGTCACAGGTTCATTACAAATACTTCTCAAGAACATTCAACAAAGATGTTAATATTGGATTCGGCACCCCAGCTACTGATGTGACAGGGTATTGCATTCGAACGCAAAACCAAATTAATATTGCCAAAGCAAAAAGTGACAAAAGGCGATTAAAGATGGAACTGAATGTGCATGAAGTCAGAGCCAAACAATTTCACAAACTCATGAATGAAACTCCTGCCAATGGTTTGACGTTTTGTTTTGACCTACAACAAGTGCAGGTTTTGCCCAAAATGCCAATACAAGAGACGTTTTACGCTCAACAGGTTGCTCTATATATTTTTTTGTATTGTTGGAAACACTTCAGCAAATCCCATCATTTATAGTTGGATTGAACATGTTCCGCCTTTTCCATTTCTTAAAAACCGTAAACATCCCGGAAGAAGTAAATGGTCTTAGATTTTTCGCGGACGGATGTGGTGCACAGAATAAGAACAGTCACATAGTGCATACACTTCTCATTTGACTGCACATGTTTGTACCCAAAACCATAACCGAGATTAGTATTATCTTCCCAGTACGAAGGCACTCTTACTTGCCTGCAGACAGAGTGTTTGCAAAGGTAGAAAAGCTTATAAGAGCAGAAACTATTATAAAACAACCAGAAATTTACTGGGAAATGTACTCTGCTGTTAGAGATGCGAGAAGGCGTGGTGTCGAGTAGAATCTAATAGACATTAAACACGTTCTGCAATTTTAAAAAAAGGTCAGAGGAATAAGCGCTGCAATTTTTTTTTAAGAGATGTACCAATCAAGTGCTTGTCAAAACTGAGACATTGTATCGTAATGATGATAAAACCAAGAAATACCAAAGTTTGTTGAAACCTAGAAAACGTTTGGAGTAGATTGTTCTGCCTGAACTACTCATAGGAAGGACTATAAAAAAAGGTTGATAGCATCAGAAGTCTTGTGGTGGCCATGGTCGGGAAAAAATGGACAGAAGATCCAGAGCTAACATGAATGAAAGCAGTTTTCGACAATAATACTAATGCCGAAGAGAATACAAATGCAGAACAGAGTGACGATTGCACATGTGCAGACGAGGAGAATATACAATTTGTGTAAATGTGTTTATTAAAATTATGTATAAAATTATAATAACGTTTCTAACGATCAAATAGCATTAAAGTCCCTCATTGACATGCAAACCACGTTATGTCCAAGACATTTTTGTATTTTTCTGTAAAATGCCTAAGTACTCCAGTCGTGCAAATTGTGTCCAAATTGTACATGTTTTTTCACATTTATTGGCACAGGCATAAACACTTAAAGTTATTTCTTAAAAGCAGGACAGTTTTTATCCTCTCCTGAAAAAATGTTTTCTGAAAGTCTGCTCCTCAATTAAGTTTTATTTGATTTTGCTAACTTTGTATTGCGTACTTTTAATTGTAATTTTATTACAAACAATTTCCTGTGATGTAGGTGAATAATTGTGCAATCTGAATTATACATCATATAATAACTATAAAATAGGTATATATACCCATGTTTAAAATTGAAAAAACTGCTAATATTAAAGAATATTATCAAAAGCAAAATAATAAATTATCTTACCAATAAACCTATACGTGCAGCAATTACTCGGATAGAAAATCTACATTTTCCTAAAGCAATAATCTTCCCTCTAGTTTCTAGTGATAATTCTGCTTGTCCAGGAAGACGTGGCATTTTGCACAAAATTTACTTACTAAACAACACTAAATATTATACAATACAAAATGTATTTTAAGTAACCTCTTTATATACCCTACTTAGTAATGGCGGAGCCTTGGGCAGAAGGGAACATTACTGGGGGTATAGAATACCCCCTCAGAAAAACGGGGTTTTGGGTCTCTGGAAACACTGCTTTTAACGTAATTTTGTTGAGAATTTCTGTTTTGCACCCTATATTGATTTATTAACATTGTCAAAAAAAGTAAAATAATAAGTAAAAGTAAGGAAAAAAGTATACAATAATATAAGTTTTAAAATAAATTATTGTTTTGTAATTATTCCGTTAAAAAGTTTTACTTCTTTGTATTATTATATTTTGTTGATGTTATTGTATTTGTTTTATTATTATTTATTACTTAAAGCAAGACGAAACATTATTTCTTTATTTAAGGATATTTGCATTTTCTCATCTTATTTTGACATGATATTTCTTTAAAGCGGGGGTCCTGCTCGTATCTGAAACGTCCCGGTCTACTTAGAATTTCTGCATTACGTCGAAATTTAGTGGGGCAACTATTGTGACACATAAATTTGTTTCTAATAGTATGAAAGAATGCTTAAAATTTTGGTATTTTTTTAGTTTGTTTTTAAATTTTTATTGAACATTTTTAGCCTCAAGTAAAAATTTTTATACTTTCTATTGGCCCAATAATTTTTGTTTGCCATTGCGTACTTTACAATAAAAATGATAACAATGTTTGAAAACATTTTTCGTAAAACCTTACTTTTATTGTATTTAATAAAAGTTCCATTTTTTAAATTTTGTCATATTTTTTATATTCCACTTGTTCTTTTAGTTATAATATAAATAAGATTTAAGAAAACCGTCTAAAAATAAAACTTTACAGGCACAGATAAGTAAATTTTAATTACGCATACCTTCTGTCTAATACTTAAACCAGTAGGTTGTTATCATCCATAAATTGGGTTAAATTAGCAAAGTTGAAGCATTTTTTTCTGTGTATTACAACAGTGTAATCAAAAAAACAATTGAACATCGGATTTTATCTATATTCATAAAAATCCATTTTCCATGAAAAAATGCAAACTACGAATAAACGTTTGTAATGGGTATTAAGATTACAATTTTTCAACCAGTAATTACATTCAAATGATGATAATACTTCTTTTACAAAGAAAATCGGAACGTTGACTTTAATTTAATCCGAAAATATTAAAAATTTAGGCTAATTAAAACAGCAATTTCATATTTTGGCATGCAGTTTAAATTTATTCGAGCTATCAATAGAATTTTTTAAAATTTAGTTTAATTATAAATGACATAACAAACAATTATTTTCGGGTTTTGAACCGCGTTCCATATTTACACTTTTCACAAAATTTATAAAACTTACAAACTTTGAAAAATTTACAATGTTTAACGTTTTGACAGTCATGTCGTTGTCTTCTTCAGAAAAAACTGAAACTGAAGATATAGGATCCTGACAAGCCTTTATATTACGCCGTTCGGGTTAGTGGTCCGTGACGGTTCCGTTAGTTAGTTAGTTTTTCGGAACATGTTTTTCCATATTGGCGCTAGATCAATTCTATTATTCCTATTAAAATTGTCGTACTTCTGGATTTCAATGGCCTTCTTGTATAGTCTAGGCCAGAAGTTTTGGGATTTAGCCAACATTGTTGCCTCTTCAATCATGTGATCGGTGTCTAAAAAGTGTTCCGCAACAGCAGATCTTGTGTTATGTTTCTTTGTATTCGCCTTATGTTTTTTTAATCTGGTAGCTATGTTGCGTCCCGTTTGTCCTATGTAAGCCAGCCCACACGAACAAGGGATGTGGTAGACCCCTAGTTCTTAGAGTGGTGCTTTTGTTTCTTTTGATTTTGAAAAATTGGCGGCTGTTTTATTTGTTGCAGTGAAGAGCCTTATATGTAAGAAAAGAAAGAAGTTGCCACTGGTTCCTCCTTCTTTGGTTTTTCTTTACTGTGTTTGTTAATTGGTCGATATATGTCTGCTTTTTTAAAACCGTTTTTTATTAAAGCGTTTGTTAGGTGACCTAGCTCGGTCTTTAATGTGTTCGGTTCACTGATTGCTTTGGCCCTGTGTACTAAAGTTTTTAGAACTGCAAACTTCTGAACTGGATGATAATGTGATTCGGCGTTGAGGTATCTGTCAGTATGTGTCGGTTTTCTATATACTTGATGTCCCAATTTGTTGTCCGTATTTCGAGTGACCAGTACGTCTAAGAACGGAATGCTTCTGTTTGTTTCCTTTTCCATGGTGAATTTGATGTTAAAATCTAACTGGTTGATGTAATCAAAAAAGTTGTGTAGTGCTTTTGTTCCATAAGACCAAATTACAAGTTTATCGTCTACATAATGTAGCCAGCATTTTGGTTTGAGGGTAACTTTTTCTAATGCTCTTTCTTCAAATTCCTCCATAAATATATTGGCGATGACTGGAGAAAGTGATGATCCCATGGCTGCCCCTTAAATTTGTTCGTATACAATATTGTTGAATGAGAAGTACGTGGACTTTAAGCATAGCTCAATTAGTCCGTTAAGCTCCTTATCCGAATCCGCTTTTCGTAATTTGGTCTTGATAATCTCCAGTGTTTGTAAGTTTTCTAAGTTTTATAAATTTTGTGAAAAGTGTAAATATGGAACGCGGTTCAAAAAGCGAAAATAATGATTTGTTAAAAAATCATGGCCTCGAAAGCCTCTAAAATAAAATGACTTATAACTTTTTTAATTAAGGGCGATAGCATTTATTTAAAACTTGAGCAGAGAACATAAATACAGAAATAGAAAATTCGGCGAAAAAAAAATTAAATCTTTGTGGTACAATTTAGATATATATTTGCAGCAAAAAATCATGTTCTTTGAACACTTGAGCGGGTGCTTATAAAGAATGGTTAATAACCTCGTAATATTGCTGCAAGTAATGTCTACAATGCCAATGTTGTCAAATTCAACTAGCCGTTCTGTTATAACGTAAGTTTGGTTGCCTACCTTGCAGGTCGCTCTTAAAAGTGTCCAATTACTTTTTTGAAGCACTGTACATAATGCACAGAAACAAGGCAAATTTATTTTAAGCCGCGAGGGGAGTTTTTAAGTTAGTAGCGGATAGTAGAAGTTTGTTTTGACGTTTTTTGTGTAGTGTTTTTTTTCTGCAATAATTTTTAACTAAGGACTTTGACTGGTCAGATTGAATTACGTCTTTGTATATTTGTTATTGTGAACGTTGTCTGTTAATTCTTATTTATCCACATTTTATACAAAGTTGTTTTGAAACTTTTTTTAATGTGTAAAAAGGCTAAAGTAGCTGCCGTTGCAAGATAATGAACATTGATATTCTTCTCCATTTCAATGTTTATAATTGTCACTACCGGTGATATCAGTCTCTATTGACGCTACAACAGTTTGTGTGAAAAGAATTTAGCTACAGTTTTTTTTTGCTATTTCCTTTTGCTTTACCATTACAACATGGTTAACAATTCAAGCTTTGGGATGAATAAGATTATTTGATTGACTGGCTGCAAAAACAAAATGTTGCAAATAGTCGATATTTTTAATAGTAATTTGGCTTACTTATATTAACTTAGGTAATTAAATAATTAATTCAGACTTCTTCGTTTAGGAGGGGCATATAAAACCACTTTAATTTATTTTTGTGGCAACGTTTCGTGCTGTAAATCTCAAAAACGTTAGTCAATTTAAAAGATGCTCACGTCAATCAAAATTTAAAATGATAGCATATTTATATATTAAATAAACATAAGTTTATTTATAACAATACCTAAAGACTTATTAATAACAAATACAATAATAAAAACAACGATGGGTTAGAAAAAATGTATCAACGAATGTTTGTAAGACGGATGATAGCAACATGTTGACATATACGGACTACAGCGTCACAGTTCACGAGATCCTGAAAAACGTCTAATATAAACTCAGGCAAGTTGAATGAACGTAAATACTAAATTCCAGCTTATAACTTCTTAATTGTGATTGGAGAAAGTAAATATAGTATGTAATAGTATGTATTCAAAACTTATTTGAATTACGCGGGTATAAAATCAGGTTTCAACGTTTCCATCTCTATAGCCATTTACATACTATTATTCATACATAGCAAATTTATACTATGAGATGGCTTTAACATCGTATTTCACTTAAGTAAATATACTACGTTTTAGGTACCTTTAAATGTATGTGATCACTTATTTTTTTCTAAAAAATTTTCATTTTGGTGAATAATTTAATACATTGTTGTACAAAAAATATAGCGTAAAATTTGTAAGAAACGTACTTTTACCCTCGCTTTCGGCTCGCACAGCAAACTTTCACACTTATTAAAACAAACAATACGCAAAAATAAACAATGTTGTTAAAAACAGAATAATTTTATAATCGCCAACTAATTATATTAAAGTCATTACATAAAAGACATCGACATAAGAATAATAAAAAGATAATTTTTTTAAAACTATTTTTTAATTATAATATATGATACCGATGATACGCAGTTAAATTTTTAATAAGAAATTCTATTGAATCACGATGGTTTTCGTCCCTTAAAATTTTTACTGATTTTAAACAGCAGATATCAGGTACAATGTGAATATTTGTAGTACTGGAATACGGGTCATTTATTTGCAGTCAAATATTTACACGGTGTGATTACTGAAACGTAAACTTTTGATTTTATTGTGATTTATGTTAAAAAACAAGCGCAGAATTAATCAAATACAAAATATATGTATAAATTTATTTATTTAGTCATTATTGTTTTAATTGATATATATTGTTGCCCTTGTTTGTATTTATGTTTAAAGGGATTAATATTATGTTAATTATGCTCGGTTTCTACGAGATGGCGTTTGTTTCAACTTTCACTTATGGAAATTAATATTATATATTTTCCCTTATCTGTTTTGTTTGTTTGTTAATTTGAAACTTAACATGATTGTTTTATTGGTATTATTAATTGCGGTTATATATATATATATAGACATATAAACCGGTTGCTGTTGAGCCCGTAGAATATATAAACGCTACGCTCTTTAGCCCGAAGAAACGCTATTAAGCCCGGTTTCGGGCTCATCTACGTATCCATGTGTATATAATCAAAATACGATTATATAAGCATCAAAACGTGTAAATCCAAAAATTTGGCCGGGCTTCATATTGTACCGTTTATATCTGCATTATATATAAAATAGTTCAGAGTTAGTCGCTGCAGAGGTCGCTTTTATATACAAACTGTCTACAGACACGGACGGTACGTTGTGTAGCCCAACATGCGACAACGTTGGATGGGCTTAATAACAAGCAGTAAACGTATACTCTAAGTGTATTTTACTTTAGTATTAATTTTATGCACTTTTTGAGTATCATCACGTTTTAATAATTTTTCACAAAAACAATACAAACGGTTTTAGTCAAAAATCGGAAGTTGATTTTTAAAAACGTTTGCAATTTCTACGTGATGCTTGTACGTACATATGTAGAATGTGGTACTTTTGTAACTATTAAATTAAATTAAAATTAAAGTATTGAAAAAATTATTTGAAAACCTCTAAAGTGATTTGGATGAAAAGTACAATATAAGTAGCTAAGAAACTTTAAAGTTATAAGAATGATTTGTTGGTTCATTCATGATGTGATATCTATAAAATAATTTGAAACATAAATACATACATTTAATAAAAACGTTATAACGAAAAAGATATGTCTTAGGATATGATATTAGCATTTCTCATATAATTTTTTTTCTTTTAGTAAAAATCTTTAAAAACAATGTAGGAATCTCGTTTTGTAGTGTAAAAATTCTTAGAAGCATGGAAATTTTTTAGTATTCTGAAAGAGTTTTGTAGAATCAATTGGAAAATATTACTTCTCGTGAAATAATTATGGAAAGTTATGATAATTTTGCAGATAACACTGTACAATTAAAAAAAAATAAATTTGGTTTTACTAACACAAAGCTTTTACAAACAAAATTGAAAAAAAAAGAATTGTCCTAGCAGAAAGAGACACAAAACAAAACTTACAGTCATAAATTTTAAAATCGACACAGAGTTTTTAAGTAATTATGATGACAATTTACTTAGAAGTAAGAAAAATAATAATTAAGACAAACAGTTAATCCACTTCTTAGAAGAAATAAGATATTTTTTAAAAGTTTGAGTCATTTCATATGAAATCGTCTAAAAGTAAAAGCTGACTTATTTTAGAGTCCTAAATAAGAAATCTACGCACATTTAGTTTTGATGAACGCCCGTTTTCACCTGACCGAATTGAAAAACATAATTTTTATGCTTTTTTTGAGTGCACAACGAAAATTTATTCAATACCGATCAACAATGACGCTCTGCTAAAAATACGTTTTTTAACTTATTTTCAGTGATTTTTAACTGACTTTAGTGTCTTGGTCGTTTAATGTAAGCACCTAATGTAATTCAGAAATTAAGTTTACATATCCTAAAAAGAATAAACCCAACAACTGATCAAAAAAACCCACTTTTTGTACAAAAAAAATGCTTGAAATTCGATGAAATCGCGTTTTCTAGGCTACATTGGTCGTCTTGTTGTCACATTCTTAGTGCCTATACACTTGGTTTTTTAAAGCAAATTTCTTAGTAATTTTATTAGGTTAAAAATATTATTTGCAATTGGTTACTTTTTTGTGTGAAAATTCATAAAACACTACATGTTTGTTTTCTATATATTTTCTATGTATTTGATCTGTAGTTCGTTCTAAGCTTTTTTTAATAGTTTGTGACGGTCTGATTAATGATAAATCTGTTACTTCAATCGGCATTTAACGTCCACATAAAGGAACAAATAAATTGAGTGAAAATGTTTCAGACTACTTATTAGAATTCCTCAATTTCGTTATTTGAAACAGAGTATTCTATTTACTATCACATACATATTTTAATTTCAACTAAAATTTCATGATAATGTTGTATGACATACTGAATGCCCAAAACTAACTTTTCAATTTATTTCCGATTTATTAAAAAAACTTTGTGTGCGTAAATAACAATAAATAGGTACAAACATGTAAACAGGTTGTTGTTGAGCCCGTAGAACATATAAACGCTACGTTCTCTAGCCCGAAGAACCGTTATATATTTCAGTTTTAGGCGCATCTCTGTATATATGCGTATGTCATCAAAATACGATTGTAGAATCATTATTTTTTTTATCATGCGGTATATTGTAAGTTTGATTTAAAAATTAATTTGTGTCAAATGATGACAAATAACACAATCTACGTTAGTCGTGCAACTTGCGGCAACAGTTAAATTTAACATTTCTTTAAAAAAGTTGCCAAAAACAGAGTTACATGCGGATTTTAAATCTACAGAAAGTTTATTTGTTACGTCAATACTAATCAAGTTAAATGAAACAATAATTATTAGATCGGAAGATGTTTAAGAGAGTTATCTGCAAAGACTAAACGCAAATGTTTAAATTTCAAATCATTGTCAAATTTCGCTTAATAACTACGTTTAGAGCGTGTATAATATTGGCAACGCAGCCGGGGTTAACAGCGCACTAATAACGTCGTGTAGAAAGGCGTTACCGCCCGGGCTCATCGGGCACCTGTTTACATATCGGGCTCAATTGCGTGCAGTTTATAACTATATATATATATATATATATATATATATAGACATATAAACCGGTTGCTGTTGAGCCCGTAGAATATATAAACGCTACGTTCTTTAGCCCGAAGAAACGCTATTAAGCCCGGTTTCGGGCTCATCTACGTATCCATGTGTATATAATCAAAATACGATTATATAAGCATCAAAACGTGTAAATCCAAAAATTTGGCCGGGCTTCATATTGTACCGTTTATATCTGCATTATATATAAAATAGTTCAGAGTTAGTCGCTGCAGAGGTCGCATTTATATACAAACTGTTTACAGACACGGACGGTACGTTGTGTAGCCCAACATGCGACAACGTTGGACGGGCTTAATAACAAGCAGTAAACGTATACTCTAAGTGTATTTTACTTTAGTATGAATTTTATGCACTTTTTGAGTATCATCACGTTTTAATAATATTTCACAAAAACAATACAAAGTCAAAAATCGGAAGTTGATTTTTAAAAACGTTTGCAATTTTTACGTGATGCTTGTACGTACATATGTAGAATGTGGTACTTTTATAACTATTAAATTAAATTAAAATTAAAGTATTGAAAAAATTATTTGAAAACTTCTAAAGAGATTTGGATCAAAAGTACAATATAGGTAGCTAAGAAACTTTAAAGTTATAAGAATGATTTGTTAGTTCATTCATGATGTGATACCTATAAAATAATTTGAAACATAAATACATACATTTAATAAAAACGCTATAACGAAAAAGGTATGTCTTAGGATATAATATTAGCATTTCTCATATAATTTTTTTTCTTTTACTAAAAATCTTTAAAAACAATGTAGGAATCTTGTTTTGTAGTGTAAAAATTCTTATAAGCAAGGAAGTTCTTCAATAGTCCGAAAGAGTTTTGTAGAATCCATTGGAAAATATTACTTCTCGTGAAATAATTATGGAAAGTAATGATAATTTTGCAGATAACACTGTACAATTAAAAAAAATTAAATTTGGTTTTACCAACACAGAGCTTTTACAAACAAAATTGAAAAAAAAAAGAATTGTCCTAGCAGAAAGAGAAACAAAACTTACAGCCATAAATTTTAAAATTGACACAGAGTTTTTAAGTAATTATGATAACAGTTTACTTAAAAGTTAGAAAAATAATAATTAAGACCAACAGTTAATCCACTACTTACAAGAAATAAGATATTTTTTTAAAGTTTGAGTCATTTCATATGAAATCGTCTAAAAGTAAATAAGATGACTTATTTTAGAGTCCTAAAAAAGAAATCTAGGCACAATTAGTTTTGATAAACGCCCGTTTTCACCTGATGTGTATTGTAAGTGAGATTTATTACGTAAATATAACATAAGATGGAATATTGAATTTTTTGAAATACATTATATTTTCTTAGAAGGCTTAGCTCATTGGCTTAACGATATTGACAGCATCACAATTACGGAAAACTGAATACCTTTACGGTATCAACTAGCTGTGACATCAGTGAGAAACCTAAACTATATTAAATTATTGTACTTTTTTATGTTATTATCTTATTAATACATATTAATACATATGTTACAGCAGCTTGAACATTCACACTCGATACAAAAAACTAATTTTTATGCCAAGAATTTCATTAGAGCAGAAATCGAACATTGTTTCTGGAGTTACTATATGATGATCTGCAGTTCGTTCTAAGCTTTTTTTAATAGTTTTTTTAATTGTACCTCCTGCACCATCACATAGGCTTTTGCCGTGAGAAGTAGTAACAAAATACCACTCCGCCTTTATTCCAAAGCCATCTTCATTGTAGTCTATATATGTATAATTTTTTGTAATTTTTGTATTGACCACTAAAGCAATGAATATTTTAAAAGTCTGAATAATTTTGTTTGATGTAATCAAAAAGAAAGTTATTTGAATGCAATAAACGTTACTGTATAGTGTGTGTTAGACAGTCACTAATTACAAAAGTTGGTTTCAAGTGATCCGTTTTTTTTCAAATAAATTACAAAAACATCTTGTACCAAGAATAAATCATTTTTTGAAAAATTAACTAACGTTTTTAATTTTCTCAAGTAAACGTTTTATTTAAATGAGCCGACTGTACACACACTAAGAATGAAAATAACAAGAGGATTAATGTACCCATTAAAAGTTAAAGGTAAGAACTAAAAATCTTGCGACGGTCCGATTAATGATAAATCTGTTACCTTAATCAGCATTTAACGTCCACATTAAGGAACAAATAAATTGAGTAAAAATGTTTAAGACTACTTATTAGAATTCCTCAAGTTCGTTATTTGAAACAGAGTATTCTATTTACTATCACATTCATATTTTAATTTCAACTAAAATTTCATGGCAATGTTGTATGACATACTGTATGCCCAAAACTAATCTTTTGATTTATTTCCGATTTATTAAAAAAACTTTGTGTGCGTAAATAAGAATATGTAGGTACAAACATGTAAACAGGTTTTTGTTGAGCCCGTAGAACATATAAATGCTACGTTCTCTAGCCCGAAGAACCGTTATATATATCCCAGTTTTACGCGCATCTTTGTATATACGCGTATGTCATCAAAATGCGATTGTAGAATCATTATTTTTTTTATTATGCGGTATATTGTAAGTTTAATTTAAAAATTAATTTGTGCTTGTCAAATGATGACAAATAACACACTCTACGTTAGTCGTGCAACTTGCGGTAACGGTTAAATTTAACATTTCTTTAAAAAAGTTGCCAAAGACAGAGTTATATGTGGAATTTTAAAGAAAATTATTTAATTTGCTGCCGTTTTGAGTATGTTTTTTTTTCAGATAAGAATTTGTTAATACACACAAGTTCTAGGTTACATTTTAAATTATATTTACAAATAAAACAAACTTTGCACCAATCATAAAAAGATTTTAAAGCTTGAATACAGTTTTTATTTTAAATCTGCAGAAAGTTCATTTGTTACGTCAATATTAATCAAGTTAAATTAAAAAAAAAATATTAGATCGGAAGATGTTTAAGAGAGTTATCTGCAATAAGACTAAACGCAAATGTTAAAATTTCAAATCATTGTCGAATTTCGCTTTAACTTAATAACTACGTTTAGAGCGTGTATAATATTGGCAACGCAGTCGGGATTAACAGCGCGCTAATAACGTCGTGTAGAAAGGCATTAACGCCCGGGCTCATCGGGCACCTGTTTACATATCGGGCTCAATTGCGTGCGGTTTATAAGTATATATATATATATATATATATATATATATATATATATATATATATGTATGTATATAAATTATCTGCACCGACTGGTGTTGTCACAGACGCTCAGCACAATATCTTACAAATATTTTTTTTGCAAGCGGGTTGCCATGATATATCGGTTCTAATTTAAATTTACTCCAATTTCTAATCTAATCGTGTTACTGTTCATTTATTTTTTGCGAGTGACAAACTTATTTCAAATCTAACTTAATTCCATATTTCTTTGTTTTTAACAACTTTTAAAAAAATAAAACTTGACACTGATGTTTTTTCTTTACCGTTACGAACTTTTTCAGATTTGTGCACTTCTATGGTCGTTAGAGATGATATTTACTTCTATTATTATAAATCAAAATTGCCGATGATGAGCTTTTGTTATGTTATTTCCATACCACTAACGAAATACCCTTTTTAATAATTTTTGAAAAGAAATTAGGATTAGTATCAAAGCAGCTAAACTAATCTTTGTTTGATATGCTGACGAAGTAAATATGTAAATTAATGATAAATTAATTTTAAGCCTAATTTAATTAAAAACCTTAATTACTTTTCTGTTAGGATAATTTTATTACTTGCATGTAATTATTTATATTAAATAATGTACAAAACAAAAGTTATTAATTCGTTTTGACGCAGTTTTTGTTTTTTCAAAAAATTAATTGACAATTAAAGACTGATAAAATTCTTATAAACACTCAATAGATGAAACGTTGGACTGAACAGTAATTCAAGTGCTACATTGCACATCGCTATAGCGTAAAACCAAGATTCTGTAGTAATATAAATCAATTAGCAAAGTGGTTAGTAAATATACTGACCAACAGATGGATCGATGCTAATTTCTGAGCGGCACAAAAAACGTCGTAAAGTTATTTATCTTCTAGAAAATATTACAATTAACGCTTATCGTTTTTTATTACTTTTATGGTTTTTAATAATTTTTTGGAATTAAAATGAACCAGTTTTTTTAAATTAGCATTTGAGCGTACATTTACACAGATTGTCTTTTTTTAAGCACATCTGTGATTTTATATTTAAAAAATGTATTTGTAAATGTAGGACTATGTAAAGGTTGCTTAAAATTATTTTAACGTTTGAGCAGTCAAGTCAATACAATATCGTTGGTAATTTAAAAGTAACATTGGTTTGTTTCCTCAATTCAAAATCGTTAGCTAACAGTTAAGTTTCTATTGAAACTAAGTAACTTTGTTTCCGTCGGCGTTCCTGCACTGCGCTTTTCTTGGTCCAGTTGTATTTCGTTTATAAGGTTCAGAAACTACAAAAGTTTTTTTTAACTTTATCAGTAGCTTTGGTGAACCGAGAATCGTTGTGCGTTTGATATCAGTCGTGCTGCTTTGCAGTTTCATTTTATGCACCTCTTTGTTGAAGCCGCAGTGTCTTGTTATTGCTTCTGTGAGTTTCTGTAACCTTTGTCGATTCATGCATGACACCACAATTTGCGTGTTTAATTTTGGCTCTGTAAGAAAAGGTTTTGTGTTTCTTATCCATGCATAGCTTTTCCATAGTTTTCGCTACTAGTTTGTTACCAATTATTTTTTTTGGTATCGTATGAAAATCTAATATATGTCTCTGTTGTGTCATTATTCTTGCATTATTTGTGCATTTTTTATTAATTATTTTTCTAATTCAAATTCACGACGCCACTGTTTGCAGACTCCACTATTTGTAAAATGTTGAATTTTATTTGACGTTTACGGAAGGGGTATTTTTAAAGTTGCTGTAAACGGTAAATTTTGTAAACGCAATATCTGCTAAATTGTAAGTAATTCTTCTTTATATTTAATTTTTATCGTCGGTTAATTCTATTACGCTTCTAACGATTATGCGGTTGAAAAATTGTTTAGTATACTAGCAGGTTTAAGCGATTTTTTAAATAAAGTTTGCAGGTAAAATTTAAAATAGCGTAGGTCATGTTGCTTTTATTACGTTTAAAATTCCTTTAATGAGTTTTCTCGAGCTTTGAAACGGCTTTTCCAGTAGTATTAATTTGAGAGAATCATAATTTTTTCCGTAAATAGTGATACATATCCAGTAACTTTCAGAAGCCGTATGATTTGAGCCCATTTATGGCAATATACGCCTCATTCTAAATTGTTCTTGATCTATTGTATAGTAAAATTTATTAATTGTATTCAATTTTTTATTTATCTAGTCAGTCTTAAGAAGTAAATTTAAAACATTTTTAACATTATTTGTATTTAGGTACATAACGTCATACATGTAAACTTACATGCTACGCACGTCTTGTCTATATAAACAAATAAAAAGTAGTAAACGTTTTACTACTTGTTACAAAGAACTTTGGTGGGGTAAGTTTTTTTGTACTCATTACTATCATTGTTATTAATTATATTAGTTGATTATTAAAATTTAAACGAAATAGTTAAACAATTGGGTTTAAAGTTTGCTATTAAATTCTTTAAATTATTGCTGTACTGTTAAAACTAAGTTGTAAATAGTACATGTTATCGTTGAATAATTTTGTATACGTTTGTTCATGATTGTTTTCGTAGTAGGATCAGACGTACTTCTAGTATCTCTGAGTTGAGGTTTCCCGTAATTTCCCGTTTGTGATGATGGTAATATCATCAGCGGATCCGAGAGCGAATACTTCTTCCGTCTTCTATTCCTTGTAGTAGGCCGTTCATGACAAGATACTACAGTAAGGATGGTAAAACAAAGTAGCTGTTATAGTCCGATTCCTGACCTATAAGTGAATGTACTGTTGTCAAATGCTTCTTGAATATCTAAAAAACCATTCAATACAACTTCATTACATTGTATTGCGCGCAAGATATTTTAGATTGGTACGCAGACTGGTTTTGGTGCGGTACCCAATCCTTTAGTGCACTGCCCGTATGTATCTCTCAAATATTTTTTGAAGTAGTGTTAAGCTAAAGAATGTCAAGCTGATCGGTTTGTAGGATTTTGGTTGGGCGTACGTAGGTCTCCCCGGTTTTGGTATAAATACCACTTTGAAAATTTATCAAATGTTTGATATGTGCGAAAGTGCTAAGCTGGCTCTAAAAATCTCACATATTGTGTTTTGCAAAGCAGCAAATCCTTTTTGCAGCATGGTGAGATTATATTATCTACTGGAGGGTTTAAATGTATTCGTACTTAAGTAAACTTTTTGCTTTCGGTCAGCAATCAACTTATGAACCAAACCAGATTCTAAACTCTATAGAAACTACTTAAGAAGAAGTAGTTTCCGTATATAAAGAAGAAGTATTGTCATAGCCAAGAAGGAGATAGTTTGTTATACTAGTTTTCGTGTAACCAAAAAATAGGCAACGGCTAACACAGTAGTCTCGGAGAGGGAGTCGCAGGTCTTGTGATGCTAAATTATAAACTAAATCTAAAAAATCGCCACAACTATGAAAAATTAATTTAAGAAGATATCGTTTAACTTAACCCGTAGCTGGAAAAGAACAAACAACAGGATAAAAGTAATAAATTGGACTAACACGTGTCGGGTAGTGCTAACAAATTAACATGGAAATTGCAAATGAAGTCTAAAAACGAATAGTAAAATCTTACCATGTGATGAATAAACTAATAGATGAAATGAAGTATAACGAAACTAATTAGAGGGCGTCAAAAGTAAAAATCTAACTTCAAAGCAATGAATATATAGTGTATTACCTTTTGAAACTTATGCACGTAGCAGATTCCAATGCAACCGTTTCAAATGATTTCATAAAAATGTTAGCTACAACAGGCAATAGAAGAGAACCCATAACAAATTAGACGTAAGTGGATTATAAACACTTATCAATAAGTGAAACCAAAGTCAAGTTCTTGACATGGCGAGACATCTGTTCAATAATAAAAAGCGAATCCTTATTAGGAACTTTAGTAAAAAGTGAAATGCCATTAAAACTCACAAGAAGATCTTTGAGTTCAAGTTTTATAGTTTCTAAACGTTAAATAAAATGCTCCCCTTTAGGTCTAATTCTTCCGACTTAGAAATATTGAATTTGGGAACTTTAGACAATTCAAGGATTTTGCTAGTGTGAATACGAATGGGATCACAATAAAATATCTTTTTCTTTAAGAATACATTTGGAAGCAACAGCAAAATTCAAACTCTTAGATGGCATCAATTCCTGTTCTGAAGTGAGAGTCAAACTAAATAAATTGACGATCGTTTCTAAGAAGTCAGCAGTGGATGAAACTTTGTGATTCTTGGATTCTAATAATTGAAATTTTTTGAGATGACCTTCAGTGGTTAGTCGTAGAGTGGTATCAGACTGTAGCACTGTTTTTAAGGTGTTGCCGCGTTTCTCTTAACGTTTCGCTGATCATGCTGTCAGCTTCTTCAGAAGATTTCTATAGACTGATGTTATCGTCTTGCGTTCCTCGTTATATACCGTCTTAGGGCTCCGCTTCGCTGATTCGTGTCCGTTCTAGTCTGTTGATTTGTGTCCATATGCGTCTGGTGACGTTCTTCACGCAGCGTAGATCTCCATGTCTTGCTTAAACTGTATCCATCCTCACGGTTGAAGTTGTTATGGTTTTTCAATATTTCTAGTGATTGGAGTATTATTTGCTGGTGATAGTGTCTGCTTCGTGCTAATACCTTTACGTTCCCGTAAATAATCAGGTGATCTCCATTCTCATGTAGATGTTCCGCTACTGCAGATTTGTCCGTGCGTCTGAGTTGAGCGTCTTGTTGATGTTCTTTAACCCTGCACTGAATACTCCTCCCTGTTTTGGCCGATGTAACTCTTGCCGCACATACATTCTAATTTGTATATACCTTTAGTGTGTAGTCTTGGGAGTTGTTCTTTATTAGGAGGTAGGAGCTGATCTATTTTCTTCACTGTGTTATAACGTGCAGTGATGTTCTTATTTTCTAGAGCTCTCTTTAGTCTGTCAGTGACTCCGGTAACGTAGAGTAAGTAAGCATATGTTTCTGACGGTGTCTCCGCAGCCGTGAAAATTTTCATTCTACTATTGGTATCAGACTGCTTGCAAGTAATATTGTCAAAGAGATTTCAATAATCCGAAGGTAGAGTATTTGCCAACAAAAGATGAAGATAAAAAAATAGTTTTGAAAAAGTGCCTAACTCTTGTTTGGTTTGCTTAATGCGTTTCCGTATCAACACTAGACGAGCACGGTGTAGAACGTGTCTGAATGTGCAAATTGATTTTGAGGAAAGTAGGATTAATGCCGTGGTCACGTCAGTTTGACAAGTTTGTGGCACAGTTTGGAACATACAGAGGTTTTAGAAGAAATATTCTCCACGTAGAGAGAAACTACGGATAAGTTTTTCTCCTCGTAGAACGCGTTTTCCTTCTTTAGAGCAGACATTGTATTACAAGACCTGGTTAAATTTTTTATTTTGGCAACAAAAAAGCAGTAAAGTCAACGATCTGGTGCCCAAGGCTGATTTATCGAAAGTATTTTTTTTTTAATTTGCGTTATTATCTGTAGTAGATATTTGTTGTAACAAACACTAAGCACTTATTTTTTTTAATTACTAATTTTTGTAAGCGACAGGTCTGTGTATAGCTCTGGAGGGATGCTACATATCTAGTCGAAGTTCACAGAGATCTATAAAAGGTTCGTACTACAACGATACTATGTAAATATGGCCTATAGATGCTAGGTGAAAAACGAATAAACAATACGTATTTGGCAAAATGCCGCAAAATATGTTTTCTTCGATAAGAAGAAAATCCAAGAGAGCAGTGAAATCATAAAACATCCTTATACTTTCAATCGTTAATGTCTATTTTTGTTTTTTTGTCTTCTTCTTCTTTTCAAAGTCTGTTTTTGTTCAAAGTTAAGCATTTTGGTTTTCTTGGAATATGAACTGCCAGCTTTCTGTCTCATTACCGTTTTGGATGTCTTCCTTTTGGTCTTCGTCATTTTGGTATACTCCTCAGGGCCGTACGAACCATTCTCTCTTCCTCCATTCTTTTTACGTGGTCATATCATTGACATCTTCTCTGTGTGTCTGCTCTTGTCTTCACTGTAACGATTATTAAAACTAATTTATTTATACTAAAAATATGTACACGTTTATAACTATCGAACTAATTAAATCTAAGGATATATAATACAAACACGCTAATTTCTATATTACACTCACTGAAAGATAAAGTCCGCGGATAACTTCTATATATTTAAACACTAACGCTTGTTTACATTAAAGTCACGTACAAGGTTATACACTGTAGGTTTATCTTCACACGCGTTAATTATTTATTTATTTAGACTTGAATAATCTTCTTAACACTGCCGTCTTCGAACTACTGAAATAACTGACTTATGATTCATTTGTGTCGCTTTTATATATTTTGGCCTAACGTTTCAGAATTTTCTATATCTTTTGGTGAACGTTCTGGAACTTCAGAATAATTTCTCGAATGTTTCACTGCTCCCTTCTTAGGACTGTTCTGTTCGAGAACAATAAACTGGATGCAACACCGGTAGAAAAGATCGTGGCAATAGCGGCAGCTTTCTCCACTTTGGCAACTTTCTTGACGACAAAAGTAACAGTCAATGGACTTTTCCTGACCAGATATTCTCCTTGGTTGGTAACTACAGACTAACACTTGAACGCCTTTTTCTCGGACGACGATCTCCAATATGTTTCGAACTGTCTTCCAATTCAGTTAATCTAAGCCACAACCAAGCTTGGGTACTAAAATTTCTTAAAATTTTCGTATAACGGCTTCATTCATTTGATTTGATTTCTGGTTCTGCTGCTTATTACTCTCGTTCATATTTGAACTTGCGTACTGTGGTTATCGCCAGCAAACGGGACTATAAGATCGACGTGGACCGCTTTTGGCTTGCCTTTGGGTGGTTTTCAGATGTGATATATAACGTCCTTAATACGCTGCACGACTTCATAAGGGCTCTCCCAATGTCTTTGCCGCTTCGGCGACAAATCACGTCTTCTTAGAGGATTATGCAACCACACCTTGTTAGGTTGAAACTAACTATTTTGTGCCTTGACGCATATCTGGTCTTTATTCTGTCGCTGCCAATTTGTGTGTTTTTATGAACTACTTCATGTACTTCGTCTAGCCTCTTAGTCAGCTTGCTGACGTAGTCTTCTCCAGCAACTTTTATTTCCGGTCTTCGTCCAAATTGGAGGTCGCATGGCAGTCGTATTTTGCAACTGAGAATCACACAGGATGGTATTTGGGCTGTGCTTTTGTGAACGGATGATTGGTATGCCATTAGGAAAAAGTGCCCAGTCTCTTTGGTGTTCGGACACTATTTTGGCTAAGTATTTTCCCATTGTTTGATTCATCCGTTCAACCATGCTATCAGATTGAGGATGGAGAAGCGTCGTCCTAATTTTCTTAATTCCCAACAGTCGGCAAACTTCTTGAAACAGCCCAGACTCAAAGTTGCGGTTTTGATCGGAGTGTAATTCCAACGGAACTCCAAACCGGCAGAAAAACTCTTTTATTAATAAGTTTGCATCTGTAGCTGCTTCTTGATTGGGCATGGCGTAAGCTTCCGTCCATTTTGTAAAATAATCTATCGCCACCAAGATGTATTTGTTTTTCGAATCAGATTCTAGGAACGGCCCTGCGATGTCAATCGCTACTCTTTCTAAAGGGCTTCCTACGTTGTATTGCTTTATTGGTGCTTTGCGTTTTCTCGCTTGACCATATCTTGATGCGCAGACCGTGCACTTACGGCATTATTTCATGACGTTCTCTTTGCAGTTCATCTAGTAGAATCGTTCTGGAACTTTCCCTAATGTTTTCTTAATGCCAAAGTGTTCTCCTGATGTATCATCGTGGAGATGCTTCAACACTTCTGACACCTGGCTCTTTAGCACTACCAATTGTAGACAGTTTCTTGTGCCCTCGACGCTTTCTGGGGATCGCTTATAAAGAGTCCCACTGCGCCCAGTACGTTCGACGTTTCTACCCAAAGCATTCACTTCTTCCCAGGTTGGTCATCGGCCGTTTTTTTTCAGTCTAGGAGTAGTCTTATTTCAGGATCGTTTACTTGTTCGCAACGCAACTGCTTCCATTCATCATCAACTCTAGCAGTTTTCCGGAGGCATTCGACTTTTTTTTTCAAGTCGCGAACAATGGCTGCAATCCGCCGGGCATGGGTTTCTGGACAAGGCATCAGCGTTTTGATGACTGCTTCCGGCACAAGGTTCTGCGTCATAGTCATACTCTTGCAGTCTCTCAATCCACCTCGTCACTTGTGTTTTCGGGTTACAGAACTGCAATAGCCATTTTAAAGCGGCGTGGTCCGTTCTCAGTAAAAATTTTCGTTCATACAAATATTCATAGAAATGTTCTATGAACTTGACGACTGTTAACAGCTCCCTCCTAGTCACGCAATATTTCCTTTCTGGCCTGGACAAAATCTTGCTAAAATACGCGATAACTTTTTCTTGTCCATCTTGAACCTGCGAAAGGATCGCGTCTATACCCAGATTGCCTGCGTCGGTATCCAAAACAGATTTTCCATCTTCTCTTGGATTACTCAAAATCGGCGAAGTGACTAGGGACTGTTTTAGTTGCCATTGAGATAAATGCATGCAATTGCTCCCTAGGCGACGCCATTTAAATAGTAGTCTCCGAGGCATGGCTTCTTGACGTCGACTTTTCACCCCGTTTGGTAGACCCGTTATAGTTTTCCGGACGTTCTTTTGGTTTTCTTTTAGGCTCAGTACAGCGTCGACGTACGTGGCCCACTTCCCCACAGTTTCAGCACGTCGCACGATTTCTTCAATGCTTTCTTCTGTGTGCGAGAGTATTTCTGCAGCACAACGGAGCTTATTGCTGTCTTGGTGCGACGCTTGTTTCGCCGCCTCCAACTCCAAAGCATGGGATAAGGCGTCATCCAACGTCTTTGGTCGAGCTAACCGGAAAGCGTTTCGCTGTCTCGGAGACTATCTACGAAGGTTGGATTAGCCAACTTTTCCAAGAAGGTATCTGGTGCTGTAGGATACGCAAGCCGTGTTAGGCTGGCGATGTCATCCTCAAACTCTTATAGACTTTTGACAGCTTTCTGAACCCGACTTTTAATTTGAGCTTGACACACTTGTTAAAGATGAGCATCATATCTCATTTCTAATCGTGAAATTAAAAGTTCGTAATTTTTTTTGCAGATGGTCAGGAACAGTCTGCAAAATTCCAACGTTCTGGGACTTGATAATAATTTCTCGAATGTTTCAGTATAAAAATAGCGTCTGTTTTCGATTTGTCTCTTCTGAAACCTTGTTGTTCGTCACTGTTTTCGCTGTATCCTTCTAATTTGAGTTTAATCCTGGAGGTGAACAGTTTCATGGTCGTGTATAAAAGACTTATATATAATATTTATTTGTTTTTTGTCTTTTCTTAAAAATAGGTGTGGTGTTACTCTTATGACAGTCGGCTGAGATTGTGCTTTAAATTTTCTTGAATAAAATTGTTAGATGTTTATATTATATCATCTATTCCGAACTTTATTTGTACTTTGTCTCTTTGTTGTATCACTTCGGCGTTTTCCATTGAATCAAAATTTTTTTTAACATACTCTACTCATTTGTCTGGTGCAATATTCTTAGTTTGCAAAAATTCTTAATATGGTTAAAGTAATGCATCTCTAAGTGGAGAAATTGTAATAAAATATGATATTTTCTTCAAGGCAATCCACAAATATATTTTGATTATAAAACTAGTTTCGATAATTTAAATTGTCATCATCAGTTGCCACTGAAAGCATATGAATTAACAAAAATAATTAAACATTTAAAAGAGCTTACAAGTTATATAAAATTATAAAAATTAAATGACAAACGTCAACAAATTAAAAATTTTAAATTGAAACTGGCATGAAATACACAACTATACGTGATATGAAAAGGAAAATGAAAAATGAAAAAAGTAAATTAAAATTTATTATTACGAAGAGAATTATTTAAATCATGAATTTCATTAAGACAATTATCTGAATTTTTATTATAAAGACGATGAATTTCAAGATGATTAAGAAAAGCACTCCTGTTACAAAAATGAAGAAATTTAACATTAAAGTCAGAAGAATGTAACAACTCTCTTTTATATTTAGATCTTCTTCTTTTACGCAAGAATGAGAAATTTAGTTTTAAAATCTATCATAAACCTACATACAGTGATTGTTTAATTCACTTTTAGTCTAATCATCCTTATAATCATAAAATTGCTTCTTTTCGTTCTTTATTTATTCGTCTCTTTTCTATTCCTCTTTCTAAGTCTACTTTTAACAAAGAATTTGATACTATTAAACAATTAGCTTATAACAATGGTTACCCTTTTTATTTTTTAAACAATGTTTAATCATTTTATACTCTTTCTTTAAAAATTTGTCTCAAAATAAATCAGATAATGCTACTATCTATCGATCTATGCCTTATAATTAATTCTTGTTCTCTTTTTATAAAAAAAATATTTGAAAAAGTTTCTATTTCTACTAATTGTAATTTAAAATATTTTATTGTTGATAATAAAGATTCTGTTTCTTCTTTAGATAAATCTAGGGTGTATAAAATTTCTTGCTTTTCTTGCAATTGTTCTTATATAGGACAAATTGGTAGAAAGTTTAAAACAAAATTAAAAGAACATATCAACCACTTGTTCTTCTTTCGCTAATCATATTTTATCTACTGGTCATCTTTTTTCTGACGTTAATGTTAAATTTCTTCATTTTTGTAACAAAAGTTCTTTTCTTAATCATCTTAAAATTCACCTGACTGATAAACAAAATACTTTGAGTTTTTTAAGCCCCACCGCTCGACGTCTAAATATAATAAATAAATTATTAATTAATTATTTTTGAAACATTAGATTATGCTTTTATTCGACACTAATTAAAATTTGTAAATGTTTGAGATTTGTATTTTAAAATAATTTAATTTTTATTTTGCATTTTTTTCTAATAAATGTTTTACTTTAATTGAATTTTATTGTAGATTAGGTTGTCAATTAATTTTTTACATTGTGGACAATTAGTAGAATAATAAAGAAATAATAAACAACAAATTTGTCTTAAATTTTTGTACTGAAACGTTTAAATAATTATAGAAAAACTAATTATTTTTCTCGTTTTCTAATCAAAATTTTCGACAATGTTTGTAAACGATTATCTATTGTTTTTATCCATTGATCCATTTTTTTCTATCGCTTTTGTTTTTAACATTTTTATCGAATGGTATCTAAGTAAGCTTATTTTTGATTTCTGAACAAATTTTTCAAAATTCTAATTTGAATATAGCATTTTAGCCCGGCGAATTAACGAAACTATTGTGCAATTCGAGGTAAAAGTGATCTTTTAAAATTTTTAAAGTTGCGTTATTTGAGGCATTCGCTCCGTCGTTCAGGTTATTTCTATAGTATTTCAAAGTTATTTTATAGACGGATAGAACTTGCTTTAGGTAATTTGTCACAAACAGACGTAGTTTAGCCAATAGTGAGTGTAATTCAATGTTTTATGGCCGGTAATGATAAATATTGTTAAGAGAAACAATAAAAAAATCTTCTCTTTTTGAAACTTTTCTATTTTGAAAAATTGTCTCAAAATAGAGCATAAATGACATACCACCTTTTCAAAAGTATTCGATTTTTGGCTATTAGAGTCTTATATTACAAAATCATAGTTTAAATATATCTTAGTGTGTCCCAAATTTTTCACAACTGCCATATATGTATGTTCTAACTCTTTGTTTTTGGTCAATCTTTGCTGGCTAGTTTAAACATCAGTTCTTAACGCCCCTACAGGGGGTAGCAGTGTACACCTTTTCTTATAGTAAGAAACTCTAATGTCGCACGACGAAATAAGTCGACGTTCAATCTGTGCCTAAGCTAGTTACTAAGCTCATAAGAGGCCAATACCATGTAGATAGCCCCGAGTAGCTAACGTCCTTGGTAGTTTTTTCTGATGATAAAATCCAGAAGCTTATTCTGAAGGGCTTTTTTCAATTCATCATCGGTTATTTTTCGCTTGCCGAGAATCCTTGTGATTGTGTGTTGATACACTCGGCATTCTCCGTTGCTGAATGCTTTAAGAGTCTAAGACAAAAAGCAGCTGACATTGATCAACGACGAGTCTGTCCTACTATGGCTCTCTGCAATAGAACTTAGCATTTTCTCTCTTTCTAGAATTAAATCTCGATTTACCATTACTGGTAAAACCTTAACGCCTAGGGCGTGCCTCAAGTTCTTGTCTACAGTTTAAATTGGGTTTTGAAACTGGAACTCTGCTCAGTATTACTGGCATGGTAAAACCAAAAAAGAACAATGGTTCATAGCATGCTTCCAATTCCTGTCTAAACCGACTCACGGAATTAAAAAGGATTAGTATTGCTCTAAGAGCTACAACTGCTTCCGCCCGTTTTGATTGTACACGTCGATCGAAGTATTAGCTTCGTTTTGACTACTACCACATTGGAATCTCGGTTGTTGACCAGGTTTACGCCGGAGTTGGGTATTTAAACAGCAACCATGCTATATGGTAGAATGTAGGCCTTTGTTAGTCATTTAGTTTACGTCTATACGTAATAAAGAAATATATCCAGAATGCACTACATGGAAGCAACTAACATTACACTGCTTTGCACACAAAAATGCAAGAGAAACCAGCTTTTTTACATTCGCAACAAATGGTACGACAAGTCGTTTTGCAGGCACCAGCGATTATCTTCTGATAAACTTTAGCAGCAGAGATAATGGAAGTACATTTGACTTGCAAACCAAACAAATAAAAACAAAGAAAGTAAGAATATCTTTCCAATCACAAGACATTTGCCATATTTTATCAATCCGTATTCTCGAAAATAAAAAAAAACCGGAGTCACCTGTAGACTCTTCTTCCAAATATACCCTGCTTGAACTAGGTTAGAAAAAATGGCTGTATTAGCGCGTCTTATGTAGGGGGAATGTTTTTAATTTATCTTTTTTTAGAGGATAACAATTTGGGCGGCGTTAACAGTATTTTGATGCATATGTAGTAGAGTAGCACCTCTTCTGAAGTAAGAAGTTGAAAAAGAGAGATAAAAACATCATTAACTTGCCATGCTACTCAAACCACGTTCACCATACTTTACCGATTCAAAGTGTTGCGCGGTTGCGTAGATGTTGAAGATTACGTACGATTTTCTTGTTCCTAACCCAATCTACACCGGGCTCACACCGTTAAAAATCCTGAAGTAACGCAGTGGCTAACACAGCAACGTCTGTGTTGACTGTCCAGATGAAAACTTGATTGTACGAGGAGATGCATTTGGTATACACTTTGAAATGAAAATGTAAGAAATTTGTCTTTGGAAGAAGGAAGAATCTGAGAGATTTTGTCGGTCGAGTTAAATATGGGTTTAATGCCATTCTTCGAAAACGTTTCTTTAATTGATCTGTGACCTTATCAACGTAGAGTAAAAATGCAAATTTTGGATTAGATTTGGAAGTGGAAATGTTTTGGAGCACGTGGATGTAGACGACACTACAAACAAGATATACCTCTTTGACCTATCGTCAGTAAAACCTTATCTCACACCTTCAACTTTCTGCACTTTATTTAACGTTTGGAAACTATAAACCATGAACCGCAAGATCTTCTTGTGAGTTTTGATGTTATTTCATTTTTTACAAATTTTGAAGCTAATGGCTCTCTCTTATTTCTCGACGTTGTTGTAACTCGTAATCCCGGCGGACTTCTGGGCTAATCTGTTTACAACCCATACGGACAGGCACCTTCATGCTTTCTCTTATCATCATTATCATCACTATGTACAGAAACGTTTTGTTATCGAATCTTTGGTTTATCGCGTTTTTTCTATTTACCAATCTGAGGATCTAGACTCGAAACTCAGTTATCTTAATAGATCCTTAGTGAACAATGGTTATATGAAGCGAGATATTCAAACAGTTTACGTCTACACCACGTTCTCAAGCACCTAAACAAATTTCTACTTCTGCATCCAATCCAAAATTAGTATATATACCTTACATTTATATCACAGATTAAATAGGAAAACTCCTTCGTAAAAATGCTATTAAATCCCTATTTAACTCGACACACTTTTATTTCAAGATGTATATAGAATTTTTTGTTTATGTGGTTTAGTCTACATCGGTGAAACTGGTCGTTCCGTCATCACACGAATTTCAGAACATGATCGTTGTTTAAGAAAAAGGCATATTTTTAAGTATGCGGTTGCTGAACATGATTTTACTACTGGTCACAATATAGATTTTGATAACATTTTGGTGATTGCTAATTCTTCATTTTTCTTCAATTAGAAAAATTGAGAGAGCATAGCAATCATCAAACACCCCAATAATTTCAATCATGATAATGGTTTTGACCTATCCTTTAATAGTTTTCGGTTATTGCTTAACCAATCGCGACGTTTTTTTAAGACGCATCTATGGAGTTTAGAATCTGGCTTGGTTTACAAATGGATTATCTAACTTTGTAGTGGTTCTTTGTTAGGTTTCTCGTTACCTATGTCAATCATGACGCCTACCTTGTTCACAACCCCTACTCTTACTTTTCGTAATAATAACATTTTAGTTTACTTTAGTCACAACACCCACCAATGTTAGTTGACAAAAATGTTTGACAATACAAGGTAAGACAGAAGTTAGCTGTCTTGATGATATCGAGATACAAAAAGGTCAATGAATAAAATTAAAACATATAAAAATAAAACAAGTGACATCAATGTTTAACAAACGATTGAAAATTGTAAATTCAATAGTAATTTTTCTCACTAGCGTCAAAAGTGAAGCATAGCATACGGAACGTTATTAAGAATAACTTATGCTATGAGACTTTTGACGAAAGTCTGTATAATGAAAATTCAGATAATTGTCTTAATGAAATTCTTGATTTAAATAATTCTCCTCTTCTTAATAATAAATTTTAATTTCCTTTTTTTATTTTTCATTTTCATTTTTCTATTTAATGTCAATTTCAATTCACAATTTTTAATTTGTTGACGTTTGTCATTTAATTTTTATAATTTGATATAAGTTGTAAGCTCTTTTAAATGTTTAATTATTTTTGTTAATTAATTTGCTTTTAGTGTAACTGATGATGACAATTTAAATTGTCGAAACTAGTTTTATAATCAAAATGTAATTGTGGATTGACTTAAAGAAAATATCATATTTTATGGCAAAAATTCATTGATTAGCTTTTTTTTCTGTTTTTTAGTATTTTCCATACCTTCTTTTATCCGCCATAGACGTCATGGTCCACTCCATGGTCAGTATTCTGTTTTAATGCTTCTAATTTTAGAGTTTACTCTATTTCTAACCTGTATTTGTTATAGTTTTCTTGTGTTGGTGAGTTTTTGTATTTTACGTAGGTCATTTTTTCTCTTCGGCTAGTTTTCTTACTTCCATGGTGAACCGTGATTTCTTCCTGTTTTAGGAATTTATGTTAACTTTCAATGTTCCAATTGATTCCTTTGCAGCTCCCGTTATGCATTTCTTCAGATTAGCTCATATATTATCTACAGTCTGTTCTTGTATAGTTCTCTCGTGCTTTTCACATCTATCGATTCCAAATTGTATTTCTTTATGTAGTTAAGCCTGTCTCTATATTGGACAAGGTCAACGACCTAGTATATCTGCCGGTGTTATGACTTTAGTCGTTATTATGTAGTCAATCATAGATTTTTATCTCTGCGAGTTGCTAAAAGTATGCTTATGTTATTGTTTATGCTGAAAAAATGTATTGTTTATTCGAAGTTTTTTATTGCTATTGACTCATTAAACTTTTGTTATACTCCTGGTATTTCGTCATTTCCTATTCTGGCATTTAGGTTTCCTATTAGTATTATTTTCTGTCCTTGGTCCGTGGTTTCTAGTATATTTTGTAGCTTTGTACAGAACTGCTCGATTTCTTCGCGTGATTTTGTTATACCAGGTGCATAAGTGCTAATTAAATGTAGAATTCTCGTGTTTAGTTTGAGACTTACTTTCAGTATTCTGTCATTTACATACTCGATTTTTTAATTAAACTTGAATTTGTTATGAAGTAGTATTTCTACTTCTGAATGTGCTCTTGTGTGTTTAGGTCTGCCAGAGTACATCAGGGTGTAGTTTTCATAGCTTGTTCCTCCATTTTTTTTAATTTCCAAAGGATGTTACAAGCTTATAGGTCTTACAAACTTTGCACGGCTAACGAACACAGTCGGAGATAGGGGAGGTTCAAATAAATAAGAGTTAACGGGCGCCAGATCTTTTATAAGTAAAAGATCAGAACAGAAGGTCCAAGCTTGTAACGAATTTCAGGTTTGTAATCCTTGTTACACTAGCGTTCGTGTAACCAACAAAAAGAAATATATGTTACCATAAAGAAAAGATACAATATGTATAACAACTTTAATCTAATAACGTAGATTATTAACAACGGGTCTCAGAAATTCTCAATCCATAATTGCCGGAAGTATCGGCAACACACAATACATAACTTTACACGATGTCGGTAGCAAACAAAAATACATGATAAATATCGTTTGTACACAGTATGCGATACACACAAAACAATTAGTAAAAGTACCTCAATGGTATTGAAACAATTATTATAATTACGTAAGTTAAAACAAGCAAAATTCCGTGAGTAACTTTTCTGACAGCGACAAAGTAATTAAATAAACTTACCCACAATCCAGTACCTACTGGCTCAAAGAAAACGTTTTCCTCGTTAAATCACTCTGGAATAAATTTAAATAGCAAATCGTGTCAACACAATGACTCACGAAAGCAAGAATCTACAAAATTGTTAATTTCTACTAAAAGAAAGTACACATAAGAACCCGATTATCGAATGCTGTTGTACACATTAAGTGAAAGTTGGTTTCGCAGTTGCTTGACGCATGAGTAGAATCTCAAAGAAAAGTTTTTGTCTTTATTTTTAGTTTCAAACGTAGGCTTTTCAGAGTTATACATCATCGATCGATAATGCTTCGGAACATACAGCCAAAAACGTGGCGGAGCGTGTTATCAAATTAAGAAGGAAATTACCAAAGAATTCTAAAAACGGATAGGAAAGGCTGACCTTGTGATGAATAAACTACTATAAATGCGTAATGAAATTATAATTTTATTTCCATTAACGCCGATGTTAGAAACTTAAAATTTTAAACATCACAAGCCATTTTAAGTAGTTGCCGGTTTAACGTCTTGACAAGAAATGAAGTAAAAACAAAACTCGGTAGAGGGCATCAAAAATCTAATTTTAATTCAACCAATATACAGGGTAGTGCATTTTTAAATTTATGCACGTAACAAAAAGCACCAATATCTATTTTGTGTTTGTTAATTTTTAGTTTGATTTCTTGATCTTTTGCATTCCATGTCTAGATGTTCCAACATGTTATCCTAATATGTTATTTTCTTTCCGTGATCATGTCATTTTTCTTGCCGTTGTCGTCAACGAGACTAGCCTAATCTAACTTTACGCGGGCTTGGGATCGACAGTGATACAGCACCACAGTCAAAGTTCATTTTTAACATCGCAAAAAAATTGTGTCTCTGTATTGATATTGTTACTTTTTATTTTTTCAATTTAACTTTTGTTTCATTATTACAACTACGCTTTTTTTGTTCTTTCAAAAATGTATTTCTACACACCCAACAATAGCAAAAGAATGCATATTACTATTTATTGCGTTAATTCATTTTTTTGTTAACACTTTTTTATTGCTAATTCATATTTACGAGATTATAATAAACAAATGGAAATGTTTATTCGTAAATAAATTCTTACTTAATTTAATTATTGATTGACCTTATGATTAATTTTTATTTGCAATTTTTCTTATGTTAATATCATTTAACGAAAAAAAAACAGTTACGTGTTTTTTACTTGAGTGTTTGTTTATCGTTTCTTAAATTAGCAAAGAATGTTTTGTTTGTTGTGTGTTAATAAAGTCATTGAAATAGTGCATTTGTATGCATTATTTTTATTTCTTCCAAGTTGTCAAACGTTCATTTAAGATACAGATAATTTTTTATATTAATTACATTTAACAAAAATGATAAAATTGCATTTTTTGTAGTTATTTTAATGCTTTAATTTAATTAATGCTTCTATATACTTGCGTAATATATTTTTTAATATATGTATTCACTATTTAAAAGTAATTTTTTTATTTTTAAATTGACAATTCATATTTTTATTCAGTATATGCATAAGTTGTTGTTGTTGAATTTATTATAGGATGGCATAATATAACTTATTTGCATTTTATATTAGTTTTGGTCTTAGGCTGCGGTTTGTGGTTATCATTTTTTAATGTTTTGATGCAATAGGTTTTTTAAAAAAAATTTAATATATGGTAATTACGCGTGTTATGTTTAGAATTCTTAAAAAGTTTTAATTCCAATAACTTGTAATATAAGTAGTAATTATGAATGCATGTATTTTTTTGCATGTTTTATTACTTTGATTTGCATTTGTAATTCTGTTATGCTATAGTTGTTATTGTTAGAAATCCATTTAATTTTGATGATTGCTTTATAATCATATATTTAAAACTGCATGCTTTTTTCGTTTTGGTTTTTACTACAGTGCTATTGTATAAATTGACTTTTTAATTGATGCTTGAGATTTATAATAATGTGAAGCCAATATATTTTAATTTTTATATAAAAACAACTACAGGAATGTACAAATAGTTTATATTTACACTATAATAGAAATTTGAAACTAAAAGGAACATACCGTGAGCTTGTAAAATATAGAATTAATTTATTTCCTAAATGATGAAGTTTGAGGAAATTTCCTCATATACATCGAGTGTTTGTTTAAATGTCACTTTTTTCGACATTGACATTTTTTGCTCGTGTTTTGTTTCTGAAGTATGATGTCATGGTAACCCATATTTTTTTACGGATTTTGATAGTTTATTTTTGTATTGAGTGCAAAAATGCCAAAAAAGTGTAACCTTGAAGAGAAAATTTTTTGAGATATTTGTTTCTAAAGTTTCAAAAATTTAAGTATACGTCAATGTTATATGGTGGATCAAGCGTTTTAGTAATATTTTTCTATTTAATATCGAGCATTCTAAAAGGATTTAAAAACAAATTACACTGGTCTGCATGAAAATCGGCCCTGATACCATTCTTGACGATTCTTATGTAAAATGACCTCCTGAATCCAAAAATGAGCTTCGTTTTTACCCATCACCCACCTATTTTGGGGGGACCCCATTTTTATTTTATTTTTTGCATTTTTTTTTAGAATCTTAACTTATAGCCGTGAAACATCCCAAAGCAGGTAATAAAATTTTATACCAAAGTATATGGCAAAAGTTTTGCTATAAAATGTATATAGAAACAACAAAAAAATACAAATGTATAAGAACAGTAAAAAAATATCAATAAACAGTTAAGAAGATTCACTGCACGACGCTGGCGATCTCAATACCACATGCAGGTTTGAACAGGAATTTTCGACAGGCTTGAACTTGCATTACTCTTCTCATTATAGTATATAAGTTTAACTTTATTCATTGCCATTTGGCTTACAAATTTGGTCGTGCTATATATACATATATAATACATTTTCTTATCCCTTCTCCCCCCTTAACTTTTTCCTCCTGCTCCATACTTCCTCCATCCATTCCGCTCCTTTTCCGTTTTCATCTAAGATATCCACTATTTTCATCACCTCTTCTCTTAGTTCCCTGCATCTCTTTCTCATGTGGTTAAGGTCTTCCGTTTCTTCTCCACATAGCCTGCACAACTTTTCTGGTTCTTCTTTACAATATTTGTTCCCTAACTCCTCGTTGCCACATCTGAACCTTGCCACCATTTTTTCCATTTGTTGCTTTTAATGTCACTGTCTTTTAAATATTCCGGCACCCCTTCACCCTTGATATCTTTATAATTCCTATTATATCTGCTCTCTTTTATCTTTGTACATCTTTCTTGTTTTTCCATGTCTCTATCTCTCCTTATTATTTCTTCTCTTGTCCCTACCCCTCTTCTCTTAATCTCTCCACTTCTTCACTCGCGTACCCGTTTCTTTTGTAATACTCTTCTCTGCCCTCCTGCCCGTACTTTACTTTCCCTCCCTTTATCTCTTTCCAATATTCTTGCAGAATTTTGCAATCTGTTCTTTCCCTGATTTCTTCCTCGTATTTTATTGCTCTTTTTCCTGTCTCAATGCTTATTTTTTCTATCTGAACCTCCTTTCTCACAATATACCCCGCTGTATCCCTGTCCCATCCTCACACCCATCTCCAGTATTTTTCCTGTAGCCCCTCTACCTCCCTCCACTCCTTCCAGCCCCATATTTCAGCTCCATACATTACCACCCCCTTTATTAATTTTTCGAACAGCAATTTTCTTTTTTATATCCATCTTGAATACTCTTTCCCCACACCCCAGACTTGTCTTATTAGCCTGTTTCCTTTCTTCACCCTTTCCTTTATGTGTTCTCCTCTTTATTATCCTGTTTCATCGTGTAGCCCAGGTATGTAAATTCCTTCACTTGTTGCACTTTCTCATCAGTCCATCTCCACTCGTCTCTTTTTCTTTTCCCCCCTCCGTTTCTAAATATCATTATCTTTGTTTTCTCCGTGTTTGCTTCCATTTCTTTTTTTTTCATATATTTCTCTAGCGTTTTCATCATCACTTTCATTTCCTTTTCGTCCTTAGCCACCAGCACTATGTCATCCGCATACGCCAACGACCATACCTTAGCTTTCCCTACCACTATCCCTCCTGTCTGTTGTCCTCTCATTGTCTCTTCCAGATCCCCCGTATATACCGAGAACAGGCTTGGGCTCAGTGGACATCCCTGCCTCAACCCTCTCTTTGTTATGAATTTCTCACTCTCTTCCCCATTCACTTTAACCCTGCTTCTCGTTTCTTCGTATATTTCCTCTATTCTTTGTATTAATCTTTCTTTGATTTTTTTTTTCATATATTCCCACAGCTTTTCCCTATTCACTTTGTCAAAAGCAGCTTTTAGGTCTACGAATAGTGCTACCATTTTCCCTCTTTTTTTTCTAGTTCTATATTTGCTAAGTGTTTCATTATATATATGTTGTCTATCGCCCTTCTTCTTTTTCTGAATCCCGTTTGTCCGTCTGGTACCAAACTTCTTTCCTCTATTTCCTTCTGTAATATTTCTTGCAGTATTGTCGCGTACAATTTGTATGCCGAGCTCAATAGTGTTACCCCTCTATAATTCTTGACTTTATTTTTTTCGTCTTTTTTATGTATTGGGCATATTGTTCCCTCTCTCCATCTCTCTGGGAATCCTTCCCCTTTCCATATTTTGTTTATTATTTCCGTCATCCTTTTTGCTACATTTTCTCCCCCGTATATCCACTCTTCTCCTTGTATCCCATCTTCTCCTGTCGCCTTTCCTATTTCTTTTTCCTGCCTTTGTTCTTCCCCTCCCAACAGGTTCCGAAAATATATCTACCATTCTTTAATTTTTATTCCCTTTGTCGTCCTGTTTTTTTTCGTCTGCTTCTTTAGGTACTTCCATACATCTTCTTCCGTTTTTATTGCTTTATTCTGCTCCTCTTGTTTCTTTTTGTTTTCCTCCTTCTTTCTGTCGCATGTTTTTTTGTATATTTTCACTGCTTCTTTGTATTCTTCTTTTTCTTTCTTTCCTTTTTTCCACTGTCTTAATGCTCTTCTTGCATTTTTCTTTGCTTCCTTGCATTCCTTATCCCACCATTTCTTCCAACCAGTTTTCTCCCCCTTCCATTTTCTAAATCCAACTCTCTCTATTGCTTTCTCCATCATCTCTCTCATTTCCTCTACACTTTCTTGTAATTCCTTCCCTATCCATACCGTGTTCCCTATTCTCTCTTTATATCTTTTTATACTCTCTTCTGTCCACTTTTTTTTAGTTATGTACTTCTCCTCTTCCTCTCTCTCTTCTCTTTCCCTTCCTTCCATTGTCAATTCCAGTGGTTGATGGTCTGACTCTACCCTTTCTCCCATCTTAAAAGTCTTTACCTTTTCTGCGGCCTCTTCATTTGTCATTACAAAATCTATTATTGATTTTCCCCTTCCTCTTATGTACGTAAATTCCCCCTTTCCATCTTCTTCTCTGTTCCCGTTCATTATTTCCCACCCTTTTTCGTTGCACATTTCCAGCAGTTCCTCTCCCTCTTTATTTATCACCTTGTCCTTTGTTTGTCTCTTTCCCGTCCCTTTTCTTTCTTGTATTCCCCCCTCTTCCCCTATTCTTGCGTTGAAGTCCCCTCCTACTATTATCAATCCCTCTTCCCTCTCTTCTATCATCTCTTCTATGTTTTTCCTTGTCTCTTTCATTCTACTGCTATAACCGTCACTACTTTTATTTTTGTTTTTCCCCACTGCATGTTCCTTTCTACAACTCCTCTTCTCTGTTGCACTTTCTCCTTCTTTTCCTGGTTCAACCATTTTTTTCTTATTCCCGTTATTATCCCCCCCTTTGCTCTCTCTTTTTTCTTTTCTCTTTCTGCATGTTGCACCACCCACTCAAATTCCTCCGGGCACTCTTTTTCCCACCACTCTTGTTCTTTTTCTTCCATCCATGTTTCCTGTAATCCCACTACATCCTGTTCCTTGATGTACTTCTAGAAATCATGTTCCTTGTTTTTTATTCCTGCTACATTCCAAAACAATACTCTCAGCTCACTCACCTCCCCCCGTGCTTTTTCCTCACTTTCTTTTTTTCTCCCTTCTTTTTCTTTTCCGTTTCCTTCTCTCATTTTTCCTTTTCTTTGCCGTTTCGTCAACTTTCCCTCCTTTACCACCCCCCCTTGCCCTTTAATTTTTTGCCTTTTGGTTCCCCACTTTCTCTTTTCTTTCTCTGCACAGTCCTCTATCCTTGTCGTTCCATATGTATCTGTTTCCGTCTATCTCCATTTTTCTGTACCCTACCCATACTCTTTTTCTTTCCGCTCTTTTTTCCACCGCTATGTTCATTATTTCTCTTTGCACTCTTCTTTCCTCCCATGTCAAATCGTGACTTATATATATTCTTGTATTCCTTAATTTCTTCTTCTCCTCCATTACCTTCTGTTTTTCCTCCCATCCTCCGATTTCCGCCACCACCATCTCATTTTTCTTCTCTTTGTTTATTACTGTCACTTTTTTCACCTCTACTTTTACATTTAATTTTTCTTCCAGCATCACTGCTAAATCTTTTTGTGGTTTTTCACTTCTCCACCCCTTTATCACAATATTATTCTTTCTTTTCCATCTTTCCTCGTCTTCCGCTTTTTCTCCAGTTTTTCTATTCTCTCCACCAGTTTCTCTTTTTCTTTCTCCCACTTCTTTTCTCTTTCTCCTATTTTTTTTTTTCATTCTTTGATTTCTTCCCTTATTCCTTGCATATTTTTTTCCATCTGTTTCATCATTTCTCTCAATAATTCTTTTAACTCCTCCATTTCTTTCCTTCCTCCTTCTGTTCTTGAGGTTTTTCCTTCGCTCTCCTCCGATATCTTTTTAATGTCTGGTGATCTTATTGTTTTCTTTCCTCTTTCAAATATTTGTTGCCTTTCTTTTTCCTCTTTCTCTCTCTCTCTTTTATTCATCCCTTTTCCCCTTTTGTTATTACTTATTATTTATTTATTTTTTTTATTTTTTTTTATTTTATCTTCTCATTATAGTATATTACATTGTTTGCTTAACTGCTTCGATCAGTACATCTATAGCTGTTGCAGTGTTAACTTGTCGACGTTTTAAACGTGCTGGATTTTGTGTTTATTTTTGTTCATTTGTGTAAAACAGTAAAACTACTTTTACTCCGGATTTTTTCAAGTGACTAAGTGTGATTTGTAGTTAATGTCGGGTGTTGAATTACTGTTTAACTATCCACGCGAGTGTAAAAATCATCCCGATAGCTTCTGCTATGTCTGCGGGGAATTAACTTTAAAAGTGCAACGAAAACCTCTTTCTCCGCTTGTTAAAACAGCTTATAAATTGTACTTTGATTGTCAAGTTGGCGACCAAGACAAGACTTGGGCTCTATCAGTTTGCTGTACGACTTGTTACAGTAGTTTGACCAAATGGCTTAAATGTACCCGTAAATCAATGCCATTTGCTGTGCCCATGGTTTGGCGTGAACCTCGCTGTCATCTTACAGATTGTTACTTTTGTATGACTTCCACCGTCGGGCTTTCGAGCAAAAGTAAGCAAACAATTCAGTATCCCAATATTCCGTCAGCTCTAAGACCTGTTCCTCATAACGAAACTTTGCTAATCCCAGAGTCCCCAAACACTTATACTCTAGAGCCGGAAATTGATTTAAAAGACTCTGAGCCGCAACCTGGGGCTTCGAATGATACGTTCAATGATGATAAAGAGTATTCCGCAGATTTAGTTTCTCGACAACCTCACCTCCTCACTCAATCGGAATTAAATGATCTTGTCAGGGATTTGCAGTTACCCAAGACTAAATTTCAGCTCCTAGGATCGCGACTTCAACAGTGGAATCTCTTAGAAAAGGGAGTAATATCTTCTTACAGGATCAGACAAGCAACCCTGAAATGTCATTTCTCAGAAGAAAAAGGTTTAGTGTTCTGCCCTAATGCAAATTTATTGATGACAGAACTACAGATGCCATATGACCCAGACAAATGGAGATTGTTTATAGACTCATCAAAAACAAGCTTAAAAGTTGTCCTGTTGGCAAATGGAAATGACTTCCCATCAGTTCTAGTTGCATACTCTGTTGATATGAAGGAAACGTACGAAAACATCTTCAGTATCCTTGATAAAATTAGTTATCATGATTATAAGTGGAAACTTTGCGCTGACTTAAAAGTTGTTGCTCTACTCACGGGCTTGCAATCAGGATTCACAAAATATTGCTGCTTCCTTTGTGAATGGGATAGCCGAGCCCGAGATAAACATTACATCGTACGGGACTGGCCTATGCGAGAAAATCTGATTCTTGGTCAGAAAAATGTCGCCCACAATGCTTTGGTTCCGAAAGAAAATATTTACTTACCACCTTTACACATCAAACTTGGATTGATCAAGCAGTTTGTGAAAGCAGTGGACAAGACAGGTGGTGCATTTCAATTTTTCAAAACCAAATTTCCTCGTCTTAGCGAAGCTGAAATCAAAGAAGGCGTTTTTGTTGGTCCTCAGATTAGACAACTCTTCCAAGATTCGACGTTTATTGAACACCTAAATCGAAAAGAAAAACGAGCTTGGCTTGCATTTTAAAACGTTTGTAAGAACTTCCTGGGTAACCACAAAAGTGAAGATTATGTCGCTCACGTCGAGGAACTGCTTTTAGCGTACAAGGACATAGGATGTAACATGTCTCTTAAAGTTCACTTCGTTCACTCGCATCTGGACTTTTTTCCTGAAAATTTAGGAGCAGCCTCGGATGAATACGGGGAACGGTTCCATCAAGCCATCGCTAAGCTGGAGAAGAGATTTTCAGGGAAGTGGAATGCAAGCATGTTGGCGGAGTACTGCTGGTTTTTGAAACGAGAGAGCTGTACCTCAGGGCATAAAAGGAAAGCAAGCACCTAGTAACGATGAATATCTTTTTATTTATTACTGTTTATAGCTAAAATAGTTCTTTTTCCCATTTAAATTAAATTCATGTTCATATATTTATTATTATAATTATTATTATCGTTCGATAAATAAATTATAATTAATTTATCGAAAAATGGTAAAATTAGAGATTTGGGGCTCCCTCGAAAATGGTAGGTGATGGAAGAAAACGAAAGACATATTTTGATTCAGGACGTCATTTTACATAAGAATCACCCGGAATAGTGTCAGGGCTCGATAAAAAATATTTTTTTGCAGACCAGTGTTACTGACCAAATCTATACAAGAACAAACCCAAATGACCCCCAAAAATACTTAAGACAAGTTGTCAAAGATTCTTGCTACCAACTCAAGAAATAAGGAAAGAACATAGCAATGTACTTTTTTACGTCGTAATCTTTGATACGTTTGCTACTCTCCCAGGAACATTCTAGAGTAAGCACACTGAAACAAAATACATTTTTTAAAAAAGGAAATTTTAATTAAATTTGGGTTCAGCAAGAATTGCAAAGTTAACATTTTTTTATGTGTCAGGAAAAAAAACGTGTAGTGACATTGTTGTCAGTTACGTATAACAATAACAAGATCACTGTGCTAAAACAAAAGTCAAAGATAGTTATGTGTTATTAAAATTCGACTAAAAGCAGAGTGGACAACATGGAGAAGATGGCTACACAATATTGTACAAAGAAGAAAACACAATTGAGATAGATATAGTGTGTCCTACTGTGGACTAATCGCATGGTACTAAGATTATTTAAAAAATAACCAAAAATAATTCTTGGCAAAATTATGATAACCGCAAATTTATTTTGATAAATAATAGGCAAACAACATAAAATACTTACACCGAGAGTAAATCGACGCACCTGTTCAAAATTTTTATTCGAACGTTTTAAAGCGTCAAAATTGTAGTTTAAACTAATAAGATTTTTCTAACATTTAAATGAGTACTTAAATAAAATGTTCTCTCTTGTTCAGGTGCCTTGAGATGTAATGATAAGTGAAGAAACCTTTTTGCATTGTTTTTTCTTTTGTGTTGTTATATAGATTAAGTAGACTATTTATTTTCTAAAGAGTTGAGGTTTTGAGGAAATGTTTTGACTCATGCATTTTCATTTTTATGAAAGAGTTTTAAGTTTTTTTTTACTGATCTACTTAGAAGTACAAATTAATCCAGTATTCAAAAAAACCTCTAAAACAATTATTAAATAATTATACTCACAATCAGCTAATTCTTAACGAGTTTATTAAAAGTTGATCCGAAATCAAAAGTGTAGTGAAAAACAAAATTAACACAAAATGGGACCTAAAACAACTAAGAAAGTTGGTATTGTTTTTTTGTTTGCAACCATGAATCATACCTAAATTTTTTTATTAATCAACATTATAAAATACACTGCATAATTTACTATAATTTAAACAAATAACGTTTGCAAGTCAAATTTCACTTTTTATAAATATGTTCTAAAACAAGTGCATGTGCGCACGCCAGATAATTTAATTTAATTTAATTTGAGAAAAACACCAAAACCACTACGTCCACCTTGAAGTAAGTAAACAAAACATCCACATACAAATTTTTTTGTGCAAAGGGCAATGCCAGCCAGCATTAAAACACAGAAAGGAACAAGAATAATTTTTCAATTATGCAATGATGATTATAAAAGTAGAGCGAAGTTAAATTCCGTTTAATTGAAAACGCATTTTGCTTCGTATTCTCCACATGATTAATTACATTTGCATAAAGTTGTTGTTTTTGTAAACGCTAAAAGGTTTTGTGATTTGGACGATAAAAGATTAGCGGGTAAGTTTCAAATGAATTAGTTTTTTTTTTATGAAGCACTCGCCTTTTCGTGTTATTATTTTGGTTAATATTAGAGGAAGTGTTAAAAGTGGCAAGGAAATAGTGATATCCGCGTGCTGTCTGCAAAAATTTGTTCGTAAGGGTTTATTTTGCAAATAGCGCTAAAAATTTTCTATTTGCATTTCCTTGCGTTTTTTATCGGATGGATTTGCATATAATATAATTTTTTAACATGTACGAGGTTTTTCCAAAGTTAGCAGAAAGAGAAAAAAAAACACTTGTATACAACACTTAAGTGCAAGCAGTCGTTTGTAGAACACCCATTGTAAGTAACAAATTTTGATTTTTGATTTAATTAAACGTCGTTTTTACCACGTGGTAAAATGTTTATGTAATAAATTTATTTTATTTACATGAACTTTGTACAGTCTTGAAAACTTTTCCTATAACACGTTGTTTTTTAAACTTTTTTAAAAATTCTTTGATAACAATGTTTTTTTATTTTCTAACGGTTTGTAGTTTTTAATTAAAAGTAATTTTTTGCAGTATTTCAAATTTTATAGATTTATTATTATTAATTATTTTCACTTAAAAAAAAAACATATTTGTTTTGTTTAATTAGATAAATTTGTCATTTAATCGTTATTTTTTTAAAACAGTTTAGTTTGTTTACATTTTATTATCTGTTTTATTGTTTAGAAAATATTTTTTATTTTTCTTTTAACGTTTTTTAAATTTTATCTATTTGCAAACGTGTGAATCTTTTTAATCCTTTTGTGTCTAATTCAATACGTTAATTTAGCGTTGCAAAATTAATCTAAGTGCTTTTATAGTATTAATATTTTTACTACGTTTAAATCTTTATTCCAGTTTTTTTGAAAGCGTGGATAAAAAAATATTAACCAAATAATACTGCAGTTTAGTTTATGAGCGTTTCTTACTTATTTTTTTTATTTATGCATTTATTTTGTTTGACGAGGTATTTTTCTGTTTTTAACGTGGTAATTTTTTTTAATAAATCGTAGATTTTATTGTTGACTATAGAAATACTCCTACAACCTCAAAGTTTAGTCAAAAATCAAAAACTTTTTAGACATAGCATATTGGAATTAATTGCTCAAACGTTTCAACCGCTTATTTGTATTTTACAAATTTATTATTGTACGAAATTTTATCATATCGATCAATATCAATAAGTGGACAATTACATAAAAAGATAAAGTCTGAAAAAGAGGCTTACTAAATGTTTTTTGTGAAGTGTGGCCTTATACAAGGTGTTTCTGAAATACGACTACAAGAAGTTTACTTGTGGCGTTAAATGAAAATATTTCTTCTAAAGATTTGGTCTAAAGTGGCCCAGTTTTGAAATATTTGCTGTTAAAATTTTCAGGTCAGTCTTATTAATGTATTGTGTTTCCTTTAATTTTAATTTTCTATCATCTACAAAATCACTTGTTAATAAAATAAATAAAGCAGATAGTAATTTTTGCATTATTACTGTCCTAGTTTCACAAAAGTGTACTTTGTGTTCACGGTCACGTTTATCTTTGGTTGTAACCAAAACAAAACTTAAAATAATTAAATGCAAAATTGAGCTTTTTTAGAACTGAGTTTTACAATGCGATTCATTTCTGCCTCAATTTTATAACTGATTTTTCTTAGTTGGTGTAATAATATTTATTTTAAATTTTATTTATTATGTACAACAATGGTACTGTTTTAATGTACGGCGAGTGAAATTATGACTTCCACACCACACGTAGATTGTGGGTTGAGCAATATCCTAATAGATGAATTGCCTTCAATAAACTTTATTTTGGTGTGTGTGTAAGGACGTCGACGTTCTTTTTATCTACAAAAACTATGGTCTAAAAAAACCACCCCATGCATTAACAACGGAAAAAAAATAAATCTTTTCCATAAAATCAAAATTTTTATTTTTGTTTTTTTTCAATGTATGTGCAAATATTGTAAAAGATCGGGCACGAAGTAGCTCTAGAGAAAGAGACCGCGCAGCTAAAGTGCTCTATAGTACGCTACATCTTGTTTTAAGAAATTATTCTTTTTACCCTTACTATGTTCAACAAGTCTAACAGTTAACCGACATTGATTTTGAACCGCGACTTAAGTTTTGTGAGTGTTTGCAGCAACAACAAGTTTTTGACTTTGAGTATAGTGCCAAAATATTATTTTTCGATGAGTGTTGTTGTACACGAAATGTAGTGCTAAATTTTCACAACACGCATGTCTAAAATAAAGAAAACTTTTATGAGATAAACATTCGTTTTTTTCTCGGTCAGCTCAACTAGCGTCTTCACTCTTTGTTTTTTTTAGAATTATGCTGGGTACGTTTCCGTTTTCTTTTCTCGTACTTAAAGCTTGTATTTTACTGGCTTATCTCTTATTTCTTTTTTCTTAAGTGTAACCAAAAATTTCAAACAAAAAAACTTTGAAGAACTTCTGCAGGTATTTTTTGATCTTTCTTTAATGTTTCTTGTAGATAAATTTCAGTAGTTTAAATTTTTTTGCATGAACACTTTTTTTTACCTTTGTTTCTTAAATAGTCTATGAGAACATTTTTATATAACCATTTAGTGTGGCCATCTTGTACAATTTTTAAATTTCCCACTAAAAATTGATAGTTATTGCTTAACATGGTTTTAAAAAAGTTTAACCTAAACATGTTTTACTGTCAAAAAATCAATAGAAAGTCAACAATTTTTAGGTTAAGTATATACTGTCAGTTTGCTGTCAAAGTGTTCTACAGAACCCATTTTTTTCTAAAACTAAATTTTGGTAATAACGTGATTCACTAGATTATCAGGTCGTCTTTAGATTAGATTTGAAAGTGAAATCTATGACATAACTGACAGTACACTAGATTTTTTTATTACTAAATTTAAGTTTATGAAAAAAATGTTGTAGCGTAAAGCAATTTGACAACATTCTGGACAAATATATTTTTTATTAACTGAAAGAAACAATTATTAGAATTAGAATTTTGTCAGCAAATTATGACAAATATAAACGAAGACAATAAATTTCTGGATAAGTTGTGGATGTCTATCGTTACTGGGCAACAACTCTAATGAAATTTAGATGTTTTTCAAGATCTTGTAAACTGTGGCGCTGTAGTCTGTATATGTCAAAATATTGTTATTATCCGTCTTACAAACAGTCGCCGGTACATTTTTTCTAACCTATCTTTGCTTTTAACGTTGTATTTGTTGTTAAGAAGTCTTTAGGTATTATTATAAATAAATTAATTTTTATTTAATAAATAAACATCTAATTATTTTAAATTTTTATTGACGTGACTGTCTTTTAAATAGACTAACCTTTTTGGAGTTCAGATAGGTTTCTCAAATTTTTGACTTTTAGTATATTAGTTCCGATTTTTGACTCAAGCTCAAAGTTCACGACATCATGAAATGCCTCTACGAACGTTTTTTACACGCCTGCAAGGTGACAGTATGATGAGCGGTTTTGACACAGGGGGACATTCCATTTAATTTTGTTAGAATATAGAACGGATCATAGTGAATGTTATATTTGTGCACCTCAATATTGTTTTTTCTTTTAGTAAATCAGTAAAAATTGTCATTTTTAATTTGTTTTGCTTTCTTTTCAAGATATGCAGTTTTTTTCTAAAAAAAATTGCCGCAAATAGGATTTGAACCTAGATTATATTTGGAATTAATTTTAAATTATGAATAAAATATCTATTAATATGTTAATCTTATAACAATTTTTTATTTGAATAAATTGTTAAAAGAATCATCTCTATAAGAAACTGTTAAAAGTAATTCAAATAATTTACATACGTACAAAATTATATAAGAAAAACGAAAAATTAGACCCATTTTTTGATAGAATCAAGAGAATATGAAAAACCAGTTTCATACTAAATTTTAAGTTACATTTTTCTGATTCAGAAGACCTTTAAACGTAAAATTCTGCAGAAATTTTTTTTTTTAATTTGATCGTTGTACGTTCCTTATAGGAAACAAAATAATTGATTTGAAAAACATAGTTTTATATGAATTTTGATTTATCTCTTCATTTTACTGAAGTGAGTTATGCTGTGAAACTTTAGACAAAGATAACATACATTACTTTTTGTCATACCTTTTGTAAAATTAGAAAAAACATTTTTAAAAAAATCACATTAAAAGCATCATTAATACATTGTTGGTACTATATTTGTAACTAACTGAATCTGTCAAGTTCTAAATTCAAATGTTTTACCTAGTACCAAATCTAATATTTAAATTTATAAATTTTTAAAAGTGTTGCTTTCAATTGTAAGTAAATTTTACTTCACTGAATTGAAGAGCTGCATGAGAGTGAGTTTTGCTATGAAAGTTATAACAAGAGTAACATACATTATTTTTTGTCTTGCTCTTTGTAAAACTTTAGAAAAAATTATAAATGAATCATATCAAAAACTTCACAAATATTATGTTGGTACTACATTTGTAACTAACTGAATCTGTCAAGTTCTAAATTCAAATGTTTTATGTAGTACCAATTCTAATATTAATTTTTAAACGTTTTGTTTTTAATTTTAAGTAAATTTCACTCTACTGGAATGCCGAATGCTGCTTGAAAATGAGTTATTCTATCAGAATTTTAACAAGAGTGACATACATTACTTGTTGTCTTACCCTTTTTAAAACTTTAGAAAAAAATTTGTAAAAGAACGTTACTGAAAACATCACAAATAAAATGTTGGTACTAGATTTGTAACTAACTGAATCTGTCAAGAACTAAATTCAAATGATTTACGTAGTAGTACCAACTCTAATACTCAATTTTTTAAACGTTTTGTTATAATTTTAAGTAAATTTCACTTTACTGAAATGCAGAGTGCTGCATGAGAATGAGTTATGCTATGAAAATTTTAACAAAAGTAACATACATTATTTTTGTCTTGTCCTTTGTAAAACTTTAGAAAAAATTTATAAAAAAATCATATTGAAAACATCACAAATAAAATGTTGGTACTACATTTGTAACTAACTGAATCTGTCAAGTTTTAAATTCAAATGGTTTACGTAGTACCAACTCTAATACTTAATTTATTAAACGTTTTGTTTTTAATTTTAAGTAAATTTCACTTTACTGAAATGCAGAGTGCTGCATGAGAATGAGTTATGCTATCAGAATTTTAACAAAAGTAACATACATTATTTTTGTCTTGTCTTTTGTAAAACTTTAGAAAAAATTTATAAAAGAATCATTTTGAAAACATCACAAATAAAATGTTGGTACTACATTTGTAACTAACTGGATCTGTCAAGTTTTAAATACCAATGATTTATGTAGTACCAACTCTAATACTTCATTTTTTACACGTTTTGTTTTTAATTTTAAGTAAATTTCACTTTACTGAAATGGAGAGTGCTGCATGAGAATGAGTTATGCTATGAGAATTTTAACAAAAGTAACATACATTATTTTTGTCTTACTCTTTGTAAAACTTTAGAAAAAAATTATAAAGAAATTTTATTGAAAACATCACAAATAAAATGTTGGTACTACATTTGTAACTAACTGATTCCGTCAAGTTTTAAATTGAAATGAATTATGTAGTGCCAACTCTAATACTTTTTTTAAAGGCTTTGTTTTTAATTTTAAGTAAATTTCACTTTACTGTAATGCAGAGTGCTGCATGAGAATGAGTTATGCTATAAGAATTTTAACAAAAGTAACATACATTATTTTTGTCTTACACTTTGTAAAACTTTAGAAAAAAATTTTAAAAGAACCATATTGAAAACATCACAAATAAAATTTTGGTACTACATTTGTAACTAACTAAATCCGTCAAGTTTTAAATTGAAATGAATTACGTAGTACCAACTCAAATACTACATTTTTTAAAGGTTTTGTTTTTAATTTTAAGTAAATTTCATTTTACTGAAATGCAGAATGCGCATGAGAATGAGTTATGCTATAAGAATTTTAACAAAAGTAACATACATTATTTTTTGTTTTGTCCTTTGTAAAACTTTTGAAAATATTTATAAATGGATCTGTCAAGTTCTAAATTCAAATGTTTTACGTTGTACCAACTCTAATATCTAATTTTATAAATTTTTAAATGTTTTGTTTTTAATTTTAAATGAGTTTTACTTCACTGAATTGCAGAGAGCTGCCTGAGAGTAAATTATGCTATGAGTAACATACATTATTTTTTGTCTTTGTCTTTGTAACAAATATAATTTTGGTACCTCATTTGTAACTAACTTAATCTGTCAAGTTCTAAATTCAAATGTTTTACGCAATACCAATTTTGAATTATATAGTACTCTAATATTTGAGTTTATGAGTTTTTAAAACTTTTTTTTAAAATAAATTTTCTTTTAGAAACACACTCCTTGCATTTTGTAAAACTTTTGATAAAATGTATAAGAGAACCACATTATTTTTTGTCCTGCTTTTTGTAGAATTTTTGAAAAAAAAAATTTATAAATCACATTAAAAACATCACAAATATAATGGTGGTACTACATTTGTAACTAAATTAAAATGTTTTTTTGAATATATGTTCTAATATGTAAATGTATATGTGTTTAAAACGTTTTTTTTTTCAATTTTAAGTAGATTCCGTAAACTGTTAAATAGATTTTCTGGTAGACACACATTCCTACTCAAATAATAATTGATTTAAAAAAAAGTTTTATTGTGATTTTGATTTATTTTTTTATTTTACTGAAGTGAGTTATGCTATAAAACTTTAGACGAAGATAACATACATTCCTGTTTGTCTTACCTTTTGTAAAATCTTTGAAAAAATAAAAAACCCACATTAAAAACATCACTATAGTATGAAATGCCGTTTTGCTTTTTCTTACTAAATTTAATTCGTTGCATTCGAACAAACTTCAATTTTTATTAAGTTTATTTTTATGTTTGTCTATTTATTTAGGTACATTTAAATGGTTTCTTAAACAAACTTAACACATTTAAATTGTTAAGTGAAAACGTATTTACTGATGCAATACATTTTGCTCAAAATTTCTAACAATGATATTAAAAACTTTTATTTAAACTAAGAAAAAAGTATATGAGCAAACATTTTAATTCATGTATCACTTTTTATATAACAAACAAAAAATAAAAATCATTTAAATTGTAGAATTAAAATGCATGTCGAATTAAAACAATACATGAATTAAAATGTTTGTTGATAATTTTAATTCTTTAATTTTAAATCAAGAATTAATTTTACCAGCAAACACATTAATTCTGAATTAAATTGTTTGTTGATAATTTTAATTCTCCAATTTTAAATCAAGAATAAAATTACCAACAAACATTATTTCTGAATTAAAATGTTTGTTGATAACTTTAATTCTTCAATTTTAATTGGCGCTGTAGGTTGCGGAGGTTGTGAGTACTCTAACCAATGGTAAACTTGCACTATAGTTTGGTTAGAGTACTCACAACTTCCGCAACCGACAGCGCCAATTAAAATTAAAGAATTAAAATTATCAACAAACATTTTAATTCAGAATTAATATGTTTGTTGGTAATTTTATTCTTGATTTAAAATTAAAAAATTAAAATTATCAACAAACATTTTAATTCATGTAACATTTTAATTCAACACACATTTTAATTCTCTAAGTTAAATGATTCATAGACTATTAAATTGATTTTCTATCATGCTTAAATAATAATTAATTTGAAAAATGTATTATTATGTAGGTTTTGATTTATTACTTCATTTTACTGTGAGTTATAGTATGATACTTTAGACGAGAGTAACATGTTATTTTTTGTCCTGCTCTTAGTAAAACTTTTGAAAAAAATATAAAAAAAAACACATTAAAAACATCACAAAGATAATGTTGGTACCTAATTTTTTGAAAAATTAAAAAAAAATCCTTATTGAAAACATCATAAATATGATGTTGGTAGTACAATTATAAGTAACGGAATATGTTAAATTCAAAGTTTTACCTCATACCAACTTACGAAATGTGGTTATACACTGCAAGCAATTAGCAACAGTGTCACCTCAAGATTCGGTGGTAATTTTTTCTTGTGTAGCTATGTTAAGTATCCAGTCTACACGTCTCGGCTGGGTAACTTAAAAGAAAAAAATCAAGAAGAAATTTTTAGCATCCCTGGTGGGATGTACCCATCGACCTGGCAACATCGGAAAGCTACGCTTCCCTATGGACGAGTAATCTGTATACTTTTGCAATGTGTTTGTTTGTCTCAAACATGTAGAAAAGGAAGTACATTTGTTTATTGTTATGGTACGCACTACTTGTCAATTTATGTTGACATACTTATAACCTCAAATTTTAGAATCGCTTCTAGCAGCATTATTTGAAGTACGTAGATAGTAAAATGAATTGAATCAAACTTTAAACATGAAATATAAATACAATGTATATTTAGCTTGAAGTAGGAATATGTAAAAGTAAACAAATGCAATTGTCGTTTGACAAGTAGTGCGTACCGTTTGTTGACAAATACTATTTCTATCTCTTACAATGTTGTGTACACTTTGCAGCCTGCGATTACTCGTCCAGAGGGAAGCATAGCTTTCTGTTGTTGCCAGGTCGATAGATGTACCTATCAATGAACAACTTCTACAACACATTTGAAGAATGTATAACTTCAGAAAAAGCCCCAGGCCGATCGCTGCATAAGAGTGAATTATGCTATAAGACTTTCGACGAGAGTAACATACATTATGTTTTGTTATGCGTTTTGTACACTTTTTGAGAATATTAAAAAAACACCTTAAAAACGTATATAAAGTTGGTTCTACATTTGTAACTAACTGAATCTACTTTAAATAAATTTCCCAATCTTTCAAATAAATTTTCTATCAGGTACACATCTCTACTTAAATAATAATTGATTTCAAGAACATAGTTTTATGTAGATTTTGATTTATCGTTTCACTTTACTGAGTTATGTTATGAGACATTCGACAAGAATAAGACATTATTTTTGTCATGCTTTTTGTAAAGTTTTTAAGAAAATTTAAAAAAGATTTTCTGTGAAAATATAAATATAATGTTGGTATTACATTTGTAACTAACTAAATCTTCCAAGTTCTAAATTCAATTGTTTTATGTAGTACCAACTTTGAAATATATAATATTAATATTTGAATTACTACATTTTTAAAACGTTTTTTTCAACTTAAAGTAAATTTCGTAATCTTCTAAATAAATTTTCTATCAGGTACACATCTCTACTTAAATAATAATTGATTTCAAGAACATAGTTTTATGTAGATTTTGATTTATCGTTTCACTTTACTGAGTTATGTTATGAGACATTCGACTAGAATAAGACACATTATGTTTGTCCTGCTTTTTGTAAAATTTTTAAGAAAATTTAAAAAAGATTTTCTGTGAAAATATAAATATAATGTTGGTATTACATTTGTAACTAACTAAATCTGCCAAGTTCTAAATTCAATTGTTTTATGTAGTACCAACTTTGAAATATATAATATTAATATTTGAATTATTACATTTTTTCAACTTTAAGTATGTTTCGTAATTTTTTTAATAAATTTTCAATCAGACACACACTTTTCCTTAAATTATAATTGAAGGATACAATTAGAAACGTCGCCGTGTTGTTTTAAACCGTTCGATAATTTGGATGTTTTGGAAAATACTTTGACAAAAATGGAAAAAACAATTTTGATGTTTAATTTCTAGAAATGTTGCTTTAACTGCTTTCTTTAAATCTTCTGTTACAGTAGTAGGCGATACAGATGGTTCAAATTCTTAAATTTTTTAGAAGAAAATTGTTTTTTGAGTTGGTTTGACAGCAAATGATACTGTTTTAAACATGGCGTCTGTGATGAAGCTTTACTTTGTTCTAAAAATTGAAAATTGCATGTACTGCAAAAATAAAAAGTTTTTGCCGCCGTTTTTATAGTCAAAAAACACAAATTCAAAAACACTTTGTAGTCTTTAGAAAATACAAGTTTACTACAATGCCTCTTAATAGCAGAATGTTATTTTTTGTCTTATATTTTTCAAAAATTGTTCTGCAACAACTGCTTATCTAAATCCTACAGAAGCACTTTATAAACCAAAAAATGACAGTTAAATCAATTTGTTTAGATAATGTAGTAGATGGATCTTATATTTTTTTATTTCCTTTTACTTCTTCACTTTACGTCAATTTTCTAGTCAATGAAACGTTTTTTTTTAAATTACTTGCTTTGATGATTTTGAAATACTTATTTTGGTTAATACCTTATTAATTCAAAATTTATCCTCTACGTTTCTTGAAATTGATGCTTTGGTTCATTTTGATCAGCCGGTAACACTTAATTAACACCAGTGCACTGCGTGAATCTTTTTAGAAACAGTTTCTTAAACCGTTTGACGTGATATGTCTTCTTTTTTTTTTAATGTTTTTGCTCTTCATTTAAAAATTATTTAAATAATTTGCAACATTTTTTTTGTTTAATACAAAAACTTTTACATGAATAATCTTTAAAGCCCAAAATGTTTAGTACTTCGAACTGATCGGTTTTGCATCATCCCACAGATGCTTGATTTTTTTCGTGTTTTAAAGCATTTTTTTTAAATGTTATAAACGCTTATGCAATACTTGAAGAGTATCCGCTTTAAGCAATAATATTATTCTTACCAATACATATTTGTATTTTTGAGTTTTTGCGGCTACGATGTTTCAAAATAGAAAGATTTTCGAGTGTTCTATATAACCACATTTCATAAAATTCGCAAAATACAAACTTTGCTAAACTAAACGTTTTCACAGTCATGTTGCAGTATTCTTCAGAAAACTAGAATTAAAAACATTGGATCCTAAAAAGCGTTTTTTGGTCATCGGCTGGTGAATGTTCTGTTTACCAGTTTTTTCCTAAAATATGTTTTCTGTGCTAGTGTTAAATCAATGCAATCCAGTTTTCAGCAGTTAGGTTTTCTGATAGTTTTGGGCTGTATGGATTAAAACTTTGAGCAGGGTGTCTGTATGTGATAGATTTCTATATACCTAAGTGTATCAAAGTTTTTCTATCTTGCGATAAATGCATTATACATACCAAAATACATATATAATTTATAATCACGTGTGCTCATGCTTCTAAGTCTGTCGGTCTCAAACTTCTTTATCTTGAACTACCATAGCATGTCTTCGTAAATTAAACATTTAATCCGGATTTTTCGTTGACCATTTACACATAAAACCATCGAATTTGATGTAAAATCGACGATTTAATAAATGAAAATTCTATAACTCAAACTGGGCACAACAATAAACATTTCATTTTTAAATTTTCCGAATAAATAATTTATTTACTTTACTAATTAGCATCATCGGGGTAATTCGATCTGTCGGTTTTTGTACTTTATCTATAAATTTAAACTAAATTGTTTAACAATAGATTAACAACATTAACAGATGTTTATTGTAATTTTTTTAACATTTACAAAGTAAAGAAATCTTACACTTAATAGAGTTATTATTTCTAATTATCTCCTTACGGCGGTTTAATTAAATTGTTTTTTTCGGTAACATCAGACTCTTACGTCCATTTTCCTAATGGTTAAGTTAGCGTTATATAGTGCGTGTGCACGATGTCATTTTTCCCAATTGTTTATTTAATTAATCGTGTGTAATTATTGCTCGTCTTTCCGACCACATCTCAAGGTTTGTACTTATTTTTATTGCTTTATTACCATTACAGAAATATTTTTTCCCATTACCAGTATGATGTAATAAAAATTTCAGATAATTATATTAATTTCTGATTTTTATAGTGTAAGACTATTATAATATAAGAAATTAATTAGTAGTTTTTAATGTTTATATAACGTTTTTATTATTATAAATGCGGAAAATCTTAAAAAAATTAATTGAATGTAAAATCGTTTGAAAAATTTACATATGGCAACGCATGCATGTAGTTATTCTTGTTTTAATTAAGTAATTATGTTAACACTATAAAAATCCATATAAAATGAACCATCGTTACGCCCAAGAACTGACATTCTATTTTTTTGTTCATCTGATTAATTTAAATTAAATTCTAAATTCTTGTGGCACGCATGTTGTATTTTTTTTTAAATTTTACTATTGTAAAGTAACTTACCTTCGCTTGGGTTATTATAGTTTAATTTCTTATGTATATTTTACTATCTTTACATATACGTTCTTTGACTATATGGCTAAAATGGACTATATGATGACTACCATCTAGTGCAGTGGTTTCAAAATCTTTTGGCCCACGGACCCGTTTTCATTATCAAAACTTGTCCAGAGACCCCTCAGGGAAAAAACTACATAAATGCATACTAGAAAAATTACAAATTTAACTTAATGCCTTCAATGGTAAATGGTGACGTATAAATAAAATACAAATAAAACATTTTGTTGAAAAAATATTTATTCAAATTATAACTCGTTTTAAAATACAAAACAAAACTTTTAATGACTTGGATGAACCTGATCAGATGTTATAAGTGTACGTATGTCCGGATCAATGTTTGTCAGTAGCAACTGCAAATACCTACGAGTACTAATTTCTAGTCGGTTCTACCAAATAGGAAAACAGAAAAGCAATCAACAAATTTTGTACAATAACCCATAATGCTGGGCATAAAATTGGGATCTGTTTTTGTAACTAAAAGTTGTCGTATCCTTTGTTAAACATTGGTTTCAAATCCTCATCTGTGGATAATTCAATAAGTTGCTCTGTATAAGTATTGTAACGTTTATTATTACTAATTAACTTATTTATACTAAAAATATGTACACGTATATAACTAACAAAACTAATTAAATCTAAGGATATTTAATAAAAGCACTTATACTATTTTATATATAGAACTATCACACGAAGATAAAGTCCGCGGATAACTTTAGTTTAACACTTATTGTTTACGTCACGTACAAAGTTATACTCCGTATATTTATCTCGAACACACGCGTTAATCGCTTATTTATTTAAACTTGAATGATCTTCTTCACACTGCCGTTTTCGAATTGCTGGAATAACTGGCCTATGATTTGTTTGTGTCGCAGTTATACATTTTGGCCAAACGTTCGAGAATTTTCTATACCTTTCGGCGAACGTTCTCGAAATGTACAAAAACTTCGCAAAACTTCTCAAACTTGAGAATAATTTTTCGAACGTTTCAGTATGTAAGTATTCATCTGTATTCGTGCTTTGAGTTTGACTACTTTCAAAAGGATACAACGCGCAGTCGAGAATATCTAACTGAAGAATGTCTTCAAATCTTTGGTTAAGGTCCGAGTAAAGCACTGTTTAGTGTTGACTATAAGCAAACAAATCTTTATCTCTATTTTGCAATTTTGAAAGATTTGGAAACTGAGAAATTTTCCTCTTCTCAAGATTTGCTTGTACAGCAAAAGTTTTGCAACAAACGCAGAGATTAAACTTTTAGCTTTAATTAAATTTAATGTGTCACCTTGTAGTTTCAAATTAGTGTCTTTAAATCGGGCAAATAAATCAGTCATATAAACAATGTCCTTTTTTGAGATAATTAAATTGTGCTGCAAATCATTGTCTTTACTCTCCAAGAATTTCTACACTAAATTAAAGAGCGAATAGAAGCGATCCAAACGTGCTCTTTTTCTTTTTTTACAAATCTCCCATAAGCTAAAAGTAAAGCTTCGTTTTCTGCTAATGTTGACTCGTCAAATTGTATAGAGAATTCAGATGTTTTTAAGTAGTCAGATAAAGAGTTTTCTACACACTGAGCCATTTCGTCAATCCTTCTTCGTACAGTATTATTACTGCACCTATTTTAACATCGACAAACTAATAAATTTTGAAGGAAAAAAAATATTTATATGCTAAGCATTCTTACATGTTTCAGGAGAATTTTTGTCATTTTTTGCTTGTATTGGCGCTATAAATTCACCTTCTAAATTATGTATTTATTGCCAATCAACATTTTTTTCTCTGAAATTTGGATATTGTTATCGTCTTACCATGATTCTAAGGTGATTCTATTAAACGGCGTGCACTGTGTTTTATCACAAATTACACTACTGCTCAAAAAAACGTATCTCCCTCTATTAGTACGAGTTTTAAACAGAATGCGTACAATTAGCTTTAATTTATTTTTGTTTGTACTAAGATAGGAATGTCTTCCGGGTTTGGACCGTGTCAATGTTGTAACCGAAGTTGCCAACGTTTCGCCCACTCTGTAGTGGTTCTTTGTTAGATTTTTGTTTGCTTTTTCAAGTTTATCGTTTTTTTTCTAAGTTTAGAATCTGGCTTAGTTCACAAGTTGATTACCTAACTTTTGAGAAGTGTTTAGTTAGATTTCGGTTGCTTGTTTGAGTTCTTTGATCTTTCTCGCGCCCTGATGAAGCCTCTTACGAAAGTCGGCAAAACGTTGGCAACTTCGGTTACAACATTGACACGGTCCAAACCCGGAAGACGTTCTTATCTTAGTATAGACTCCGGCCGTGGATGCCTTCGCTATTACTTTTGTTTGTCTTTTCTAGTTGTGTCTTCTTCTTAAATAAAAGTTTAATGGATTCTACTTCAATAGATTTCTTATTAAGTTTTAAAATTTGAGACACATAGAGATATATCGTTGATTTCTTGAATACTGCAATAATATTTTGTTCCGCAGAATAGTTTAGTTTTAAGCAAACATTAAAAAAAAGTGTTAGAATTTTAGTTTTCAAAAAACACTGTTTCTTTTGAGTTGTGAGTAAAAACAAAATTAATTTAAAATGTTTTTGGAACGCCATCATGTTATAAAAATATTACGTATAATAAATAGAAAACTATAAATTTGTTCGCCGTTACTTGACTTTCGCTGTCATTAAATCAAATGTCAACTTTATTACCTTTTGTACTAATTTATAGTTTTTTATTTATCATACGTAGTATTTTTACCACAAGATGGCGTTTCGAAAACTTTTCAAACGTGTTGATAATGTCTAAACGATATAAAAGACTACAGTTGTTTGTCGTTATGGTTGTGGAAACTATGGTAGAAACCATCGACCTGGCAACATCGGAAAGCTACGCTTCCCTATGGACGAGTAATCTGTATACTTTTGCAATGTGTTTGTTTGTCTCAAACATGTAGAAAAGGAAGTACATTTGTTTATTGTTATGGTACGCACTACTTGTCAATTTATGTTGACATACTTATAACCTCAAATTTTAGAATCGGTTCTAGCAGCATTATTTGAAGTACGTAGATAGTAAAATGAATTGAATCAAACTTTAAACATGAAATATAAATACAATGTATATTTAGCTTGAAGTAGGAATATGTAAAAGTAAACAAATACAATTGTCATTTGACAAGTAGTGCGTACCGTTTGTTGACAAATACTGTTTATATCTCTTACAATGTTGTGTACACTTAGCAGCCTGCGATTACTCGTCCAGAGGGAAGCATAGCTTTCCGTTGTTGCCAGGTCGATGGTAGAAACTCATCACTGCATCCTAGTAAAAAAAGAACGAAGAACGAAACAGCTGTCTATTCGTTCTAATGTTTTTCATAATTATACTAACGATGTTCCTAACCTATTTTATAGTTGGGATTTTGACAGCGTTACTGGTCAATAGATCACTGACTTTTGCTATCATTAAATGACAGATGTCGAATTGTTTGTTACGGTAGGAATTATGGGTAACTAAATTTAAATGGAGCGATGGCCGCAGTAGCTCGGTTCTTGTAGGCAAAATGGGGTGGGTTAGAAATTGTGAGGGGAATATTTAAATCAAAGATGTCGTGGTAGATAAAATTAGTCAAATAATAATTAGAAATTGTTAGAAATGGGCGCCACACAATTTGTTTAGTTACGGTCCTGTTAAGTAAATTGTAAAAGTTTAACAGGGCTCTAGTAGTAGCGAAGAGTTGCTGAAAAGAAAAAATAAACGGGGAAGGTTAAGCAATAAACAGCAATCAGTAAATTTGATGTAAATATAATGAATTTAGAATAAATAACAATTTACAAAATAATCAATAAAATATTCAATTTTGAATTATGCAAACAAAATATGCGTGAAGTTGAGTAAAACAATCGATAATGGGTTTCAAATATTACAAAAATACAGGATCTAAATTACCTTGTGTTAAAACAAAAGTAGTAAAACTAATTTAATTACGTTAGGTTCGCAAAACAAACAACAAAAAAATTTAATTTGGGGCAGCGATCGTTATTCGACAAGACAGTAATTTCAAATTTGAAATACGAAAAAAAAAATCTTACCTTATTACTTCGCTGATGGAACTCCGTGCACGGTATTTCCAGTCGAAGTTTCCTTAAATATAATATTTAAAACAAACAATTGGCCGTCGGCAAATAACAGCCGAGAATTAGAGTTAGGTTCAAGTTTACTATCTCGTAGATCAGGAGGTGCGCGACCAAATTTATGTAGGTTAATAGGTCAGTTACAATTACGTTATAAGCCAACAAATTTCAAGGTAAATCAGATAACAACTTCTTATAAAAACAAAGAGAAATTAAATTAAGTAAATTAAGCCAAAGTTTAAATAACAAAAGTGAATTTTAAATAGCAAAAAAAATTGTAAAATTTTAAAGTATAAGGAAAAGTTCTTGAATTTCTAAAGTTGATTAAGCAAGTAGGATTTTGATTAAACGTTCAATGTAGAAAATCAAACCTTTGAGATTGCACCAATATGAATTAATTTACAATAAAACGAAGGTTAACGGTTGGTTTTTTTTCACTTAGCGTCAGTTGGTGCAATCGAAGTTGACTTCTTAGCGTAGCGTTAGTAGAGTTTACAGATGAACGGAGTATTTTGGTAGTTGAAGGAACTTTCACACGTGGAGTAAACAATCCGTTGGAGAAAACGTTCATATGAATTAGAACGATTTCGTCGGAAGAAAAACCGCTATAAAGAGGAAGGGAGAGAAGCGAAGTTAGATTAACTAAATAAAACAAAAACTAAGTACTTTACCTGGGTATAATAATCCAGCGTTAAGAAAACTAAGTACACTTTTAAAATTTAAAGTAACTTATAGCCGTAAATATACGATTTTTAGTAATTTTAGGAAAGAACAGGTTCCGTAAATATACTAAAAGTTAGGAAGGTTTCAACGTAATATCCGGTAAAATCACCGTGTTTAAGTAAACGTTAGTACTTCCAAGGTACAGTAAATTTTTGAAGAGATCTCAACAAGAGTTTGTCAGGAACTAGTTAAAGAAGGAAACGAAGTACCTAAGGTTATAATGACCTCAGAAGATAACAAAATAAATTCGTCAGCAAACTCGTGAGGACGCTCGAGTAAATGATATTTTCAACAAAAATATTTATAAGGACTTGTAGAAAAGCAGCATTTAATCACGTATTAAGCGAAGATAATACGCTCTTAATTAATCATAAATTACAAATTATCAACTTTAAAATGTAACATAATAAAGCGTGAGATTAGTAACAACAGCAAATTCCCACACGTCTAACTTAAATAAATGAAACAGTACCGGATTTAGGAAAATTTGCTCAGGGCGTAACATGTTGGCTTACGTAAAAGTAGTTTTGTGTACTGAGAAATTGCAAATCGTCTTAACAAGAACCAAATCACTATTATGCACTGTTATCAAAGATAAACTAAAGAAAGTCAGAATCGTCATAGACAAGAAACTGGAGAACGGAGGCAAACAAATGAGAGATTGCGATCTTCGACTTATAGCATATTTTTGAGTATCAGATCAATCGCCGATTAAAAATTAGGTAATAATGGTCGTCCTGTAACTCTTTGAATAGAGTACCGTCGAATTGGAAGTTTCCAATTGTAATTCTATCGGCTACATTTTGTGCTACCACTGACGGCTCAACACTGAAATCAATGTTTGGAGTGGTGTAGGTGGTGTAATAAATCCCGAATCTGTTTGGGGATGCATGATGGCTTTGTGAGAGTCAGACGAGTACGTGGAAAACTGCGCAATGTTTAATTTTTGGTTGAGCGCTCGGCAATTTGTTAACGAAACGGTAGAATTCACTCTTTTTTAATTTCTTTAACAGTTGGAAGATAATACCCGTCAAGACACTTTATGGACCAATTTGAGGAAGCCAATATTAATCTCATATCATGGTCACCTAGATTTCCCGACTTTTCGTTTATTGAACACGCCATTATGGGTAGAAAACTAAGGAGCTTAGCACATCCTTCACAGACACAGGAAGTTTTTCGGCAAGGATTGCAAGTTGGGATACAATAACTCAAGCGGAAATTGACCACCTGCTGGAATTGATGTCACAAAGCGTGAGATAGTGTGAAGCTAATAGGAGGGACTAAAATAAAAATTGTGTTAATATTTGTACTTTTTTTTTAAGTTTTAATTATTTACTACATCTGAGTAGCTAAGCCTTTCAGCCAAGTTTGATCACAAAATTTCCACTTTTTTTGGCGTTGAAATTTTAATGTCACAGAATATAATAATTAAAGCTTGGTAAACAGTTATTTAAAAATGATGCATTTTTGTTACTGATAATAGCCTGATCAAGTTGAAGTTAAATTTGTTTGATGCATTAATGTAGTATCCGCATGCACAAAATAAACAATAATCTAAAAAAGTGTTTACAATAGGACTTAAATAGGGAATAATTTCATTTTCTCATATATATAGTAACACTCACTTTCGGCTCGACCGCAAACTTTTATACCCAATGACTACTATTGTGACTGGTCCTTCTTCTGACTTAACAAGGACACCGTCTAGTACGTCACATATTTCAAGCGCTTTTGACATTAGTTTAACTTGGATTTTCCATGAAGCTTAATTGTTTAAGCTCTAAATGCCTGTGCATTGAATAGAAACGTTTATTAATTTACCTTGCTTAGGGTTTTGTTCTTATTTAATTGAGATATTACGTTTTACTACGTTTTTTGTTTGCTTTTATCTTTTTTTTTTTTTTTCGTTTGCAAATTTTTTAGAAATTTGAGTCTTTATTCCTTCTATTTTTTAATGTTTTATGTTAATCACATTTTATCAATTACTTATAAATCTTGATTTTGAGCCTTTTTATTATTTAGTTTTCTTTCTTTGGGTTTGTACTTTTCAATTTTGGTTTACTTACTGACTATTACTATTTTATTTATATCTATTTTTTTTCAGAATTTTTACAGTTCTGTTTTAGATTTTGTACTATTTCAATTCTTTATTTCTCTAGTATATATAAGTTTAAGTTTATTTGTTGCCTAAGCTTACAAATTGGTTCGTGCTTTACAATTACTACCTTACATTCTATTTACATTTCTCTAGTAATTTGTTTGTTTGTTATTTTTCAAAAAGGAATTGTAACACATGTTTTTTATACTACTTTTTTTATTTCGCGTTAATTTAAATAATGCATTGATAAAAATTGTAACCTGTATAGCATATAACGAATATATTTATAGTTGGCAACAGTGACCAGTATCTGCCTACTTTATAATTTCAAATTTAAAATGCTTGATATATGAATTATTATTGTGACAGTAATCTGACAGCTAATATTTACTACCAACATTATATATAACACAAAAAAAATCACTATTTTGCACTTTGTAATATTGTTTTTCGAAAAAGTTTGCTAAAACAATAAAATATACAAAAACTAAACTTTTGAACGTATCATCGTTTAAAAACGATTAATAGTCTGTATCTGTAGAGTAATTTTCTATTCGTAGAATTATTTGCCGGGAAATTTTAACGTCTGGGAATTTTCAAGTCGAGGATAATTCAGTCGATGAACTGTGGTCGGGAATTTTTCTAAATTTCTTGAATTTACCGAATCGTGTCTCTTATTATATTACTTCGGCTTAAAACATTTACAAAAAATAAATTATTGGGCACTACGTCCATTTTATTAACTTTACAAACTACTTTTTTTTAAAACTTCTGCGTTCTGTTCGTATCGTGTTTGCTTTGTTGCTGATTGCAACGTTTCGTTTCTAGTTATACATTTCAGTTATAGTGTTTGGAGAAGTCTTTGGTGAGATCTGTAAGTATCTGAATCAGCGTTTGTGCCTTAGTGATAATTGATAAATATTTCGCAGTAGCTTTGTGTACTTGTTGAACCTGTTTTATTAGATTTTTTCAGAGTAAAATTTAATAACTTATTTAATCTGTTGCAATTTTAATGGCAAAATGAAACCAAAAATTTTATTTATTATTCTTTAAGCTCCGATATGATATTTAGTTTTGAGGTGTAGCAGTGCAGGTAAATTCGATACATGTGATGTTTAAAGTACAATTGAAATTAATATTTCCTTTAGTATTTCCTAAAATTTTCTATTGTTTTTTTAGCTGCACTGTTTAGATTTTAAAACAAAGCAACAGTTTAGAGTTAATTTTTTTTTTCAAATGCTACACTCAACCAATACTGAATAATCGTTTTGTGAATCAACTTCGCTCTAAGCTGCACCAACCATAGCCTATAGATTTGCTTATAAAAATAATATCAAAATGCAATTTTACGTCAATGTTATCTATTTTTATTTTATTTAAGTATTCTTACAGTGCAAAACAAATAATTTAAACATTGAAAAGCGTTAAAAGTAGTTTAGGATTTAGTCATAAATTTATATTGGAAAATGAATAAATTTTTATATTTTTTTAAGCAAAGTTACCGTTATGACTAGTGCCGCTTAGAGCAAAGCCGACTTACAACGTGATGAGTAGCAATAACAAATTTGAAATAGTTATATTTAAATACATAACAAATTAAGCTTTTTTACTTTTTTAAGCAAAGTTACGCTATGGCGGTGTCGCTTAGAGCAAAGCCGGCTTACAAGGTGATTACTCAGTATTGGCAGAGGTAATAAATTAAAAGTAGTAATAAGTAAGTGACAACAAAAAAATAAAAACACAAGTGCAAAATTTTTAAGAATAAACTGGGTTGTTTCTGATAGAATAAATAAACATTTATTTGTTTTTTTTAATTTTGAATATTGTTATCATTTGACCATTGTTATCAAAAACTTGAAGTTTTAACGTGATTCTATTAAGCGGCGTGTACTGTTTTATTAATATCAAACTTGAATTACACTACTGCTGAAAAAAACGTATCTCTTTCAATCATTGGTCTGAAGAAAAACAAACATGTTTTGTTATCTAGTTGAATAAAGCTTCGTAGAGTCTATTTAAATAGATTTTTATTAAATTTTCAAATTTGAGATACATATAGCTCTTTTCATCATATAGAAACTACAAATTTACTTTCAGTTACATTTTCTATTGTTATCAACATTGTTCATAGTTCTCTCCGTCAATCTTTTTTTGAATTGACAATATTCATGAACATTTTTGAACTTTAATTTTATTGACATTAAGTTGGTCATTCTGTTCTTTTTAAATTTCTCTCGCAAAATCTTTCATCTAATTGGCCTTTAAAATATTAGATTTAATTTTTAACAACAAAATTAAAGTCCAAAAATGCTCGGAAATATGGTTAATTGTAGTTTCTGTATTATGCGTGTTTCACTCTTGACTACAATAACGATCATTTACGATTCGGCTACATTATATAATACATACGGACTATAAAACACAACAGCCTCGGGTAAATTCGTTTGTTTTTGCATCTGTTGCGCTTACAATGAAAATTGAAATTCAAACGCTGATAATTTGATTTAAAAGCGTTTTTTCTGTAATTTTAAAGTAAATAAAATACATTTCTTATTGATTTTGGAGGGTCATTGTCCGAATGACCTAATAGAAAAACCGCCACTGGTAATTACAATATGGATTTGATTCCAACCGACGAATGTATACTCTGTGGCATTAAAATTGCAACACCAAGGAAGGGTAAGAATTTTGTAACCAAACTTGGCAGAAAGATTTGGCTACTAAGAGGTATAATTGTAGTTGCGATAGATGTTTTATGACTCATACCTGACAGAATAGAACAGTAAAGTAATATAGTATACTTATTTTACTTATTTTTTGCAGTTAAAGAAAAATTCTAATGCTAATCTCTATAACGTAGCTTATTTATAACGCCAGCGTACACCGACAACATAATGCACGTTCTATCAGTTTATATGTCAGTTTAATTTACAATGAATTTAATTAACTGTTAATCAAACAAGGACTGGTTTTTAAGGCCAAAAAATCGTAATATTATGTGTTTTCTAATTGTACATTATCATAAGCACATATTAAACAATTTTTTATTTTTATTTTATACTACAAATAGTAGTATAATTATCTACATTTTAATCCTAGCTTTTGACTTTAAAAGTACACATGATAGGACCGCAGTACATTAATTTCAGATTATCCATTTAATAGCCATGGTCGTTCATTGGGTCAAGTCGCGTACTTGTAACTTACAAAATACATGGAAGTTGCGATATTTTGATTAAAACAATTATTGTTTTAAAATACCTTTTTGGTACTGTGTCATTCCTATGCTACAAGTTTAAGTTAATTTTTCTTTTCCGGTCATCATTATAACTATTAAGTAACTCTATGTACCACCTATTTTTGAAACATATTTTATTTTATCTTAAAATGTTGTTTCTAGTTCATTGAACATGATACATAAGTTGATAGCGGTTTACAAATCTCAATATTTTATTTTATCGGTATTACAGCTTATTATGCGCGTTCTAGTCAATCAGGACACATGTTTCAAAAATATTAAACCTTACGTTGCCTACCAATGAGTCATAAGACATTTCTCGCAATTACAACTATAGTAAATAAATTAAATTGTATTCAAATGGATCAAGTGGTTCTAGTTAATTTTAATATTGTTATCTCTTGTGGTATTTCTGTTGAACGTGTTTTAAGAGTGTAATTATGCAATTAAGCGAATCCGACAAAGGTCGAATTGTTGACTTATGTGAAAATAGTTTTTTGTACACAGAAAGTGCAAATCGTCCTAACCGAAACCAATCCACTATCATGCGCTGTTATCAAACTTGAATTAAAGGTCAGAACTGTCGTAGACAAAGTACTAAGAAACGGAGGCAAACAAATGAGGTACAGAACCGCTATTCTTGACTTATTGTAATAAGAGACTGATTTTCCAGTACCAGAATAGTTGCCGATCGATGATTAGGTAATGAATGTCGTCTGGTAACACTTCGAATAGTTTACCGTCAAATCAGAAGTTTTGGATTGCGATCTTATCGACTACATCTTGCGCTACCACTGACGGTTGAACACCGACATTAACCTTTAGAGTAATGTAGGTTGTTACTCTATTGGAATCTAGAATGGCATTGGGTACTTGATGGTAATAAACCGCAATTCTGTTAAGAGATGCATGATGGCCGTATGAGCGTTAGACAAAGACGTGGAAAATGGCGCAATGTTCAATTTTCTGTTGAGCGACATGTGCACTACACTGTGGGAATTCTGGTATAGAATGCTATAGCCTATGCGAATAAGTCTCGCTTGATATTCGTCCGAGGTATTATGAACGCTTGGCGATATGTTAACCAAGTGGTAAAACACCATATTTTTCCATTTCTTTAGCAGTTGGAAGACCCACTTTTCCTACAGAATAATATCCGTCCCCAACATAGCAAGGCACTCCTTAGATCGATTCGAAGAGGTCAATGTTAATCTCGTACCGTAATGACCCAGATATCCCACATGTAGAACATTATGACTTGAGGCTTGAGATACAATAACTCAAAAAGAAATCGATCACCTGCTGGAATCGATGCCACGAAGAGTGAGAGAGTGTGAAGGTAATAGGGGGAGACCAACACATTCTTAAATAAAGATTGTATTCATTTTTGTATCGTTTTTTTTTAAATTTAAATCATTTACGATCTCTTAGTAGATAAACCTTCCTCCAATGTTTGGTCACAACATTCCTACCTTTTTTTTGTGTTGCAATTTCAATGGCACAGAGTATATTTTAAAGTACTTTCAACAGCAAGTAAGTTAATATGTCGAGTTAACTTGCTAATTGTAAGATATTTTTCAAAACAGAAAATTTCATTACTTACAGCTCTTTTCTTAAAAATAAAAAAAAAACAAAGGTTCAGAAAAACAGTGACAGATTCAGTTTGTTAAATACATCGTACAAACGCGCTAGTAAGCAAAAATTGATTTTTATAAAGTTCCTGAAGCTTTTATAACCGTTCTCTTCTACAAAACTGTACAAGTTTTGAAATAGCTCAAATACACTAAATGAAACGTTGCCAGGTAAAAACCCTAATAAATTCCAGTAGGATAAAAAAGCCGTGTGCTTAGTTCTCATGTTCATGCATAGTTTTTTTTAAATTTTGGTTTTTAGTTGCTTAATGTCTATGTAGCTTACTAAGTTTACGATAGTTCTAAAACTAGATTTAATTGACAGCAACTTTAATGCAAGTGTTTTTGTACGAATGGCACAATAAGTTTAAACAGCATACAGTACTTTGCTGCAACTAAGCGTCTGTAATTTTTTGATACGTTTTTTCAAATTCAAATTATTTTTGGTAAAAAACATGTCAAGCATACTAAGGTAATCTTTATTCTATGCGCTTCCAATGATGTTTTTGAAGAATAAAAAAAACTTTAACAATAATATTATCATCTAGAAAGTGTACATGACAATAAAGTGTGAATCTTTGTTACTGATTATTGCAGATTAAAATTGTTTGATGGAATTAACGTAGTATCAGTTTTTACAAAATAAACACTATCCGCAAAAAGTATTTAAAATAGTACTTTAATGCGAAAGAATTTCATTTTATCGTATAAATTGCAGCACTCGCTTTCGGCTCAACTGCAAACTTTTATATTCAATGACTGCTTCCTCTTCTGGTCTACCAAAAACCGTTATTATTACATATTTTTTGTGTGTATTATTAATTTTTTACTTGTTTTTAGCATTTTACGTTTTTCCATATATAATCTTTTAATTACTTTTTTTATATTTATTGCAGAATTAATTCCTAATCTTTCTCTTAAATTTACGTTTTGAAATTTTTCATATAGTTTTTTTGTTTATTATCTTTTAGTTTTATAAAATTTTAAGCTTTCGCAGTTGATAATGTTTATGATTATAAGCGACTCTAAGCCGAAAGTCGCTTATAATCATCCTTTAGTTTTCTTTGTTTATTTACGTTCCTTTTTTTATAGTCTTGGTTATTATTATCTGGTTTACATCTATTTTTTTTAGAATTTTTGCAGTTCTGTTTTGGATTTTATACTTTCACAGCTTTTGATTACTGTGTAATTTGTCTGTTGTTTTCAAGATTTTTATTTTTCTAAATTATTTTATATATTTTTCACTTAACATCGTTTTCTTTAAATTATTTATTTTTATTTTTATATATATTCTCAAAACCTTCCCATTAATATATTTAATTTTAATTTTTATATTTTAATAAACGCTACATGTTTCGACAGAGTCATCTTCAGGCGTATACTATAAAATCAAAAAATATAAAATCAAATCTTAATTAAAAATAAACTTACATTAGAATTGAAAAATCAAACTTCAAATATTATATAAACTTTTAAAAAATAATAATAGAAATCTGAAAAATGAATTAAAAATGAATTAAAAATCAAAAAGTTATAAAAATAAATAAACTTACCAACAGATATTAATCAAATTAAATTAAAAATGGTTAAATATTTGAAGTTTGACAAATTTCAAAAATTTGAACAACACAAAATTATCTTAATAATAGAAAATCCTAGGATACAACAAAATAATATAATAATAGAAATAATCAAACAAAAACTAATTTAGAAACAGTAAATTATTATTAAAGTTAACAACTTCGTTAAGGGATGATTCACGATTAGAATTGTAATTTTTAATAATTTTTTTTATTTCTAAAAAATTAAGTCTTAAACCTTTATTGCAAATGTGTAGAATTTCAAAATCTTTTTTGGAATTGAATGAATGCTGAGAATTTAGTATATGATTAGCAAATGATGATTTAAATAAAATGTTATTGTTTTTAATACAAGACAAAAATTTTAATAGAAAACTTTTGACCTGTTTGTCCTATATAGAATGCGTTGCAATCACCACATTTTAATTTATAAACACTGAATTTCTCTAAAATATTAACGTTATCTTTAGTATTAACAAATAAAGATTTAGTATTATTTTTTGACGAAAAAAATGTTAATGCCAAAATGTTTTAAAAGATTTTGAAATTGAAATGAAGATGGGCCTATATAAGGAAGAGAAAAATATATTTTAGATTGATTAGAGAAAGGTGTAAGAGATGAACAATTTTTAATTTTAATAGATGACAAAATTTTCTTTTGTAAATTTTTAATAATATGTAATGGATAACCATTAATATAAGCTAGATGATAAATAATATTTATTCCTTTATTAAAACTATCACAATCAAGAGGAAAAGTATATAATCGGTTAAAGAAAAATCTAAAAGCTGCTAATTTGTGTGAGAGTGGATGGAATGAAGAAAAAGGAATAACGTGATCAGTTGTTGTAGGTTTACGATAAATATAAATTTTAAGGTTATTATTAACACGTTTAATAGATAAATCAAGAAAATTTTTTTAATTGTAAATTTTATATTTGGATGTAATGAGTTTAGTAAATTAAAACAATTATTTAGATCATATTTACTGCCTTAAAAATAACTAAAATGTCATCTACGTATCTTTTATAATAAATAAAATGTTTTTTAATAACATCATTAGAAAAAAGTTTATAAATTTTTAAGTTAGATAAGAATATTTCTGCTAGTATCGATGAAAGGTTATTTCCCATAGGTAATTAAGATAATTTTGTGTTGTTCAAATTTTTGAAATTTGTCAAACTTCAAATATTTAACCATTTTTAATTTAATTTGATTAATATATGTTGGTAAGTTTATTTATTTTTATAACTTTTTGATTTTTTAATTCATTTTTAATTCATTTTTAGATTTCTATTATTATTATTTTTAAAAGTTTATATAATATTTAAAGTTTGATTTTTCAATTCTAATGTAAGTTTATTTTTAATTAAGATTCGATTTTATATTTTTTGATTTTACAGTATACGCCTGAAGATGACTCTGTCGAAACATGTAGCGTTTATTAAAATATAAAAATTAAAATTAAATATATTAATGGGAAGGTTTTGAGAATATATATAAAAATAAAAATAAATAATTTAATATAATTAACCCATTTTGAGCAAATAAATAATAAATGGAAAAAATAAACTTTCATCGTTTTCTTTTATTTGTTTTGGATTGTTGTAACGTAATGACAACAATTGTAATCCAAAACAAAATACAAGCGTAACAAAATAGTTGTTATGAGCGTATTCGTAGGCCGATGTAAAGCCGAAGCTTACAAAATCCAAATACTGCAAAATATTTTTAGGTCGTGTGTTGTGTAATACACAAAATTTTTTGTGCTGATCTTCATACTTTAAATTAAACAAAAACAGTTATTTAAGCATTGATTTTTAATAAAATTTAGTAACATATGTTGATACAACTGAAATCTGCAATGACGAGACTCAATTGTTTTTCAAATTATTTGACAATTATATAATTTTATTATAAAAATAAAACTATTATTGTTTTTAGTAATACTAAGACATAAGCAAATTTATTATATTTTTGTAAACAATTATTGTTAGTGTTTTTCTAAATAAGAGCACGGATGATGGTGTACGTTTACAAATCTGACAGAATGACAGACGACATTTAATTAATGATGATTAGTGCCAACTTCTAGTTATGAAATTCTACTACAATATCTTGTCGATTATGATGCCTGTAAAATACATCAAAACGAAGGAAAGCACAAAAAGTAATTTTAACACGTTTTTTATACTATTTTGCGTTTATTTACATTATTTGTTGATAGAAAATGTAATATATGTATAGCAGCGATAGTCGATATATTATAGTTGGTAACAGTGATCAGTATCTGCCTACTTTCTAATTTCAAGTCTGAAAATGCTTGACATTTGAATTCTAATTCTCATGATTTAACATTGACTAAAGTCAAACTGAAGTTGGTACGTATATCTGACAGCCAGTACTTACTACCAACCTTATATGGTATACAAACAAAAATCACTATTTTCGATTCCACAAAGATGCACTTTGTAATACTGTTTTTCAGAGAAAAGAAACAGTTGCACAAAATAGTTATTGTATATGAAAAATACAGAATTAATATATTGTAAAACGAGTGTTGTTAAAAGAAGATTGTTAGTGTAGAGGAATTTTTCATTCGTAGAATTGTTCGCTGGGAAATTTTAACGTCAGGGACAATTCAATCGATGAATTGCGGTCGGGCAATTTTGCTAAATTTCTTGATATTACTGAATCGTGTCTTTCATTATTTTTTTTTAGTTCGACTCGTAACCTTTACAAAAAAAAAGTATTGGGCACTAAGTCACATTTTATTAATTTTGCAAACGACATTTTTTTCAAAACTTCATTGGTATTTTTTACTCATTATTAATGCTTTGTACACTCTAACCGCAGTATTCTACAACAGTAAGAACCACATCTTTCAACTGATGATTTTGCAATATTTTGCAGAAATTTAAATTCAAGTTTTGCATCCTACGTGTCATGAGTTTTATTGTTGCATTATTAAAGTACTTTTTAATTGGAATTAAAGAATAACCGCATTTAAAAAAAACATTCTTAGTATGATTTCTTTAACAACAAACCCATGTGGTTTTTAAAATATGTTAAAAAGCAAACTAATATTTTAAACACGATTTTACCGTTAATTTAAGTATACCAAAAAATAAAAGCATAGATTGTTTTTACATCAAAATTTTTATTTAACAAAATATTTTTTAGGATTATAAACGACTTTTGGTTTATACCGCGTCGCAACATATAGATATTATTTTTAATTTTTTTATAACTTTGTCAACAAAATCTTAGTCGTTGAGATAAATTACACAAAAATATGTTTGTCAAACAAACCAAAAAATTAAATCTAAATAGAAAGTTCAAATCTAGATAATACATACATACATACATTACAATTAAACCAATTGCTAATTATGACTAAATGTTGAGTACGTTTGATTTAACTTTAGTTGTAACTAATATTGTTATTCAAATAAGCAGCATGTTCATATAAAAAAAAATTATAATAAAATAAACAAACCGAAACTTCAAATTTTTATTTTTATTATTAATCATCAAATAAAATGATTGAATAATCACCTCGGAACAACTAAAAATAATACAAAAATTAGTCATCTAAGTTAGCCAAGATTGTTACAACACCTAAAGACAAAAGAAATACGGAATCGAGCAATTGTTAGAATAACAAAAACTGTTATTATTAGAAATGTTTTTCAATATCAAAATGATTTATTTACAAGTTCGTTTTTTCTAATAGTTTTGAAATTGGGTTTTACGTTACGAGTTTGCCAATTTCTATAAATTGTTTAATAGTTTTACAAAATAAGATGCAATATTTACAAAATACTCTATTTGTAAAAAAAGCTAATCGCTCAAAACCACTCTAAAGCTTACCAGTAACCACTATCATAAGTTTAATCTTTGCATTCTAAGAAACAACGTTATTTTTTCCAGTTTTATCTAAGAGACTTGGCAATCTAATCTTAAAGTTACAATAAATTATTAGTCAATTTTGTCTAATAAGTTAAATTTTACTTCTGTTTTTAAAGGTAATTTGGAAAATTTGTATTTTGTGAAACTACAACGTCCATACGAGTTTTTTTTTATTGAACTGAATTTTTGAACCCTTGACGGACCAGGAAATGTCACTAAAATGCTTCATTGCTTTTAAAATACTTTTTCGTAGTTTAGAGTTTGTAGGCCTCTTCTGCATATGTTGTAACACCAGCTGCTTAGCCAAATCTTTCAGTAATAATCTCCGTTTGTGAGTCGTCTCTTGATTGTAGTTTGGATGTTCTTAGGAAAAACCATAAAAATGTTTAAAGCTGATCTACTCCACCTTTAGTTGACTTATAATATAAAATTATAATTTTAAGCTAGAATTCTTAGACAACACCAAAATTATAGTAGAACTTCTTATAAAAAACCATAACATAATCTAGTGCATGAGATGCCAGTCATATGGCTACTCTAGAGCGTATTGCACCGAACCTTTCAATTATATAAAATGTGTCGAACAGTACAACTCAAAGACATGCACAAAACCCAGACACTCTGCAGTCACGTGTGCATTATGTGCAGAAAATCACGCTGTTGGTACACCGGTTTTTGTGTTACAAAAAATAAGCGACGGTTAACACAGTTGTTCCCGGAAAGTAAATCGCAGGCTTTGTGATTCTGGATAAATCAAATCTAAAAATGCGCCAAAACGATGAAACACAAAATTAGGGAAACATTGTTTTAGTCTACCCGCATGAAAAAAAAACAAATAACACACCAGAAGTGATAACACAGGATATACATATATGTATTTTATCACAGAGGGTAGGTTCAAGCAATACGTAGAAGGTACATAAGTATAATTACGTAACGTTAATACATGGGTTTGACAAATATAAGTTACGCCCTATACTGGGCAACACGTCGTACAGTAAACTGACCTAGTTGGTCTAACTTTTATATTCAAAGAAAGAACGATTTTATATTCGTAAATTCAAAATCACGAAAGTATATAAAAAACCAAAAACTAGAGACGCAACACGCACTGCATACGACTGTGTGACGCACAAAGTAATCTGTTACAAGCTTTAGGTATTTTACGAACCTGCACGGCCAACTCGCAATAGTCGGTGAGAGGGGTCGGTTCCTAAATACATTAAATATATTTAAGGGTGCCAGAGCTTATCCCAAAGTAACTTCTGTCCGCTCACAACAGAATGGTATCACTTGTAACAAGATGTTAGGTTCGCAATGCTGAAAGAAGCGAAGGAAAGAGAAAACTAAATCGTTAATAACAATTGTACTTTAATTACTCTATCACAATAACTATAGTAAAAGTTAAATAGCCAAATCTAAGTAGATACTAGTGAGAATATACAACATAAAAATAACAGCAGGATCGGCAACTTACACTACATAAGTGAACTACAGTGAAATAGATAGCGAAGAATAGTTCGCAGTAAATATCGTTTACATAATTAGTAATATGGCCTTACTGACAATAAAACAATGATAATAAGTATGGCATTAACATTAAATTATCACAATAAGTATTGGTGGTACACAGCATGCGTAACCCGAAATGAGAGAAGGAAATTACTATATAAATGGTACTTCAATAACGTTCGTAACCACGAAATTAATATGTACAACAGTTTCGTGAGCGACCTTGTTGACAACAAAATAAGATACATATAAAATCACTTACCAAACACAGGAACTTCCAGTTGTGCAGAGAAAGTACTTTCCCCGACACGTAGTCCTGTAAATAATTTGAATTGCAAATCGTGTCAAACCAATGCCTCACGAAATCAAGATCTACAAAATCATTACTTAAATTTTAAAGCAAACACACATAACACAACCCGGTAGTCGGATGCGTTGTACCCCTTTACTGTGGTTTAATTATTTCTACTCGTAGGCCTTACAAAAGTTAGCATCCTCCCCTCAAGATATTTATCGGTGTTAATATGCCAGATAATGGTGGAATGGCCGTTGACGATTCGAATACTCCACACGATCGTAACGAAGCCACAACTTTCCTGGTGGACGTTAAATTATAACCAGAATGCCCCTAGTTATGAGGTAGCACATGGCGCTAACCAAAAAGACAAAAATTACCTTTAATCAAAGAAAGAACAAAATCACTTACTCTGCGCGAATAAACCGAGTTAATTAAGAAAACTACTAATTTCCATCGTGTCCCAACACGTGGATGATTTTAGAGAACGAACCTTCACTCACGCAGACATAGATAATAACAGGTACGATGTTATAGTCAAAATGCCGGACTGTCACCGGATGTCGTCTGCTCAATACAAAGTGACCAACGAATCCGATAGATGGCGTCAAGAAATATAAAAGTAATTTTTAATTAAACTGATATACAGGGTAATGCATTATTTAAGTTTATGCACGTAACAAATCTTATAATTAATTCTGTTAGCAACCTAAAATGTACTCACGGTCATTCTAACAATCGACATGCTCAATAAAGTACTAATCATAAAACTTACAGTTATGTTTTATTTAGTAGGAGATTAGCTAATTCCGTACATGTATTACCTAAAACAAAACGTAAATGAAATCTACCACAAAACGTACATACGGCGTTATCACAAGTAAATTCCTTTCTTTAAATCATACAATCATTGAAGATAGCGAATGCGCAGCATTTCTCCTCGAGTTAATGTAGTAATTGATGGTAAAAGTTCCTTTCAGAAGAAATCGCAATCGTACAGGTCTCCAATCCCTTAACGGTGTGAATGGTTAAATTACAGCAATGTGACGTTATGGAAATTTTCCCCCAAATATGCCATCTGTTTGTTATCTCTTCTGATAAAAGAAACGTGAGAGGGGTACAAAAATTCGCTATAGACGATTATGAAAGAATCAACTTAAACCCCCAATACAAAAAAATATAACCACATACCCCAAATACGCTTTCACTCAGACTTCAAACTCAATTGCATATTCACGTGGAATTGCGTGAAATAACTTAATGAAGAAAACCTTTGTTGTGCCTAGATACCGCTAAACGGAGGTCTGTGTTGTAAAAACATTACCGGAAGAAGAATGAATTCGCGCTTTTACAAATTTGACAATCGTCCACGAAAAGTGAGCGTGCCGAGGTCAAATTTTATCGAAAAATTTTGAACCTACCAGCTTTTTATCATAACACTGTTAACTACAAAAGCTGTAATGCTTACCAAAACCTAATAGTAACAAGAAACAGATCTAGAACAGCACTCTACCAAAGCCAGCCGCAACTAATTAACATACAACTTACTAATCTATTTTTCCACAAGTATAAACTTATCCCACAATACTCCTTTGGTAAACAGTCAAACAACATATGTGCAAATCACAAACAACAACGTTAATGCTACCAAAACAAAACAACCATGGAACATTAAGGTCAGTGCCATTTACAGCCCACCACTACATAGCATATCAACGGAGGAATATAAAGATTTCTTCCTAACTCTTGAAAACAAGTTTGTCGTAGGGAACCCCAAACATACACACTGGGGATCGAGAATTTTTATCACAAAAGCAGTGACTTCCTCACTAATGTAGTTCCCACCTACTGGCCGACAGATCTTATAAATCTGCCGACTTACTTGATTACTATATAGTGAACAGAATCCCTAGAATGAAGGGCATAGTAGAATCTGACTTTGATCTCTTAATTAACTGACCATACTCCGGTCATCATCAGTATCAGCACAACTGTTGTTAATAAATCACATCTCTCAAAATGATCCTTAAAAAATACTGACTGTAAGGATTTTCAAGGCTACATAATAACTAACATAAATCTCAAGAAGAATAAAATCGCCTGATCACCTACATGAAACAGAGCAATACTTTACTAGATTAGTGTAAAAAGCAACTTGCCACTATTCACCTCAGAACGACCTCACTGCAACCAATATTATGCGGCAATTAATAGCCCAGAAACGCAAAGGTAGAAAAAATATGGCATAGATCAAGAAAAACTGCGTATCAACATAATTACAACAGACTATCCAGAGAATTAAAAATAGAATTCAAAGAAGCTTAAAATACTACCTTTCAACATTACATTGCCAGCCTATTCTTAGATGAACACACGCTGTGGAAGGGCAACAAAAAATCAGCTGTCTGTACCTCCAACCCGTATGCTTAATGGTGACTGGGCATGCACTGGCAAAGACAAGACTGATAATTTTGCAACACATTTAGCTGAAGGATTAAAACCCGAGCAAGGTGGCAATGACAGAGGAGTAGAAGGCTCAACTGATAGTACACTGTAAATGTCCCCTCCAATAACATCCAGTTTACTAGCAGAAGTCAAGAGAGAAATAGATAGTTCAAACATACACAAGGCACTAAGCTACAATTTAATAACCGGACAAATATTAAAGCAATTACCTCGCAAAGCCGTAGTTCTCTGTTAACCGAATGTTAAGTTTGCCCCACTTTTACATAATATGCCGAAATTATCACGATACACAAACCACAAAAACTTCCACACGAATCATCATCATATCAACCTATCAGTGTTCTGTCCATACTAAATAAAATTTTTGAACGATTCTTACTTAAAAAATATAGGTGGAGCATGTGCCCTTGACGCTACGCCTAACCACCAGTTCGGATTCCGAAAACTTTATTATACAACATATTCATAGTGTAATCAATGCATTTTCTGACATTTCACAAGTGTTTGATAAAGTGTGGCACACGAACTTTATCTACAAAATAAAAAACACGTTACCCTGTTGTAAATGTCCTACAGAAAATGCATTCAAACCCATAAATATTTTATAAGGATTAATAGGTTTAAAAATGTTTTGTGGGAAACTATAGGTACTAAGTAAAGTTTTATATGGGTTTACATAGGTAAATTTCAAGGAATGTTTTACTTATAGAAAAGTATAGGAACCTTCTGGAAAATTCTTATTAAAAATAAAAAAAATAAAAAATTATTAAAAACATATGTTAAAGAAAGTGCAATATCAAATTGTCTATTTATTTCTAATTAAAAAAATTTGGTTTTAATCAAAGAAATTTATATAGAAAAAATTAAAAGAAGTAGTTTTTTACCGCGAATGTTATTGTATACAAAAATTCTTTAGTTTTGCTTCGGCTTTGATTGACAATCTTTGAGTCAAGTGTGACAAAAAAAATTATGGCGTAGCGTTACTTCGTGTTCGAAGGTAATATTAGCATTTTCAATTCAATTTATCAATAACATAAAATAAGTATACAAATATCCTTTAATATGATCTTTGCTTTCCAGTTTTCTATAAGGATTCTTTCAAGTTTGTAAAAAGGAATTGTGGGTTTCCGTAATAATCAATAGCAACCTCTAGGAATTAATTTTCCAGACTTTAACTCATACAAACTTTCAGGTTTTTATAACAATTGATAGGTTATCTTATGGCATCCTTAAAAAGTATACTTATATATCTCAATAGAATTCAATAGTGAATTTCACCGACAAAAGTACTATATGAATCTTATTGGACTCTATATTTTTTTATAGTTTTCTATGGTCATTTACAATAGGGTATTTAGCAATTTGATAATGACATTTAATTTAACTACTATACTACTGTATCCGGTTTTTCCCAGGGAAGTGTTCTAGAACGTTTGGTATTCCTAATAATCTGCCTTCTGAAACCTAACAAACTCATCTGAACTTCCTCGCTGAATGGTAGATGGAAAATAAAAATCAACTAAACAAAATTAGTTCAGGTCACATTTACCATCAGGCACGACTACTGCCTTTTTGTAAGTATTAGTAACGTCCTGTACCTACTAAAACGGAAGCGAAATATTTTGGATTCATCCTAGACCACAAACTCACTTGGAAATAGTACATATACACAAAACGTAGACAAATAGACATCAAATCTTGACAAATGCCTTGACTAGTTGAGCAAACATCTAAGCTCTGTCTAAACAACAACTTACTGTTATACAAAGCTATAAACAAATATCTGGAGATATGGGGTCTAGCTGTGGGGACGCGCCAAGTCAACAAACCAAAAAATCATACAAATGTTTTATTCTAAAGTGCTGAGGTCAATGGTGGATGTTCCATGGTATATCACCAATGAAGCGCTCCATAACGACCTAAATATCTCCTTTATAGCAAAAGAAATACAGCGAGCTGCTACCAAATGCAAAGATCAAATAACAAAAAACTCCCTGTGAGGAGACTACATAGAACTTGGCCCGAAGACCTAGCGTAACGAAGAAATCACAATCTATAAGGCAAAACGTCAATGAATGATTCCCTTACAAGTCTAATACATTCAACACAATTACTGAATACTTTACATAGAAGTAGATTGTAAATTCGCAATTTGTCAATAAATAAAACAATAAAAAACGGATAGGAATCAATTAAAGGTCGATACGTTGATTCGAGAAAATCGTTGTGTCGTTTGAAAATACCGGAAAATGCTTTACTGACCGACATTCTTAAAAGCTTTGTTCATGAAATCGTATCTGTATTAGACTATCGAAATGTTTCCGCAAGATGGGTGCCAAAAATATTGACCAACTAACTCAAAATGCAAAGAATGGCAACTGCAATAGAACTTTTAACGCGTTTTCGTAGAAAAACGGATTCTATTACAGGAGACAAAACCTGGGTACACCACCATACCGCCGAATCAAAAAAAGACTCGATGACGTAGAATTGAACTATGTGAGTTCACCAACACCAAAACATTAAAAGTTCAGCAGTTTGCTGAAAGGACAATGGCAACTGTGTTCTGAGATAGAGTTTTTACCACCAAAAGCGACCATCAACAGCAATATTGATGATCAAACTTTCGAAAAACTAACACTTTGACAGAAACGAATAGGAAAGTTGACGCAAAGAAGTAGGTTGTTGCATGATAATGCAAAACCACAAGTTTCAAATCAGACGAAAGCTTGGCTTTAGAAACCCAATTGGGAAATTATTGTCTATCCGCCCTACCGTCCAGATCTGCCTTTTTTGATTTTTATTTGTTTGGGTCGTTGAAAACTTATTTATCGAATAAAAATTTGAAAACGACGACGAAAGATAAAGAAAGGAATTTTTTTTAGAAAACTGCACTTTTTATGAAGATGGTATACAAAAGCTCGTGTGTTGTTGGGATAAGTAGCTTAACATTAACGGCGATAATCTTAAAAAGATAGTTGTATCTATCGTTGGTGTAATGTAAATTTTTGTTGCGCAAGGTATTGAGTTTTATTTTATAAAACTGCACAATATCACCAGACACCAAATTGGTAGTTTCATCTAAGTCTTCAGTTTATATTAGTAATCATTCTCGATAAAATCTATTAATCATTTTCTTTTTTGTATTTACTATTTCTATTATCTGGGTTTAACCAGTGTGGCGCAACGCTTTAATGTTTTTTTTTATCACAAGTGTTTGTTAGTGATTATTATCCTAAGTACTCGGATGTTTTTCTACCGGTACTTCACATTTATGATTGCTCATATGTGACTACGATTCTTTTTCATTCATGTTTTATTGCTGACGTTACCAGCTTTTTTATTATTCTCATCTTTGTAAGTAATAGTGTTTTTCTAATAATTTTTTTATTCAATTTATAGTTTTCTATTTTTAAACTTTTTTTAAATTATAAATTCAAATACTAAAGCATTATATATATATATAGGAGTTGGTAGTATTTGTCTTAAGATTTTAAATTGATTCTCAAAGTTGGCAGATTTTGCTAAACGTACTGTCAACATTAAATTTGTCATGTTTGCAATTTTAATTCTTTTAAAATTTAGATTTGAATTTTTAAAAAACAGTGTATGTAATTCTCGTCAAAAGTCTCACAGCACAACTGTTCTCTTATAACGTTCGTTATGCTATGCTCTATTTTTGACGCCAGTGACATAAGTTACTATTAGATTTGCAAAAATCTGATGTTTTTTACCGCATAGTATCCTTGTAAGATTATAATATATATTCTTAACATCCAGAGCTTTTTTAGCAATTTTGTAGAATGCTTAGAGCAAATTTTAGCTTTCCCGGTCCCGGGTAGCTTTTAAAACTCTTGAAAACGCGTTGGGTAAATGCTCACTCCAACTTTTTTCCAAATTTTCGTAGGAAGGAAACTATGAACCAATGATTATTTGTTGGTAACATTTGGGTGCAGTTTGGATTATTTGAGTAATTTAATTAAATATATAAAAAATCATCTAAATGTAATTGGGCACAATTTGTACAATCAAATTTAACATTTGTTACATATTTTTGTTGTTTTGCTGTTTTCTGAACAATTTTTAGACACATTTTTAGATGAGGTACATTTTTATTGCACTTTATTGTCTTTTGACGTAGAACACACATGACATGGACCTCGATTTTGTGTTTCGCACGCCGGTTGTGCTGGTTTCTTTTGTTTTGCATTAGGCTGCTGGGCTTGATGGTCTAATATTGCGTTCATTTTTCAAATTGATTTTCTAGTTAGCCGCCTGGAGCGTGTGGTAGCGTTGTTATTTTTCTCACATGAGGCTCTCTACTAGTTCTTTGTATTATTCCAAAAAGAAGAATCTTTTTTTTTTGGCGGCACTCTGATCGTTCACTGCAGCAATTTCGATAAAACTTAGAGAAAGAGTTTTGCTGTATTCTACCATTATTTTATCTAGTGCATCAACCACGCCTTTAGTAGTATGATCTCCAATTTCTGGTGTTTTTCTTTCAAAACGATACCATCGCGATGTTTACGTTAGTAAAATAACATTTTTGTTTTTCCTTAGAACGTACGATACCGTGGCAACTTCTGGGCAATATGCAAAATTAATTAATTGTTGTGACAAGAATTCTGCAAGTACAAAAGTTTTTTTTTAAAGTTTCACACACCGCAAGTTTATGATCTAGTAACTTTTCACCCAACTTTAACAAAGTACAAAATTTGTCAGTCGTGATCACGTATCCAGGACCCAAACACGAAACCAAACCCAGTTCCAGTTTCTTGCCTTGGTTCTGTTTTGTGGCGTTTTTCTTTTTTTTATAGATATATTTGCAAGATTTTGCAGCAAAAATCTAAATGTTTATGAGGTACTTGACAAGCTTACTCTCTATGCAGCTCTTGAAAAGACGTTTACACAACAACACGGTACCAGTTGTTTCTCTACTGTTAAGTGTGATCTTGAGCTGCAACACGTTTGACAGTTTTTTATGATAATTTACGTTACATTTTGCATATGTGCTAATTTGTTCATTTTTCTTCTCGGGAAAATCTACTTCGAGGCATTGTTGCCGTAAAAATTGGAAACAAAGGTCATCTTGCCACAGCATCCAAATGGGCTCAGCAATTTTTTGATGAATGGCCAAAGCGTTTTTTTTCAAAACCAAAGCCACAAAGCGTTATCAACAATATTACAATGTGTTGAAACGGTTTGATCCGATTTATTTTTTAGAGAAAAACTTTAATTGAAGTTAAGAAGGTAAATGTGTCACTGTGATTAAAAAATCTTTAATTGCCGCATCTCATTTCTGATTCAATTCCCAAAAAGTTTTTGTTACAACAAACTGAACTGTACTGAATTGGAAAACATAGAAAAACTAAAGTTTGTAATGGTAAACATTTTTCTGCTTAAGTTGTACTGTATCTGTGTCTTCTTATACATTTTAGCAAATTTCTGACAATACTTTTTGGTTGGAAAAATATTTCAAGATTTTACTGCTAGTTCATTGATCTGAAGTTGAGGAACTAGATGTGTCACTATGACAAAAAGTCTTTGATTGTTGCATCTCATTTCTGACCGAAATCATAGAACGTTTCTGTTACGATCGACTGAACTTTAAACTGCGCAACGTAGAAAGAACAAAGTTTCAAATGGTAAATACATTTTTGTTTAGATTGTACTATGCCAGTGTCTTCTTGTTTATTCTTGCAAACTTTTGACACTGTTTTCTCGATAAAAAAAATTGTAAGATTTAACTGTTAGTTGATTGAACTGAAATTGAGGAACTATATGTATCGCTGTGGCAAAAAAATTTTCATTGATGCATATCATTTCTGATCCATATCACAAAAAAAATCTGTTACGACCCACTAAACTGTATTAAATTCTTAAACGCAGAAAAGACACTGTTTTAAATCGTAAAGGTTTTTTTTTGTATAGATTGTACTGCATCTGCGTCCTCTAGTTCATTTTTGCAAACCTGTGACACTGTTTCTTTGTTAGAAAAATAATGCAAGATTTCACTGATATTTGATTAAACAAAAATTGAGTAACTAAATGTGTCACTGTGACAAGAAAACCTTTGATTGTCGCGGCTCATTTCTGACACAAATCATAAAACATTTCTGTTACGACCGATTGCACTCTTTTAAACTACAAAACGTAGAAAAGGCAAAATTTCAAATAGTAAATACATTTCTGTTTAGATTGTAGTGAAGTAGTGTCTTCTTGTTATTTTTGCAAACTTCTAACACTGTTTCTTCAATAAAAAAAATTGTAAGATTTTACTGCTAGTTGATTGAATTAAAATTGAGGAACTATATGTATCGCTGTGGCAAAAAAATTTTCATTGATGCATATCATTTCTGATCCATATCACAAAAAAATCTGTTACGACCCACTAAACTGTATTAAATTCTTAAACGCAGAAAAGACACTGTTTTAAATCGTAAACGTTTTTTTTGCTTAGATTGCATCTGCATCTGCGACACTGTTTCTTTGTTAGAAAAATAATGCAAGATTTCACTGATACTTGATTAAACAAAAATTGAGTAACTAAATGTGTCACTGTGACAAGAAAACCTTTGATTGTAGCGGCTCATTTCTGACACAAATCATAAAACATTTCTGCTACGACCGATTGCACTTTTTTAAACTACAAAACGTAGAAAAGGCAAAATTTCAAATAGTAAATACATTTCTATTTAGATGGTACTACAATAGTGTCTTCTTGTTTATTTTTGCAGACTTCTGACACTGTTTCCTCGATAAAAAAATATTGTAAGGTTTTACTGCTAGTAGAATAAACTGAACTTAAGGAACTAGATGTACCGCTGTGGCAAAAACTTTTCGTTGTTGTTCTACTAAGATTGTACTGTATTTGCATCTTCTTGTTTATTTTTGCAAATTTCTGACACTATTTTTTGTTGGAAAAATAATGCAAGGTTTTACTGCAAGCTGATTGAACTGAAATTGAGGAATTAAATGTGTCACTGTGACAAAAAGGTACAAATCATAAAACATTCCTCTTACGATCGACCGAACTGTTTTAAACTGCGCAACGCAGAAAGAACAAAGTTTCAAATGTTAAATACATTTTTGTTTAGATTATACTGTACTAGTGTCTTCTTGTTTATGTTTACAAACTTCTGACACTGTTTCCTCGATAAAAAAATTGTAAGATTTTACTGGTAGTGGATTGAACTGAAATTTAGGAACTATATGTATCGCTGTGGCAAAAAGTTTTTCATTGATGCATATCATTTCTGACCCATATCACAAAAAAATTCTGTTACGACCGACTGAACTGTATTAAATTCTGAAACGCATAAAAGACACTGTTTTAAATCGTTTTTTTGCTTAGGTTGTATCGAATCTGTGTCTTCTATTTCATTTTTGCAAACTTGTGATACTGTTTCGTTATTAGAAAAATAATTGACTGTTAGTTGATTAAAGTGAAATTGAGTAACTAATTGTGTCACTGTGACAAGAAAATCTTTGATTGTCGCATTTTATTTCTGACACAAATCATAACAAAATTTCTGTTACCACCGACTGTACTCAAAATTTCAAATAGTAAATATATTTCTGTTTAGATTGTACTGCAGTAGTGTCTTCTTGTTTATTTTTGCAAACTTCTGACATTGTTTCCTCAATAAAAAAAATTGTAAGATTTTACTGATAATTGATTAAACTGAAATTAAGGAACTAGATGTATCGCTGTAACAAAATGTTTTTATTTGTTGCATCTGATTTCTGACTCATATCATAAAACATTTCTGGTACGACCGACTGAACTTTACTAATTTCTGAAACGCAGAAAAGACTTAGTTTTAAATAGTAAACGTTTTTTGCTTAGCTTGTCCGGTATCTGCGTCTTCTAGTTTATTTTTGCAAACCTGTGGCACTATTTCCTTGTTAGAAAAATAATGCAAAGTTTTACTGCTAGTTGATCAAATTGAAATTGAGGAACTAAATTTGTCACTGTGACAAAAAAATCTTTGATTGCCGCCTCTCATTTCTAAGACAAATCATAAAAAATTTCTGTTACAACCGACTGTACTGTTTTAAACTGCAGAACGTAGAAAGGGCAAAGTGTTGAATGGTAAACACATTTCTATTTAGAGTATACTATATTAGTGTCTTTTTGTTTATTTTTGCAAACTTCTGACACTGTTTTCTCGATAGATAAATATGGTAAGGTTTTACTGCTAGTTGATTAAAATGAAATTAAGTATTTGAATTGAAGAACTAAATGTGTCGCTTTGACAAAAACGTCTTTGATTGTCACATCTTATTTCTGACACAAATCAAAAAACATTTTTGTTACGACCCACTAAATCGTATCAATTTTGAAAAGACAGAAAAGGCACAGTTTCAAATGGTAAACGTTTCTCTGCTAAGCTTGTACTGTATCTGCATCTTCTTGTTTATTTTTGCAAATTTCTGACATTATTTCTTCAATAGAAATATATCGGAAGATTTTACTGCTATTTGATCGAAATGAAATTGAGGAACTCGATGTGTCGCTGTGGCAAAAAAGTTTTTCTCTGTCGCATCTCATTTCTGACTTATATCACAAAAAAATTCTGTTACGACTGACAGAACTGTTCTGAATTCTAAAACGCAGAAAAAGATCAGTTTTAAATCGGCATAAATTTTTCATTGTTACATCTCATTTCTGACATGTCATAAAACATTTCTGTTACGACCGACTGAACTGTACAGAATTGGAAAACGCAAAAAAGGCACAGTTTCAAATGGTAAACGTTTTTCTGCTTATGTTGTGCTGTATCTGTATGTTCTCGTTAATTTTTGCAAATTTCTGACACTATTTCCTCGATAGAAGGATATTGCAAAATTTTACTGGTAGTTGATTATACTAAAATATGAATCTAAATGTGTCAGTGTGGCAAAAAAATCTATAATTTCATTTCATTTTTAATTTATTTCTGAAAAGGTTTTTGTTGCGACCGACTGAATTGTATTGAACTGGGAAACATCAAAAAGTCAAAGTTTCAAATGGTAAATACATTTCTGTTTAGATTGTACTTTATTAGTGTCTTCTTGTTTATTTTGGCAAACTTCTGACACTATTTCCTCGATAGAAAAATATAGTAAGATTTGACTGCTAGTTGATTGAATTAAAATTGAAAACTAGATGCGTCGATGTGGCAAAAAAAATTATTGTTGCATCTTATTTCTGACTCATATCAGAAAAAAATTTCTATTACGACCGACTGAACTGTACTGAATTCTGAAACGCAAAAAAATCTCAGTGTTTAATCGTAAACGTTTTTTTGTCTAGGTTGTACTGTATCTGCGTCTTTTAGTTCATTTTTGCAAACCTGTGACACTATTTCCTTGTTAGAAAAAAATTGCAAAATTTTACTGCAGTTTGATTAATCTGAAATTGTGGAACTAAATGTGTCACTGTGACAAGAAAATCTTTGATTTAAATTCTGTTACGACCGACTGCATTGTTTTAAACTGCAAAACGTAGAAAAAGCAAAGTTTCAAATTGTAAATAGATTTTTGTTTAGATTATACTGCATCTGTGTCTTCTTGTTTATTTTTGCAAACTTCTGACACTATTTCCTCGATAGAAAAATATAGTAAGATTTGACTGCTAGTTTATTGAAATAAAATTGAAGAACTCGATGTGTCGCTGTGGCAAAAAAGTTTTTCTCTGTTGCATCTCATTTCTGACTCATATCACAAAAAAATTCTGTTACAACTGACTGAACTGTTCTGAATTCTAAAACGCAGAAAAAGATCAGTTTTAAATTGGCATAAATTTTTCATTGTTACATCTCATTTCTGACATGTCATAAAAACATTTCTGTTACGACCGACTGAACTGCACAGAATTGGAAAACGCAGAAAAGACACAGTTTCAAATCGTAGTCGTTTTTCTGCTTATGTTGTGCTGTACCTGCATGTTCTCGTTAATTTTTTCAAATTTCTAACACTATTTCCTCGATAGAAAGATATTGCAAGATTTTACTGCTAGTTGATTAAACTAAAAATATGAAGCTAAATGTGTCACTGTGGCAAAAAAATCTTTAATTTCATTTCATTTTTAATTTATTTCTGAAAAGGTTTTTTTTACGACTGACTGAATTGTATTGAACTGGGAAACATCAAAAAGTCAAAGTTTCAAATGGTAAATACATTTCTGTTTAAATTGTCAGTGCCTTCTTGTTTATTTTTGTAAACTTCGACACTATTTCCTTAATAGAAAATATGGTAGGTTTTTACTGCTAGTTGATTGAACTGATGAAATCAAGGAACTAAATGTGTGTTACGGTGACGAGAAAATCTTTGCTTGTTGCTTCTCATTTCTGACAAACCATAAAAAAATTCTGTGACGATGCACTGAACTGGAAAACGCAGAAGAGGGACAATTTCAAATGGTAAACATCTTTCGGCTTAGGTTGTACTACATCTGCATCTTCTTGTTTATTTGTGAAAATTTCTGACACTGTTGTCTCGATAGAAAAACATTACAAGATTATACTGCTAGTTGATTGAATTAAAATTGAGAAACTAGATGTGTCGATGTGGCAAAAAAAAATTATGGCTGCATCTTATTTCTGACTCATATCAGAAAAAAATTCTGAACTGTACTGAATTCTGAAACGCAAAAAATCTCAGTTTTTAATCTTAAACTTTTTTTTGCCTAGGTTGTACTGTATCTGCTTTTTTTAGTTAATTTTTGCAAACCTGTGAGACTCTTTATTTGTTAGAAAAATATTTCAAAATTTTACTGCAAGTTGATTAATCTGAAATTGTGGAACTAAATGTGTCACTGTGACAAGAAAATCTTTGATTGTCGGATTTTATTTCTGACACAAATTATAAAAAAATTCTGTTACATGACCGACTGCACTGTTTTAAACTGCAAAACGTAAAAAGCCAACTTTTAAATGGTAAATAGATTTTTCTCTGTTTTCTCGATAGAAAAATATGGTAAGATTTTATTGCTAGTTGATTAAAAATAAAATTGAAGAACTAAATGTGTCGCTCTGACAAAAACGTCTTTGATTGTCACATCTTATTTCTGACACAAATCAGAAAACATTTTTGTTACGACCCACTAAATCGGATCGATTTTGAAAAAGACAGAAAAGAGCACAGTTTCAAATGGTAAACGTTTCTTTGCTAAGCTTGTACTATATCTGCATCTTCTTGTTTATTTTTGCAAATTTCTGACATTATTTCTTCAATAGAAATATATCGCAAGATTGTACTGTTATTTGATCGAAATGAAATTGAGGAACTCGATGTGTCGCTTTGTGGCAAAAAGTTTTTCTCTGTCGCATCTCATTTCTGACTGATTTCACAAAAAAATCTGTTACGACTGACAGAACTGTTCTGAATTCTAAAACGCAGAAAAAGATCAGTTTTAAATCTGGCATAAATTTGTCATTGTTACATCTCATTTCTGACATGTCATAAAAACATTTCTGTTACGAACGACTGAACTGTACTGAATTAGAAAACGCAGAAAAGGCACAGTTTCAAATGGTAAACGTTTTTCTGCTTATGTTGTGCTGTACCTGCATTTTCTCGTTAATTTTTGCAAATTTTTGACACTATTTTCTCGATAGAAGGATTTTGCTGCTAGTTGATTAAATTAAAAATATGAAGCTAAATGTGTCACTGTGGCAAAAATCTTTAATTTCATTTCATTTTTAATTTATTTCTGAAAAGGTTTTTGTTACGACCGACTGAATTGTATTGAACTGGAAAACATCAAAAAGTCAAAGTTTCAAATGGTAAATACATTTCTGTAATAGCGAAGGCTTCCACGGCCGGAATCTATACTAACATTAGAATGTCTTCGGGGTTTGGACCGTGTCATAGCATTTTGCAACCGAAGCTGCCAACGTTTCGCCCACTTTCGTAAGGGGCTTCATCAGGCGTGAGATAAATCGCAAAACTCTAACAAGCAATCGAAATCTAACTAAGACTCCTCAAAAGTTAGGTGTTCACTTGTAAAACAAAGCCATAACCTAAACTATGAAAAGGTAAGAAAGAAAACGATAACCTGAAAAAAGCAAACGAAAATCTAACAAAGAATCACTACCGAGTTAGGTAATCAACTGTGAACCAAGCCAGATTCTAAACTAGGTAGAAGTGACTTAAGAAGAAATAGTCTCCGTACGACCGACTGTACTGTTTTAAACTGCAAAAGTAGAAAAAGCAAAAGTTTTAAATGGTAAATAGATTTTTGTTTAGATTATACTGTATCTGTGTCTTCTTGTTTATTTTGCAAACTTTTGACACTATTTCCTTGATAGAAAAATATAGTAAGATTTGACTGCTAGTTGATTGAAATGAAATTGAAAGAGCTAAATGTGTCGATGTGACAAAAACGTCTTTGATTGTCACATCTCATTTCTGACCCAAATCAGAAAACATTTTTGTCACGACCCACTAAATCGTATCGATTTTGAAAAGACAGAAAAAGCACAGTTTCAAATGGTAAACGTTTCTCTGCTAAGCTTGTACTGTATCTGCATCTTCTTGTTTATTTTTGCAAACTTCTGACACTATTCCTTGTCAGAAAAAGATTGCAAAATTTTTGCTTTGGTTACTCTGTATCTGTGTCTTCTTGTTCATTTTTGCAAATTTGTCACAATACTTCTTCGTTGAAAAATATTGCAAGATTTTTACTGTTGGTTAATTGAACAAAAGTTAAGAAGTTAAATGTGTCACTATGACCAAAAATCTTTAATTGTCGCATGTGATTTCACTATTTCAATATTTTACTGCTAGTTGATTAAATTGAAGTTAAGAAGTTAAATGTGTCACTGTGACAAAAAAATCATTGATTGTCTTATTTCATTTTTGATTCAAATTTTGAAAAGTTTCTGTTACGACCAATTAAATTGTGCTAAATTGAAACACATAGAAAGGGAAAACTTTGAAATGGTAAATATTTTTCCGTTTTTATTTATTTTTGGAAACCTCTGACAATGTTTCCTCCATTGCTAACTGGAAGTAAAGTTGAGAAACTAGATGTGTCATTGTGACAAAAAAGTCTTTGATTGTTTTATTTCATTTTTGATTCAGTTTTTAAGAAGTTTCTGTTACGATCAATTGAATTGTGGTACATTGAAACACATAGAAAAGGAAAAGCTTGAAATAGTAAACATTTTTTCCGTTTGTTTGTTTTTGGAAACCTCTGGCAATGTTTCCTCCATTGCTAGCAAAAAGTAAGGTTGAGGAATAAAGGAAAAGACGCATATCTGCGTCTTTTCTTTATTTTTTCAAACTTTTTTACACTATTTTCTCGTTAGTTGATTAAACTAAAGTTGAGGAACTAAATGTGTCACGTTACAAAAATCTTTGATTGTTGCATCTTACTTCTGAGTCATATCATAAAAAGATTTGTTACTACCGACTGAACTGTACTAAATTTTGAAATGTAAAAAAAAGGCATAGTTTTGAAATGGTAAACGTTTTTCTGCATATATTGTATTGTATCTGCGTCATTTTGTTCTTTTTTGCATTATTCTGACTCTATGTTCTCTTTAGAAAAATTTTGGAAAGTTTAACTGCTAGTTCATTGAGCTGAAGTTAAGAAGTTAAATGTGTCACTTTGATTGGAAAATCTTTAATTGTCGCATCTTATTTTGGATTCATTTCTTAAAAAGTTTTTGTTACCACAGACTGAACTGTATTGAATTGGAAAACAAAGAAGAGGTATAGTTTGCAATGCTTAACATTTTTTTTGTTTTGGTTTTACTATATCTGTGTCTTTTTGTTCATTTTTGCAAACTTTTGAAACTATTTTTTCGATAGAAAAATATTGAAAAGTTTCATTTCTAGTTGATTAAATTGAAGTTAAGAAGTTAAATGTCTCACTGTGATAAAAATGTCATTGATTGTCTTATTTAATTTTTGAATCAGATTTTAAAAAGTTTCTGTTACGACCAATTAAATTTTGCTAAATTGAAACACATAGAAAGGGAAACGTTTGAAATGGTAAACATTTTTTTGTTTGTTAATTTTGAAACCTCTGACAATGTTTCCTCCCTTGGTAGGTGAAGTAAAGTTGACGAATTAGATGTGTCATTGTGACAAAAAAGTCTTTGATTGTTTTACTTCATTTTTGATTCAGTTTTTAAGAAGTTTCTGTTACGACCAATTGAATTGTGGTACATTGAAACACATAGAAAAGGAAAAGTTTGAAATAGTAAACATTTTTCCGTTTGTTTGTTTTTGGAAACCTCTGACAATGTTTCCTCCATTGCTACCAAAAAGAAAGTTGAGGAATAAAGAAAAAGACGCAGATCTGCGTCTTTTTCTTTATTTTCTCAGACTTTTGACACTATTTTCTCGTTAGTTGATTAAAGTAAAGTTGAGGAACTAAATGTGCCATTCTTACAAAAAATCTTTGATTGTCGCATCTTACTTATGAGTCATATCATAAAAAAAATTGGTTACTACCGACTGAACTGTACTGAATTTTGAAATGTAGAAAGGCAAAGATTTTGAAATGGTAAACGTTTTTCTGCATTTATTGTATTGTATCTGCGTCATCTTGTTCTTTTTTGCATTTTTTCTGACTCTATGTTCTCTTTAGAAAAATAGTGGAAAGTTTCACTGCTAGTTGATTGAGCTGAAGTTAAGAAGTTAAAATGTGTCACTTTGATTGGAAAATCTTTAATTGTCGCATCTTATTTTGGATTCATTTCTTAAAAGTTTTGTTACCACAGACTGAACTGTATTGAATTGGAAAACAAAGAAGAGTATAGTTTGCAATGGTAAACATTTTTTTGTTTTGGTTATACTATATCTGTATCTTTTTGTTCATTTTTGCAAACTTCTGAAACTATTTTTTCGATAGAAAAATATTGAAAACTTTCATTGCTAGTTGATTAAATATAAGTTAAGAAGTTAAATGTGTCACTGTGATAAAAATATCGTTGATTGTCTTATTTCATTTTTGATTCAGATTTTAAAAAGTTTCTGTTACGACCAATTAAATTGTGCTAAATTGAAACACATAGAAAAGGAGAAGTTTGAAATGGTAAACATTTTTCCGATTTTATTTATTTTTGGAAACCTCTGATAATGTTTCTTCCATTGCTAGCTGAAGTAAAGTTGAGGAGCTAGATGTGTCATTGTGACAAAAAAGTCTTTGATTGTTTTATTTCATTTTGATTCAGTTTTTAAAGTTTCTGTTACGACCAATTAAATTGTGTACATTAAATACATAGAAAAGGAAAAGTTTGAAATAGTAAACATTTTTCCGTTTGTTTGTTTTTAAACCTCTGGCAATGTTTCCTCCATTGCTAGCAAAAGTAAAGTTAAGGAATAAACAAAAACACACCATCTGCGTCTTTTTCTATATTTTCTCAAACTTTGACACTATTTTCTCGTTAGTTGATTAAACTAAAGTTGAGGAACTAAATGTGTCACGTTACAAAAATCTTTGATTGTCGCATCTTACTTCTGAGTCATATCATAAAAAATTTGTTACTACTGACTAGATTGTACTGAATTTTGAAATGTAGAAAAAGGCAAGTTTTGAAACGGTAAACGTTTTCTCATGCATATATTATGTATTGTATCTGCACGTCATCTTGTTCTTTTTGCATTATTCTACTGACTTTATCGTTCTCTTTAGCAAAATATTAAAGGAAAGTTTCACTTTCACTAGTTGATTGAGCTGAAGTTAAGAAGTTAAATGTGTCATTTTGATTGGAAAATCTTTAATTGCTCTAGCATACTTATTTTGGATTTATTTCTTAAAAAAGTTTTTGTTACGACAGACTGAACTGTATGTTGGAATTGGAAAACAAAGGAAGAGGTATGAGTTTGCAATGAAGTAAACATTTTTTTGTTTTGGTTATACTTTATATCTGTGTCTATTTTTGTTCATTTTGCAAACTTTTTTGAAATTTTTTTTTCGATAGACAAATGTTGAAAAGTTTCATTTGCTAGTTGATTAAATTGAAGTTAAGAAGTTAAAATGTGTGTCACTGTGATAAAAAATGTCATTGATTGTCTTGTTTCATTTTTAATCCCAGATTTTAAAAAGTTTCTGTTACGAGCCTAATTAGAATTTTGCTAAATTGAAACACATAGAAAGAAACGTTTGAAATGTTAAACATTTTACGTTTGTTCACTTTTTGCCCAAAAACCTCTGATTAAATATTTCCTCTATTTGCTAGCTGAAGTAAAGTTGACAGACTAGATGTATCCATTAACTGACAAAAAGTCTTTGATTGTCTTATTTCATGTTTTGATTCAGCTTTTTAAGAAGTTTTCTGTTACGATTAAATGGTGGATTATTAACTAAATTAAAACTACATAGAAAAAGGATTTGAAATAGTGAAACAATTTTTCGTTTGTTTTACAGGAAACCTCTGACAATGTCCTTCCTCCATTGCTAGCCTTCAAAGTAAAGTTGACAGACACTAGATGTTTCACTGTGACAAAAAACTCTTTGACGTTATCGCATTTTCATTTTTAGAATTCAGTTTTTAATTTTTCTGTTACGATTTTAATTGAAGTTGCTGCTAAATTGAGAACACATAGAAAAATTTAAATCATGTAAACATTTTTTCGTTTAGGATTTGTACTGCTATGTTGCGCCATTTTCTTTATTTTCGCAAACTTTTGACACTATTTCACCTCAGTAAAAAGACATTTGCAGAGATTATACTGCTAGTTGGTTGAACTGGGAAATTGAGGAACTAGATGCTTATCGTTGTGGCATCAAAATTTTTATTTGTCGCATCTCATTTCTAAAGAAAAATTACTGGTACGACCATTGATGAATTTTACTGATTTCTGAAACGCATGAAAATGCTGAGATTTAAATCGTAAACGTTTTTTGCTTAGGATTGTCCTGTATGCTGGGTCTTCTAGTTCCCGTTTTTGCAAGCCTGTGACACTATTTCCTTGTTAAAAATTATGCAAAGTTTATACTGCTAGTTGATCAAATTGAAATTGAGGAACTAAATTTGTACATACTGTGACAAAAAAATCTTTGATTGCCACCTCTCAATTTTCCTAAGACCAAATCATAAAAAATTTCTGTGTACAACCGACTGCACTGTTTTAAACTACGCTGCAGAACATTAGAAAGAGCAAAGTGTTGAGATAGGTAAATACGTCGTTCTGTTTAAGATTATACTGTATTAGTGTGTTTTTGTTAATTGTTGTAAACTTCTGACACTGTTTTCTCGATAAGAAAAATATGGTAAGATTTTGCTGCTAGTTGATTAAAATAAAATTGAAGAACTAAATGTGTCTAAGCTGCTGACAAAAACGTCTTTGATTGTCACATCGCATTTCTGGCACAAATAGAAAACCTTTTTGTTACGACACCCTAAATCGTATCGATTTTGAAAAAACAGAAAGAAGGCACAGTTTCAAACTTAGATAAACGTTTCTCTGCTAGGCTTATACTGTATCTGCATCTTCTTGTTAAGTTTGCAAATTTCTAACATTATTTCTTCAATAGAAATATCATCGCAAGAATTAGTACTGCTATTTGATTGAAATAAAATTGAGGAACTCCGATGTGTCCATCTGTGGCAAAAAAGTTTTTCCTCTGTCGCATCATCATTTCTGAGCTGATATCATCAAAAAAATTCTGTTACGACTGACAGAACTGTTCTGAATTCCTAAAACGTATGAAAAAGATCGGAGTTTTTAAATCGGCATAAATTTTCATTGTTACACATCTCATTTCTACGACATGTCATAAAACATTTCTGTACGACCAAGCTGAACTGTGCTGAATTGGGGAAAACGCATAGAAAAGAGCACAGTTTCAAATGGTAAACGAATTTTTTTTGCTTATGTTGTATTGCTGTACCTGCATTTTCTCGTTAATTTTTGCAGGTACATTTTGGCACTATTTTCTCGAAAGAAAGATTTTTGCTGCTAGTTGATTAAACTAAAAATATAAAGCTAAATGTGTCACTGCTGTGCAAAAAAATCTTTAATTTCATTTCATTTTTAATGTATTTCCATAGACAAAGGTTTTTGTTGACCGACTGAATTGTATTGAACTAGAGAAACATCAAAGTCAAAGTTTCAAATAGTAAATACATTTTCTGTTTAGATTGTCAGTGCCGTCTTGTTTATTTTTGCAAACTTCTGGCACTATTTCCTTAACAGAAAAAATACGGTACAGGATTTGTATGCTTAGTTGATTGAACTGAAATTAAGGAACTAAATGTGTTACTGTGACGAGAAAATCTTTGATTGTTGCTTCTCATTTCTGACAAACCATAAAAAGAAAATTCTGTGACGACTCACTAAGACTAGAAAACGCAGAAAGGTATAATTTCAAATGGTAAACATCTTTTGGCTTTAGGTTATACTGTATCCACATCTTCTTGTTTATTTTTTTGCAAATTTCTGACACTGTTGTCTCGATAGAAAAACAGTACAAGATTATGCACTGGTTGTTGATTGAATTAAAATTGAGAAACTAGATGTGTCGATGAGACAAAAACGACTTTGATTGTCACATCTCATTTCTGTTACAAATCAGAAAGCATTTTTTGTTACGACCTACTGAATCGTATCGATTTGAAAAAGACAGAATAGGCACAGTTTCAAATGGTAAAGCATTTCTCTGCTAAGCATGCACTGTATATGCATCTTCTTGTTTGTTTTTGCAAATTTATGGCCATTATTTCTTCAATAGAAATATATCGCAAGATTGTATCTGCTAGTTGATCGAAATAAAATTGAGGAACTCGATGTGTTGCTGTGGCGAAAAAGTTTTTCTCTGTCGCATCTCATTTCTGACTCATATCATAAAAAATTCTGTTACGAGCTGAGCTGAACTATTCTGAATTCTAAAACGCAGAAAAATCATTTTTAAAGCGGTATTAAATTTTTCATTTGTTACATCTCTTATTTCTGACATGTCATAAAACATTTCTGTTACGACCGACTAAACTGTACTGAAGTGGAAAACTCAGAAAAGGCACAGTTTCAAATGGTAAACGTTTTTCTGCTTATGTTATGCTGTACCTGCATGTTCTCGTTAATTTTTGCAAATTTCTGACACTATTTCCTCGATAGAAAGATATTTTAAGGATTTTACTACTGATTGATTAAACTAAAAATATCAAGCTAAATGTGTCACTGTAACTAAAAAAATCTTTAATTTCATTTTTCATTTTTCCTTTATCCCTGAAAAGGTTTTGTTTGTTTATTGACTGATTTGTATTGAACTGGAAAACATCAAACAGTCAAAGTTTCAAATAGTAAATTCATTTCTGTTTAGATTGTACTGTATTAGTGTCTTCTTGTTTATTTTGGCAAACTTCTGACACTATTTCCTCGATTGATCAACATTTCTAGTTAGATTTAAGGCTGCTAGTTGGTTGAATTAAATTAGAGAAGCTAGATGTGTCGATGTGACAAAAAAAATTAATGTTGCATCTTATTTCTGACATTTCATATCAGAAAAAAAATCTGTGCGACCGACTGAGCTGTACTGAATTCTGACACGCAAAAAATCTGGATTTTTAATCTTAAACGTTTTTTGCCCCTGGGTTGTACCGTACCATGCAAATCTTCTAGTTCATTTTTGCAAACCTGTGACACTATTTCCTTGTAAGAAAAGTAATGCAAAATTTTAACTGGAAGTTGTTTAATCTGAAATTGTGAAACTAAATGTAATTACTTTGACAAAGAAAATCTTTGATTGTCGCATTTTATTTCTGATACAAATCATAAAAAATTCTGTTACGACCGACTGCACTGTTTAAAACTGCAAAACGTAGAAAAAGCAAAGTTTCAAATTGTAAATAGATTTTTTGTTTAGATTATACTGTGTCTATTGTCTTCTTGTTTTTATTTTGCAAACTTCTGACACTATTTCCTCGATGAAAAAATATAGTAAGATTTGACTGCTAGTTGATTAAATGTAAGTTAAGAAGTTAAGTGTGTCACTATGACGAAAAAATCTTGGATCTCCTTACTTTAATTTTTAGTTCAGTTTTTAAGAAGCTTCTGTCCCGACCAAATGGTGTGTTAAATTGAAACACATAAAAAGAAAAAAAGTTTGAAATGGTAAACATTTTTTCTGTTTGTTTATTTTTGGAAACCTCTGAAAATGTTTCCTCCATTTGCTAGATAATTAGACTAAAAATGAGGAACTAGATGTGCCACTGTGACAAAAAAGTCTTTGATTATCGCATTTCATTAATGACTTAAAAAATTGTTACGACCTAAATTGGGAAACATAGATAGAGCATAGTATCTGCGTGTCCTTCTTTATTTTTGTAAACTTCTGACTTCTTTATCGTTAGAGGTGTGTTGCAAGATTTATTTGCTATAGTTGGTTATTAAACTGAAGTTGAAGAAATAGATGCGTCACTGTGACAAAAAAGTCTATGATTGACTTTTATTTCGCAGCATTTTTTTCTCTATCTTTGTTTATTCAGGCACATTTTTTTTTGCATTGACGTGCATGATTTGTATTACAAATAGAAATATTTTCTAAGTATTTCTACAAATAATGAAAAATTGTTTATAATTATTTTCATGCTTTCTAATCTGTACTTAAAACGTAAAGAATGCGATTTTAATTTATAACAGTAGATTTTTATTTTATGTTTGCATTTTTATTGCAATTCTTTTTGTAAACATACTGAATAACAACGTAGTGTGGAAAACTTCGAAAGAATATACCATTATTAATAATTTGATTCATATAGAAAGAATCTTTGCATTAGATTTCGTTTTGACCGTCTTTTTAAATTAACTAAACACAATATGAAACCTAATAAGGATTATTTAAATAACAAATCAGAATAATTTATAAGTGATACTAAAAGCAGGAAAAGAGTATTAAAAACTAACTTTGTAAAAAAAAATAAAGAATTGCTTAAAATAAACAATTAAATTAAACTAATATTGCCCAAATATTATTTCTACTAGTAACAGTTACCTTTATAATCTTACTATAAAAAAATCCTTTTAATTAGTATAAACGATGAAATACAAAATAATCATGAATATTTTTTACATCTAAAAATTTACAGTGGGCAAAAATCGTAAAAAGAATTATTGAATAAACATGAATAAAACGTAACAGGTTTATGAAATCATCCACAGAGAAATGTAGTAGCTCTTCGATTAAGTGCAACTTCTTGCAAATCAATTAACTTAGCAACTTTAAATGTTTCCTAAAAGTGTACATTTGAGTTCCATTATTTTATAATACGTGAAGAAGGTTTATAATCTGTAAGAAATCAGTTTTTAAGAAATTCTGAGTTTAGAATTACATTTGAAAGCCAGTTCAAGCTGATTAGTCTGTTTAACTATATGTTCGAGTTATAATCAATTTGTCATTGTCGCGATTAGTGTACACCATTAATGTTCGAAGTAAAATCATTGTGCTTTTCTTTAGAGATTAATAAAAACAACACATTGTCAACAGAAAGTTTCCTTAACGTTTTTTTTGATTATTTATGTAACTTTTATAGGTTTCAAATTACTTTAGTGTATTTACAGTTTAGTAATATTGTTAGATTTTTGAATCTTATGTATTTGAAATCTTTTGGTTCATTTCATTTAATTTTCAAAATAATAAAGAAATCTCTTACTACATTTTAGGCACGTTACTATTACTTTTTTTACAAGTCTAAAACGCTTTTTTTGTTGACTAAAGTCAAGTCGAAATCAATAAGCTTTTAGACTTTGTACCAGGATCCTTCCTAATCATGTCGCTTACATTGACATCAAATATTAAGGTTAAGGAAACATAACAGTAGTAAATACGTAACAAAAGTTCTTATCTAACTTGTTTGGAATACAAATTAAGTT